>JAJKFI010000006.1:9868696-9891832 GCA_029204185.1 Lerista edwardsae | reverse complement strand
GGGGGGCCAAGGCACCCGCGTGCCGAGTTTGGCGCGAATCGGTCCAGGCGTTGCGGAGCGTATGTGGAACAAACATACACACACACACACATACGCTCTTCTTTATAGATATAGATTTTTTTTTTTTTGGCCAGCGAAAATCTGTAAAATGTACCATGTAGTCCTTATACTGAAAAGTCTGGAGACCCCTGCTTTGTCTGGATGAGAAAGCCACGGGCTTCCTGACTCGCTTTGCTGGAGCAATGTCAGTGCAACCTCTCTGAGTTCAACTATAATATCATCCCAATGGCACGGACCCACTTCTCCCCTGACTCATATTAGTGCGAGCTTAGCAACTTCATGCTATTATTCCACAGCCCTCAGGCACTTGCACTTTCACTGAGCAAAGACTGATCCAAGACCACAATTTACAGTTTTATCGGATTTATTTTCCGAAGCACATCCAGAAGCACTTTCAAGGGACTAACCGTATGACACGCGGGGTCAAGCTGGTACCACTCTTCTGAAGGTAGCAAATGGGCACCGTGGGACAGAATTTCTGCTTGCAGTTGCCACCCTGGAAATATGATTTCCTTCCCCTAGCAATATAGTGAGATAACTAATTTGAACTCAAGTCTTCAATGCCTAAGAGCTCAATATGCCATTCACAGGACTATACAGGACCAACTTTCAGCATCTTACACCATGACCTCATTCTCAGGCTGTGGATGTTTCTGAGCAGCTTGGAAGCTGCTCCCAAATGACACAATTCTTCTTATATGGCAAACTCACTCAAGTCCAAGCCTGTGTATCAGAAGATTTCTCTCTTTCTGTTGGCCTTTCAGAATTCTCTCTGAGGAAGCTGAGGAAAATTCAATAAACGGTTAATGTATAAAGATCAGAAGAGTAGGAAGGGTGGTGCGGGGGGGGGGATGAGTGCAATATGCACTGGCTCCAGCAGGGTGCAGCTGCACAGAAAAACCTGCACGTCCCCCCCCCTTGTACTTGGATCACTCCTTAATGAAGTTATCCCAGGCACAGAAAGGTGTGGCCAGGCAACATATTGGGACGGGGCAGCCACACTGGGGGCGCAGTGACGTCACCCCACCCCAGGTGCGCTGCAAACAGAGAACAGCTCTGATAAAGATGCATTCAATTTTGCTGAAAGGGAATGAATGAATGAAAATGGAAAGTGCAGTCCATGCTCAGAGTGTTCCAAGCACAATTCCACTTCTTAATTTGTTTAAAACAGGGGTCTCGAAACTTTTTGGCACAAGGGCCACATTATATATCTGACATGGTGTTGAGGGCCAGAAAGCAAAGCAATAATCAATACCTTACATGGAGAACCAATATGCTGGAGTTTGAATAAAGCAAGTGGGTGGGATGATATATATTGCATTCAGCTACTAGAGGTGCTGCAGTGTATGGAATACCTTCCTTCCATTCCATTTAGCTCCTCTAGTGGCTGAATGCTGTATATACCCATGCTGAGAGACCCAGAAGTGCATCTTTTGAGCTATTATTAGCTCAAAAAATTCACTTCTTGACCACAAGGTAAGAAATGCATTTTGGAACTTTTTCTTTTTTAAGGGCATTTATATTGTGACCCCAGTATCCGTAGGGGGTTCTATAACAGAACCCCAGCAGATACTGAGGTTTCACAATATTTATCTTCTGTTAGCAGGTTGCTGTGGGCCAGAACAGTCAAGCTTCCTCACCATGTGGGTGGCAACCCCCCCCCCAGCTTGCTAGATCACCCCGAGAACTGTGGACCTTCCCCAACCCATTCATAACATCTTTAAAGTGCCAAGGCATCTTTAAAGTAGCCTGAAAGCCAGCTCTATAAGCTTCATGGATATATATTGTTACCGTAATCGTGGTCCAGATAGAAAACGCACAGACACAGAGTGAGGTTCAGAGAAAACTTTACTCAGCCTGAGGTCCACTTTGCCCCCAACAAGGCAAGAATGGCCCCGAACAAACCTATGCACCAAGAATATATACTGTACTATGGGCATCATCTGTGCAAATGTAATCACTGCCAACGTAGCATTTGTTCCAGAAGCAAGAACAGTGCGCATGCACTTAAGCTGCTACATTTCTTACGCATGTACTGTAAGCTACTACGTCTTGCACGTTCTGTACACATCTTATCTTTTATGACTCGTTTCTCTTCCCCTTAGGCGTAGCCTTTGGCCTTGCTCAGGCTTCCGCCCTTGGGTAATCCCCTTATCTAGTTGCTTACAGCAATTGGAAATTCTTGACTTTTGTTTCTGTCCCAACAAACCTCCCTTAATTTCCAATTCTAATTCTATCCTGCAGGTGTTAGCAAAGCAATATGTGTGCGCATAAATGTTTGCATAAGCGATGGCATATATTGGCAAAAGCATCCTAACACAATCATGACTACTATGAAAATGATAGTTCCTACTATTAAGTTCCTGACCCATGTTGCACCTGGGAACCATGACCACAATTTTTCTACAAAATCAAATTTTTGATATGTGAAAGACATTAATGGGAGTGGAGTTAAAACACAGTCTACTATTCCTCTTTGGTCCTTCTCTTCGCTCACGCCTGCATCCAATTGGGCACCAGGGGCTCTCCCTCGACTTCCTGATCTCTGGTTGTCCTTTCTTCTGAAACTGCGCTCGGTGGTTTCTTTGGGATTTTCTCCTTGGTCAGTCTTAGGCTCAAGTTTCCCATGGGTTCTGCTGTCCATTGAGCTTTTTTGGAATTGTCCTCGGCTGGCAGCGTCACGGGTGGTCTTACTTTCTTCACGTTGCTGCAATGGATCTATTTCTTTTACCTGAAAACACTTCACTGCTGTATACTAATACAACTTGGTAAGGTCCCTTCCATCGTGGAGTTAGAGGGGTGTTTAAAGTAAATCCGAGGTAAAAAAACCTTTTGTTGCACCATTTGAGCCTTTTCCTTTGATACTTTGTAACCCCCCTTATGGAGGTGTTTTAGGAGACTTACTATAGCGTGTTCATATTTTTGTGTCCCATACTGTTTATGTTGCGTTACTTTGGTGCTTACACACACACGCGTACTGGTGTTATACATTCAGTCAGACTTAATACATCCAGTGTGGTTACTTGCTATGTGCTGCTTGCCTCTGAATACACTTTAATTAAGTGGAATAATTAACCGTACATGGGAGATAACTGACATTTAGAAAATGACTGTCTTGAATCTCTCTACCACTAGGCTAACTTTCACTAAGCTGGTTTCCATAGTCTATACAGATGAACTGCTTCTCCTGTTAAGCTGAGGATAGCAACATTTTCTGCAAGCAACGGACATTTAGCTTTTATTGTTGCAACTAGGACACAGAACTCTTAGCATGCTCTGGAGTCTTGTCCTTTGTGCATCTTTTAGCTATTTCTTTAAGTGAACAGCAGATACTTAGCTGTCTTGCTGTGACAGCAATGAGAAGCTTCTAGCTATAAGTCCCTGGCAAAAACACCTTAGAAAGCCACAACCACTTTCATACTTAGCTATATGCTTACGGGACTTATGTTCTTAGCTTCTTTACAAGCTACAGCCACAACATTAATTATCCAACAACAGCAAGCATGTTCATTCAGTTTCTTGGTGAGACTTACTTTGCCTTTAACAGTTTTGCAACTTTAAAAGAAATTATGGACACTGCTCCTGTTTCAATGCACCAATAGCTAATGCACCAATTTTTTGCTGAGGGGGTTACCTGTTACTTTTGTTTTACATATTTTAGACAGATAAAAGATAAAAACCAGTAAAATCTCATCGCTCCTTGTGAGCTTCCATTTTACCGGGATAATTACATTATCTTTAGCATCTGATAGTAGGTGATAGCTAATACCCTTCATCGCTGTGATGGCTTCCAAGCAAAAGACTGATCACACCTAGATATCTGATTAAAATTGGGACCTTAATCTTGTGTTATTGACAGCTAGTGAATTGATAACTAATGGTTACTTTGTTGATCAGGTTTTACTTAGTAACTATTCACATTACTTTCCAGAATTGTGTTTCTAATTGCCCTCTTTTGTTTACACTGATTAATATTACAACAAGGTGAACCCAGCAGTTAAACAATTAATAACTTAAAAACATTTATAAACAAACATGGAAAACACTGTCTCATAACTGCTTTCAAGCCTTATTGCTTGACATGAGACCAAACCTAGAATTTCAAAAAACTCCTTTTAAAACACATAAGAATCTATACAAAAACAAACTTGCCAAGCCTTTTCCACCTTTTCTGAAGCCCTTCCAACTCTTCTTAGAAATTAAATGCCATGAGTGAGGCCACCTCCTTCTTAAAACCATTAATTCATTGAAACAAGACTAAAATGACATAGGTCAATAAGCACACTAATTTTAACAAAAGCAAGCTGCCTTAGACAAGCAAACAAACCACATTAAGGCTTTTTATAAAAGCACATACATACAAAACACTAGTCTTTCGCACTACTTTGCAAGGATAGGTTTTGCCCTGAGCCTGCTAGGTAGACCAATCTCTTTAGCAATTTAACCTCCCACAATAGTTCAGCTCCTAGGTACCAGGCTGTTTTAAAACTCAGGGTTAGAATTCCTATTTTCCTAGAACACAAACTGAGCATCCTGTGCTGACCCATTTTAGCACAAATACTACAAAGATTATAAATTCATTAACACTGGATTCTAAATAGACATTGAAACGGTATATTAACTGCTTGAATTGGAAATGGCTATTGACAAATGCAAACTGTCTTAAACAAACCAGGTATTAAACCTTAATTTAGGGCCCTTATTACACCAATACAACAATAACCCAATATTTATAACAATATTTATAACAACAAGGTGTTTATAACATAAAACATGTTATGTTTTACTTTCCTGCCCAAAGCTTGCTAAGTATACTGAATTTTTCCTTTGGCAACTAAAAAAACCCAATTATATGGGCCTTCCCATATAATTCACCATAAAACATCATAAAACTTTCCCTAAAAACACTAAAGGGGCTTGATTGCTGGATAGCTTACACACTTACATACATTCAGAGAAGCATCTAAACAAATAATCCTGTGCATTTCACTTTTTTTCTTTAAAAAACATTCACTACATATGCCATGCAAACACTTTTAAGCTGAACTATTTGAATAGCTCACAGACATTCAGGGAAACGTTTATTCAGTCAATTTAATTTCCCATAACTTTAGTACACTTGAGCTTCCTTATCTGCTTGTTACACATATATGAACTTATATTTTTCTTAAAAACAGGAAAGGCTACTCAAAAAAAAATAACCCAAACAGCTGCACAAAACAAACAGACTTAAACTAACATTCAACATTCTTGACTTTTGTTTCTGTCCCAACAATATAAGCTTCATAACTTTTAAGGTTATGGTGAGCTCAGCCTTAGTTCTTTTGTAGTTGGTTCTTTATGTTTTCTGAGTACAGTTTGAAATCCCTGTGTCTCCACTTTTAGCAATCTGCGTCAATGTCTGAAAAAGCCACATGTGAGCAGAGACCATCATGCAATGCTTCTAATTTGCATGGGAGATTAGCATGTGCCTGCCCCCCCATTATATAGGCAAATTGGAAGCATTGCATGATGGTCTCTGCTCACATGTGGCTTTTTCAGATACTGACTCAGATTTTTGAAAGTGGAGACACAGGGATTTCAAACTGAAATCAGCAAATGTAAAGAACCAACTACAAAAAAAACGAAGGCTGAGCTCACCGTAACCTTAAAAGTTATGAAGATTATATATCCATGAAGCTTATATAGCTGGCTTTCAGGCTACTTTAAAGATGCCTTGGGTTGTGGTTCTTGGGGCAGGGTGCTGTGGCACCATGTCATGTGCCCCCTGGTGGTGCATTTCTGTGGGGTGCCATGGGTGCCATTTTGACTAGGTCCGCTCTGGTACCAGAGGAGCCAGCAGGGTTGAGGCAGAAGTGCCATGCACTCTGGAAATGAGGCAGTCAGCACAGTTGCTGATGGACAGGCCACCACCCAATAGTTAATAGTAAGGTGGCTAAGGGGGTGGGCAGAGGGGGAATTGGGCAGGAAGAAGGAAGAACAGGGGAGTTTCTAGATGGGGAGGGAGGCAGGAGGGAGAGGGTGAGTTTGGCAGCATGAGGCCAAAACCTATCAAACTCCCTTTCGCTTTCTGCCACCCGTATGTGCCTTGGTCTTGTGTCAGCAAAATAGGTCGTGCAGGATCAAGGAGTTCCATAGGGACTATGGGAGCTTTCTCCAGGGGAAGGGAACAAAAGTTGACTTCCCCAAAGAGACCTCTCCAACTAACCCCACCACACCCACCATAGGATGCAACTCATGGCTCCTTTGCATACCTGCATTATAGCATGGATTTCAGTTTCAGTGGGGTGTAATTATAGTAAGGTTGATGATTAAACAACTATGACCATTTGAAGGTGTGTGAAGGAAGAGGCTATGAACTTTTGTAAACATTTCTCCAAAAGGCAGCATCCTATACTATTCTCCAATGTAGGGCAGTCACTACTGGGAAAGCAGGCACAAACTCTCTGCGATGAATGATGACTTGCTTGTGAGCACAGAAAGGAACAGAAAAGTGTTGCTTTTAAGTTTGCAAAGTCCTTAATACAAACATAAGGGCTCATCATCATTTGGCATGATGCTGGTCACATTAAATGTTATGCATAACACTGCCTTCTGCATTCTAAAAATCTCAGTATATAATAGTGACTCACATTTTATTTGGCACTTTTACACCTCAGATAATAGGGGGAAAGCACCATTAACTTTCCTTAATTCACACCAAACCTGCAGCATATTAACTTTGTAAAGGAGGCAAGAATACGCTTTCCGTATGTATTTGCTCATTTATTTACACCTTTCTTCCAATTCTGCCTTAGCACAGCACATTTTCTCTAATGTATCATGTATTTTGGCAGGCGTCCAGATGGTAATATTTTGCCTGAGCCTTAAGTGATTCAGCCAAGCTGTTGTTCTGGAAATGGGTGGCCTAAGTGTTACTCATGTTTTCAGAAAGCTTTCCTGCATTCTGCCACATTTGTAGAGTCAGAAGAGAGTGCTGAGTCATGGCCACAGCCTGGTGGGCCGAGGAACATGAGATCATATTTCTGACACTCCAATTCCGATTCCAAATCAGTGGGGCTAGTAATAGGTGATGAGGCTTTTGCACCAGCAAATCAACACCTAAGATCATGTTTGAGGATACTGATACCGGCACAACACAACCAGGGGATGCAGAAGAACTGTAGGATCAGGGGCGATCCTACCTATGTTCTTGGGGTGGGGGGACTGCCCACAGGCACTGCACCGTTGGAGGGGAGAGGGGCAGAATGGAGGCGGGTAGTGCTGCCAGTGGTGAACAGCATTTGGAGCATTTGCACATTATGGGGCAGTGCAGGGGGCGGGGAGGCAGCACCAGGAGCGGCGATTTGTGGACCTGGTCCTGGGTTGGAGAACCGGCCGGATCTGCAACTGTATAGGATCACCCCCAAAGAACATTGCACAGGTTCCTAAATGTTCCCAAAACATGTTGAAACTGTTCCTTTATCAAGGGAAAAATCTATATATATAAAGAAGAGCGTTTGTGTGTTTGTGTGTATGTGTGTATGTATGTATGTTTCGCATAGGCTCTGCAATGCCTGGAGCAATCGGCACGAAACTTGGCACGCATACACTGTGGGGGTTGGGGGCCCCCTAGCGCCCCCGGGGGTGGGGGTACGCGGGGGTCCCCGCGTGAAAACGGTCAAAAACGGCCAAAATTGGCATCAAATCCACAGTTTCCAGGGTCGCTGAGATGAACGGTGACGCCCCTAACGCCGTCGGACTCCGGGTTCAGCCCCCCCTCGACGTGGGGGGCGAGAAGGGGTGCGAAACAAAACATCCACCATGCCCCGCTGTGATGCCTGGACCGATTGGCATCAAACTCATCATGCGGAAACCTTGCGGCCTGGCCACAAACACTGCAGGGGGTGGGGGCCCCTAGCGCCCCCGGGGGTATGCGGGGGTCCCCGCGTGAAAATGGTCGAAAATGGCCAAAATCTGTGTCCAGTCTGAGGTTTAAGGATTTTGCATGCATTTTGGCCCATTTACAGATTGGGACGTGGTGGAAATGGCCCACCCCGGGTACTCCAAAGTTCCCGGACTGTCTTTCCTGCAATGTGCACACCCAGCTCTGAGAAAAACTGCAGTCATACCTGTGGTTGGACTGTGTCCGAGCTTGGGACTGGCGCAGTTTACGTATAGGACTTTTCAATGCATTTTGTCCCATTCTCAGAATGGCATCTTGTAAATGGCCCACTTCTGGTACTCGGAGTTTCCTGGGGTTTTTTCCCGGCAATATGCACACCTAGTACTGTCGAATCCAGTTGAGAGGGCTTTCGTTTGAATTCTTTTGATCTGAGGGCTTCTTTTGGCGTAACTGCGCTGGACTACATCTAGATTAGATTATTGCAATGCGCTCTACGTGGGGCTGCCTTTGAAGACGGTCCGGAAATTACAACTAGTACAGAACGCGGCAGCTCGGGTGGTTGCTGGGGCATGTCTGTTTGACTCTGTCGAGCCGTTGCTCCGGCGGCTACACTGGCTGCCGGTTCTGTTCCGGGCCCAATTCAAGGTGCTAGTTTTGACTTTTAAAGCCCTTTACGGCTCGGGTCCGGGGTATTTGAGGGACTGCCTCCTTCCATATAATACTACCCGTACTCTTAGATCATCTGGGGGGGCCCTTTTGACTGTGCCGCCACCAGGAGAAGTGAGAAGGGCAGCGGCCAGGAAGAGGGCCTTTTCGGTGGTGGCCCCCCAACTTTGGAATACCCTCCCCTTCGAATTGAGAACAGCCCCCTCTTTGTTAACTTTTCGGCGGGGGCTGAAGACCTTTTTATTTCAAAAAGCTTTTTAACTGTTGACAGGTTGGCTGGCTGGCTGGCTGGTTATACTTTTATATTTTTATATTTTATGATCCACATGGCTTGTTTTAAACTTTGTTGTTTAATTTTTTGTTTTATTGTATTTTAATATTGTTTAAATTGTTTTTAATGTTGTTTTTATATTTTTTATTGTTGTAAATGCCGCCTTGAGTGCCTTCGGGCAATAGGCGGGGTATAAATTCAATAAATAATAATAAATAATAATTTATCTGTCAGCCATTTATCATCTGTCAGCCATTTATCAGCCAGCATGGAGGCAACCGTGCCGCCAGCAAGGAAAGACAGGACTGTGAATGTTCCATCTGAATGTAGCCATACTTGAAATATGATAACCTCTTTGTTATTTTCTAAACCCTCGGGTTTTAGAAAAAAGCCTTCCTATGTGAACTGCCTTGAATTAAAGTCAAAGGAGCAATCCAATGACCAAGAAAGGTGGTATAAAAACACCGGTATTATTGTTATTATTTATCATAAAATGAATAATTTATCGCAGTGGTATTCAAACTTTTAAGATTGGGACGCACTTTTCAGAATGGCACTCATGTTGGGACCCACCAGAAGTGATGTCATTAAACTGGAAGTGATGTAGTGGCAGGAAGTGACATCATCAGGCAGGAAGTGCTGTCGTTGTAACATAATAAAATGACACTCCTGAAATGCAAATTCGCATTTTTGGACTGCAGCAATTGTACAACCATGAAATGTCCCTGACAGTAAGCAAGATTAGGACAAAATATTATGTAAAAGCACTGAACTAAAAACAAAATTAAAAAACAACCCTCGCTTGAAAATTCAAACTGTTAACATTCACAAAAGGAATATAACGAGAGTAAGGTCTGAAATTTCCAAGATGGCTGCTCCTAGCTTTCCGCAACCCACCTGACATCAGGTCATGACCCACCAAGTGGGTCCCGACCCACAGTTTGAATACCACTGACTTATTGTATAGTGAACCAATTGGAGAGCCCATTGTAAAATGTAAAGTGAACCAATTGTAAAGTGAGGGTCTGATCTGTCTTCAGAGTTGTGCACAGGGCTACTAAGGCATTGCAACAGCGCAACGATGAGGCACCGCAATGCTCACATACTGGTGAGGCTCATTTTGAATAGTTTGCAGGACAATTGAGAGTTTTTAATATTTATCTTTACCCTGAAGCAGGGATGTGCAGTCATTAGAGAGAGGTGAGGCAGTGCCTCACCTGCCCAGACCCTCAGGATGGGACTGGAGCTCTGGAGGGTCTTCAGGAGTCTGGGGAAGCTTCACATGGCTTCAGACTTCAGAATGGCCCATTCCAATTTTGGTTGATGCCTTATGCTTGTAGAAGGCCGGAATTGATGCCTTATGCTTGTAGAAGGCATTCTGCAGCCTAGGGAAGCTGTGCACAACCTCCCAGGGCCTCGAAAAACCCTCCAGATGTGACCGGAGCAGAGAGCAATCTTTCACTTGCTTTTTTTTTTTTTTTTAAAGCACTGGCTTGGGCACTTGTTTTGAACAACCCGAATGTAACTGCTCAGAGTAAGAGCGATTGTGGCAGGGGGGGGGAAGGTTTCTGTCCTGGAGCGATCCTCCAAATGCTGCCCCTTTCTTTTACAACAGCAATCAGCATTGCTATCTCTTTTTTAAAAAAAGGACGCGGCCTTTGGCTGCCCAGCATGCCTGAAATAATTGCAGTGACGTGATGATGTCACCGCAAGTACTTCTAGGTCACTGGGTGCCTCACCAGTCCAGTCACCCATCACACATCCCTGCCCTAAAGAGCCGGTACCTTCCCGGCTTTTAAAACAGAATGAGCTATAGCAGAGTCAATGTATGGAGCTTATAGTCAGCAGGTGGAGCACAGCCTTGGACCATGTGTAATACATAGGAAGGTCAGGCACAAACCCTTCATATAAAAGCTGGGGTGTTACACAAGCGTGTCCACAACTTCCACCTGTGAAAAGCTGGAGAGTGTGCAGCACAGCCCCAGAGACAGCAAGGGCCCCTCTCTGATCCTCTTCTTAGCAATATCCAGTCAGGCCTTTCAAATCCATTTGCTGAAGTCAGAAACCAACAACATTTCCCAGGCACAGAAGAGAACGTTGCTGGAATCATGACTTAGGGCGCAATCCTAACCTGGGGTTAGGCTGGCACAGTTAGGCCAGCAAAGTTGGGCTGGCACAAGGGACTCCATAAAGCACATTTGGACCAGTCTCGGAGTCAGGGAGGATGGCGCACATCAGCACAAGGGCCACTGTAAAGTCAGGGAGGATGGCACACGTCTGTGTGCTGGTCTTTCTGACTCAGAGAGTGGCCCAAACATATTGTACGGTGTCCCTTGTGCCGGCCAAACTTTGCTGGCCTAACTGTGCCAGCCTAACTCCAGGTTAGGATTAAGCTCTTAATCAAAACATGGGCAGGTTCTATATGAATATCCACACAGAAAAAGAAATCTTGCTATTACATATCTGCAAAACTAGTCGACTCACGAAAAGAATTGCTTCAGTGTGCACTTGGACAAGATTTGAATCGTTAGTCAAAATACAGTATTTTTACGGGACCCTTCCTGCTATATATTTATTCTGATCCTGCCGCAGTGATCTGTTACGAACGTGCTACTAGTTCAAGCAAAAGCCAACTGGTGTCCTGTTCCTTTTCTCCCTTGACTGGCTGTAATAAATAACAGTTCTGTGAGTGCCTCATAAAACATGGGACTGCAAGTCTTCTTCCAGGTTGCCTGAGGACACAAGCCTATGGATTTTCCTCTGCTTGTTTTCAAAGGTCACATCACACAGGGCATTCCTTTCGCTATACTTGCTTAGCGCTGAAACCCATATTTAGCCTGAAAGAATGTAATGAGTGCAGAGTAACGAAAGCCTGCCGTCTGACACACACTGACATGGGAGTAATGAACACAGCAGGACTTCCTTCCAAGATAACATGCTTCGATTAAGGGCTCAGGGCAGGATCCACCCGGGTAGAATGATCATACTGCCTGCGCTGGTGTCGCAAATGTGCCATAATGCAGGCAGTAAGGACTTACTGCCAGCACTGGTCCAGCGCTACCCCAGTGCGCCGGGAGGCTCGGTGCTATCGAGCGGTAAGTTTCACCACTGCTGGCACTGCGCTCCTTCTGGGTGGATAGCATTTCACTGCAAACACAAGTCCCCCTGCATATTACATTGAGAGCACAATCCAACCTGAAGTTAGGCCAGCAAAGTTTGGCTGGCACAAGGACCGCAGTAAAACACATTTGGATCACTCTTTGAGGGCGCAATCCTACCCAGCACCGGAATGGCATGGCTGGCCAGCCAGCGCCATATCCAACGCTGGGTGGAGGAAGCTGGAGCCTCCCGTGGCAAGGGAGCGTAGGGCTCCAGCCTCTCCTATGTGCTCCTCAGATCTGTGCCTGCTAAATAGCGGGCACAGATCCGAGGAGACTTAGTGGCCCAAATCGGGGCCACACAGCCTCCCGAACAGGCTTAGGAAGCAGCTATATGGCCACTTCCCAAGCCCGCCCACGTCCTGCCTTCCCCCCTCCCACATTCTCCCTCCCTCGCCCAATCCCAGAGCCACTTCAACACGGAACCTCCCTTGCACCAGCCGCCTTCGGCTGACGCAGGAGAGGCTCGCCGTCAGCGCTCTCAGGCCGACGTTACAAGTAGCGCCAGCCTGAGAGCACTAGCGCTGACGCAGGGGTGCCAATTGACGCCCCCGTCCAAGGCAGGATTGCGCTGCCCGTCAGGGAAGATGGTGCATGGCTGTGTGCTGGCCTCTCTGATTCTGAGAGCACAATTCTAACCTGGAGTTAGGCCAGCACAATTAGGCCAGCAAAGTTTGGCTGGCACAAGGGACACTGTAAGGTATGTTTGGACCACTCTTGGAGTCAGAGAGGCCAGCACACAGACGTGCACCATCCTCCCTGACTCCAAGAGCGGTCCAAACGCGCTTTACAGTGGCCCTTGGGCCGACCAAACTTTGCTGGCCTAACTGTGCCGCCCTAACTCCAGGTTAGGATTGCACTCCAAGAGTTGTGCAAGCATCCTTTACGGTGTCCCTTTTGCCAGCCAAATTGTGTTGGCCATCTCTGCCGACCAAACTCCCGGTTAGCAAGCCCTCTAAGTTCAGCTGCCCAGGAGCCAGACCACCTGGACACTCTTTTCAGATTCCTAGGCCAGGAAGCCTTCCCCATCAATGACTTGGAGCTGGGTGCAGCACACCCTCTGCCATGTTTTTTGTCCCTCAGGAGTATCTCCAATGTCAGCACAAGCAACCTTTTCTGTACTCCTGGAAGGGCACACTCAAGCCCAACCAAGTTGAGGAGATCTGTGCTGCATACCCAAAGAAAAGCTACATCTTGGCGTGCCCAGGAATGCCTGTTTCTTTTGTGCAAAGCCCTTTCACTGCGCCTGCTCTGGAAGTAGAACTTTGCCATCCCTTGGAGGTGTCCACACTGAGCATTTTTTGTCATTTTTCCATTCTATGGAGGTGTCCATCCTGCACTTTGAGGTTTCATTCCCATTTTTGGTCCCTTTTCTTGAGCAAGTATCCATGCAGCAGAGATGCCCATCCTGCTATGTGCTTTGAAAGTCTCCTCCCTGTACAGCCTGCCCCCCTTCCTCCATTCAGGTGGCACATTATTCCCTGCTGCTTGGCAATGCTGTCTTATGGTCAGGAACCCTCTTTCTGAATCCTCTTGCTCTTGTAGCTGCCCTCATCCTCAAAGGTGCTACCTTCCTGGCTCAAAGGAGCACTTCTTTGCTGCATTTTTCTCCCCCGCCCTGGAAACTGGAAATCAGGCAGCACAGCTCTTGGGCCCAGCAGAATAGAACGGCTAATCTACTCCCCTCTTCCCACCTGTGTCGTCTGATCTTTGTAACTGCCACCTCTCAAGCTTCTCAAGCCTCAAACAAAAGAAAATATTTCTTTACCCAGCATGTAGTTAGTATGTGGAACTCCTTGCCACAAGATGTGGGGATGGCATTGGGCCCGGATGCCTTTAAAAGGGGATTGGACAGATTGATGGAGGAAAACTCCATCACAGGTTACAAGCTATGATGGGTATGTCCAGTCTGAGATTAGCTGGTTGCTCATCATGAGGGCTGGGTAGGAATTTTTTTTCGGTCATTCAAATTGGCCATGGATGGCAGTTTTTTGCCTACCCCAGACTGGGGAGGGAGGGATGGGTGTTAGAGGTTACATGATTTACATTTGTGTGTAATAAAGTTAAACCCCAACCTCATTCTGGTGTCTTCCTTGGGGGTGGTGCAAGGGTAATAGGCTACCTTAGAATGCCAGATGCAGAGGAATGGCAGCGAGTCACAAGTACCGGGTTGCCTTATGTGCTCCCTGAGGCATCTGGTGGGCCACTGTGAGATACAGGAAGCTGGACTAGATGGGCCTTTGGCCTGATCCAACAAGGCTTTTCTTATGTTCTCCATTTTCATGTATGTTTCAAAGTTTTTTGCTAGAACACCTTCTTCTGCTGGCTGGCTAGGGAGGGTTTAAGCCAGATTAGCTCAGCCTCGTTCAGTCACTCTCTTCTCTCTTTTTCCGGTTAGCTCCCACTTGTCTACAAGCAGCAGTTTATAAGTATTTCTTTCACGGTCAACCATTTAAGGTTCTGTCAATGATCTCCTAAGCAACTGAATGTAAATGTTCCTTTTTCCTTGTTTGCTTATATTCTATAATAAACCATCTCCTTTTGAAAAGGTCTGATGATTACTGATAGCCTAATTTTAAGGCACTTTGAGATGCACAAACAGTAAGACTTTGACCTCTCAACTCTACAAGTATTGCTGATTCCCCCAATTTGAGTAAATTTCAGCTCAACTCTACGCAACTGCAGCTGTATTACATCTCCAAAGTAAGTGAATACCTTGTGGTATTTGTGAGCTTGTGACTGCCCCACCAGCACTACAACCGAATGCAATGTGCTGCATCAGGACTAGAAAGTTGTTTAGGATTGGGCTGTTAGTGTGTGCATGCATGCATGCTTCTGTGTGCGCTTGCACATGACACTTGTAGGAACACCCAAATGAAGTGGCGGACCTGAGGGGGGCAATGCCCCGGGTGCTGGGCTGGAGGGGGTGGAGATGCCGGTTGCCCCCAGCCACCCATCACCACCAAGTAGGAGCTTGAAGCCATCCCGAGAAACGGCTTTCACAGCTATTTCAATGACCTGATGAAGCTCTGAAGCAGTGGTGTCATCCAAATGATTTAGGAACAGGTACTCACTTTTGATTGGCACTTGTCAGGGTCCGCCCACGGGAAGTGACATCATAAGCCGGAAGTGGTGTCATGATTGTTGCCATGGATGTGATCATGTTTGTAATAACTTCAGCCTGTGGTTGGTGTTGATTTAACTTCTATTGCTTTGCTTTCTAGAGATGTGTATATACATATTTTGTTTCAACTGTTCCCTGGTTAAATAGCAGGGGCCAGCTTCGAGTGGGCGGGGCCAGCTCAACTTCTAGGAACCGGTACTCGCGTAGTGGTGCATAGTGGGTGCATGACATCACTGCTCTGAAGGGCCACTCACCCCTCCAAGAAGGGGCAAGTGACGTGTCATAGTCTCATCGCTCAGCCACATCCACGGCCACTTCTCAGAGCAAACAGGCGTGCTCCAAAGGGCCTGCTGCCCCTTCTTGGAGAGGCAGGCAGCCCATCAGAGCCACATGAGGCAACGTGAGACGGGGGCAACACTTGCAGGTGGGCACACCCCTGGAGGTGTGCCCCTGAGTGTCAAACCGTGGGCACACCCAGTGGTATCATTCAAATGATTTAGGAACAGGAACTCACTTTTGATTGGCACTTGTCGGGAACCCAGAACCAGCCACGGAGCCCGTTAGGATCCGGAACGCCCGTTCTGGTCCGTTCCCCCTGAATGACATCACTGGGCACACCCCTGGAGGTGTGCCCCTGGGGGTCAAACCGCCCCCCCCCCCCCGGATTACCCCGTCCATATGTGTGAGACTGAGCAATGTTCGCAACAGAGGAGGAGAGGTGGACAAGCACCACATCTCAAGCATCATTCAGATGACAGACATTCTCCTGATGCTGGAAAAGCACTATGCCAACACAGCTGGCGTAGCAAGAATGGTACAAGGAAGGAAAGAAAACACTAGATGATTGCATGCCCAATCCTATCCAATTTTCTAATGCTCATGCAGTCATGCATAGCTGTGATCTCCAAATGCTTCCTTCCCCATCTTGGATACCATCTAAAACTCCTCATGGAATGTTTTCCTAGCAGTTTGTCTTCCTTTTTGCAAAATTCCAAATGCCCCTCCCAAGCTGCTTGCAAAATATGATGCAATACTACAACAAAGCTTGAAACAGCAGTCTTTGTTTCCCAGAGATATGTTTTATGCTACTGTAAGTAACCAACATTTCAGGAATGCCGAGAGTCTCAGATGAACGTTGGGAGAGACCGAAATTTGAAGAGACGTTGGCAATCCTTTAACAGCACAATGTGATAAACGTTTGTTCGGAAGCAAGTCCCATTGCCCCTCAGTGGGCCTCATTTCCCAAGTGGATGTGCAGAGGGTTGCAATGAAATTATGCGATTTTCAGGTTTCATTGGTCTGTGTCCAAAATTCGAAGCACACGTCTATTATCTCCTTCTGGACATTCGTAGAATTCGCTTGAGATTATCACCGTTCAGTTTTCGGATACTTAGTCACTTGGTACCAAGTATGATACCAGTGTCAAGAATATACTGGCTGTAAAAGCCGAAAACTGATGCAGATAATCTTCTGAATGCTGAAAATCTCCTGGTAAGATTATCTCTCTTATCTCTCTTTTTTGCCCCATACCTGCCTTCCTCAACTACCCCGCAACCTGAGGCTGCGCATCTCGGTCTCTATCGGGCGCCTCTTTGCACAGCCTCTCTAACGACGAGCGCGATCGCCCCTCCCACTCCCTAGCTCTGAAGTGAGCTGCCCCCGCGCTCACTCCCAGTCCCACCCCAAGATTCCACAGGCAAGAGGCATGACAAGAACAGAAGGAGCGGTCGGCGGCGATGATGCCTCATCTGACAGGGCTACGCATGAAGGTAGAATTGACTGGAGTCCGCATGACGTCATTTTCTTGAAGCTTCCGAGTATACAAATATGGCTGACTCAGATCTTTCCCGCCAAGGAGGATTGCCGCGAATTCACGAATAAAAATCTCCCTGCACGCGTGTAAAAGTTAATTTCAACCTCTTTAAGCATGCCTGCGTGTTCTGCATACGGGTGTGCGAATCGCTGAACGAAAAATGGGATTTAATTTCCACGGAAAGATTCATGTATTCACATTACATCGGTTCAATAAAACAACCGTTAACTGTAACAGTGAGTGCATTATTTTTTGAAGCTGTGTAATTTCTTGTTGTTCCTAGCAGTCTTATTCACCTTTTTCTGACACCCACTGTTAATGGTCTAGAAGGAAAAAATATATTTTCCCCCTCCTTTTTCCCCCCTTCCCGTTTACACTTTTTTTCCTGCCTTCCATTTTCTACGGTAATATTTTCGAACTTCTGGACATTAACAGAATTTGTTTTTTTGGGGGGGGTGAGTGTAGAAGTTTTCAAAAATACTCTTCGTAGTCTAGAAGTAACTACTTGTGTCATGAAGAGATTTTAATGTAATTTTCCTACTGTAATACTTATGAAATTCTGAACATTCTGAAATTAACAGACATTCTTTTTATGGGGCATGGCCGTTTTATTTTTGCTTGTGTAGATTTCAAAAAATAAATCTGTCAAAACAGTCCAATCCGAGTTTAAATAGACAGCAAGTAGCATTTCGTCCGGTATGTTCAGTAATATAATTATGCGGAATTAAACCTTGTAATTGCATATTAAATCATAATTAGGTTACCAATGATGTTTCTACACGATCACATGTTTTTATTTTCGTAAGTTTTTATTTTTATTCAGTCCTAAACAGTACCAGAAAACCAATCTGAAATGCTTGGAATGAGCAATGTTTTGAGTAAGCCAACATGGCTGCTAAGCCCGCCCCCTGGCTTCACTTAACTCCTATTAATTCGACAGAGATGCGGACTCCAGTGATTCTACCTTCATGGGCTACGCCGGGACCACAGTCCTAAGCCCCGCCCTCATTCACTCGGAACCGGACTCTATGATCAGGGCACTGTAGAGCGGCTAAACACGCGAGAATGCGCGTCGCGCTGCCTCTCGCCCCGCTGTCCGGCGCGCGGTGCATGCCGGGCCATCCCTCTCTCGCTGCAAGTCCTCCGAGGCTGCGCCGCGCCGACACTGTCTCTCTTTTTTTTCCCCTTCACCCCTCCTCCCCCTAAAGATGGTGGCGCTGGGCTCCGGGTGATCCGAGAGGAAAAGGCGGAGGCGCAGCGCGGCCCCAGCGAGGAGCCACTGACACCATCTCGACAGCCACGCGCGCGCCTAGAGCGCCGACGGCCTTCCCCCCCCCCCCCAGGCCTCGCCTGGCCTGGCCTAGCGCTGTCCCCGCCTTAGCCCTCCTCGGCTGCCCTCCGCGCCCCTCCACCGGCCCACGGCCTAGCCCCGGCGGCGACAACAGCAGCAGGGCGGGAAGAGCCGGAAGAGCCGCCGGCCCTCGCACAGTCGGGGGCTGCCCGGCCTTGCCAGAGCCTGCTAGGCCCAGGGCGGGAAGAGACGGCGGCCGGAGCGCAGGCAAGTCGGGGGCCAGGCTGGCGGTTCACGGAGGGAGGAGACGGATCGCGCCCGGGCCAAGCAGCTCCAGCCCAGAGCCCCCCCCCCACTCTCCCCCGGCTGCCCTCCCCAGTTGCTCGCGCCCGCATTGGGCACCGCTTGTCACTCAGTGCGGGCAGGGCGTGGGGAGGCCGCTGGTTCCCTCCCAGAGCACTTTCGCTCGCTCTTTCACGCTGCTGCAGGAGGTGTGGGGAGGAGGGCTCGCCGGGTTTGTATCCACCCAGGCGACTTAAGAGCAGCGCACCAGGCGAGAGGAAAGGGGACTTGAGGCGTTGTGCGTGTGTGTGGCTGTGTTAAGAACGGAAGGGCCGCCTGGATATAATAGGTCAGACCAAAGGCTCATCACACTCCGTCTCCAGCAGTAGGCGGCTCAATAAGTAGGGGGAAGAAGGTAGTTTGTTTAGACTTACAGGCATGTTTGGTTTGCCTGTGCTGATCCTGTCTCCGTGCCTTTTGTTCCTTCTCCTGCTAGGAGACTTTCAAATGATTTGGGACGAAGGGTTGGGAACTGTTTGCCTCTGGACTTCCTTCAAGTGGGCTGTGTGTTGATTTGTTTGTGTTTTAGCACAATGTGCGTGATTGTGCCAAGTTTACACATGTACAGGCATTATGTAGATCCTGATTTCCAAGTGAAATTGGAAATGAACAGTTGCAAATTTTCTCAGAAGTTACTGGCCTTTCCAGTTGGTATCAGGTGTAAGAGACTCCATGTTTCCAGTCCTTAGTTAGTGAAATAAACTCTTTTTACCTACTTGTCACTGTCCTAGGCTTGACATCAACATCTGAGTATAAATGAGTTTAAAGATTTGAAGTTGTCACTCAAATGATTGTATTGTACCAAGTATAGTTTACTCTTAATGATGGGTGTTCCTTGTTTTTTTAAGTGCACCCATTAGACACATTGCTCAAACATTAATGTGCACAATCACCTCATACCAAATAAGTGACTAGAACTTATTTTGCCATTCTCTTTTTTCTGAAGTCTTCCCATTTGAAGGGCAAGACCTTCTTGGCTCACATAACCCTATTTTAAATAACCGTAAATGGTCAGTGTTGACTCTTTCTGATTCTCATACGTTTATATGAGAGGGTTTTTTTTCCCAAAAGTTGCTACCTCATATTCAATTTTCTGCCACACTTGATTTTAGAATTAATAGGAACTATAAAAAAAAGGGACGTGGTGGCGCTGCTGCTGAGCTTGCTGATTGAAAGGTTGGCAGTTCAAGACCTGTTGCTTGTTCCAGCTCCTGCCAACCTAGCAGTTCGAAAGCACATAAAAATGCGAAGTAGATAAATAGGTACCACTTTGGTGGAAAGGTAGCAGCGTTCTGTGCACCTCGGCGTATTATATAGTCATGCTGGCCATATGACCACGGAAACTTGTCCTCAGACAAACACCGACTCTTCAGCTTAGAAACGGAGATGAGCACTACCCCCTACAGTCGATCATGACTAGACCATTTGGTCATGGGGAAACCTTTACCTTTTTTAAAAAATGCAGATAGTTCTTTTTACTGGTTAGGTAAACTGGAAACACCTATTTCAGGGTACTTGAAGGCATCCAAATATCAACCTGAAGGTTGCCCCAGCACCACTGGGTGATAAAAACCTTTGATAAAACGCATAAACTTGACTCTCTAGACTAGAGCAAGGATGTCAAACATAAGGCCCACAGGCTGAATGCAGTGAGAACAAAGTGCTTATTTCTGCAGGAATGATGAATGCTTCAGCCCTGTGTATGAAAACAAGTTTGACACCCCTGATAATGTAACTCATAAAACAAGTGTAATGTTAAGACTAAAATCAATCCATACTAGCTAGTTGTTAAAAGAATAGAAAAGCTGAACTTCAGCTGGTTTTAGTGAAATCTGAAAAAAAAATCCTTAACTGAATTAAAACTAAGAAAATAGTTTTCCTGGAGTATGTGTTCATGTTTTTCTGCATTAAGTATGTTACAGGTACAGATTTTAGTGATATGCTGATGATGTGATGGGTGTCGGGATCAGCAGCACATAGTTAACTGACTAATCCAAGGTCGGGCTTTTGGCTTGGGGAATGGGCAGTAGAAAGACTGTAACACCTTCAGGGAATTTGAGAGGATAGAGGTTGCGTGCATGCTCACCCACTCACTCTGCCAAGGATAGAATCTTAACCTTTGTTGGATGACCCCACCCTCTCAACATGAGGGGTTAAGTTGGTGTGTGGGTGTGGGTGTTGTACAATAAAATATGATAATAAATGAATTGACCTATAGTTCGGTGATTGACTGTAATCTAGTATGTCTTGAACGAATAGTAAGTTGTGTTAGATCTGAACAGAAGAGATCCAGCTTCAGATGCAATTACTTTCAGGAGCTTGTTGGGGGAACACAGTCTTGGCTTCTAGTTGTTACATTGGAGTATTAGTGACTAATGCTACAAGGGTTTGTGGATTTTTTCTTTTACTCATTTATCCAATACTTCCTTTAGGAGTAGGGTTACCAGATTCAAACTGGGACAGAATGCCTATCCCTTTAACCATTGTATAGAAGAGGGAATTTGGGCAGGTGCAGCTTTTGAAACCTTTCTGTGATGAGCTGCACCTGCCCAAATTCCCTCTTCTATACAGTGGTTAAAGGGATACGCACTCTGTCCCAGTTTGTATCTGGTAACCCTATTTAGGAAGCTCTCTTGGTAGTCTCTCATCCATGAGATGTGGTTTGTTTTAATCAAACCCATAACACTAGAACAAGGGTTTCCAAAGTATGGCCCATGGTGCACCAAGAACAGTTTCTCAGGCATCCTGCAGCTGTAGCAAAGCCTTAGCCTGTTCCATCCAGCTGCCTCCCACCATCATGCTCTATCTTTGTAGAAGCTTGTGCCAAACAGCCGCTTCCGCCTCCGATCACCCCAGAAGGCTCTTCACCCAGATTTCCCAGGGAAAGTGACTGCCTGGCACAAGTTTCTACGAAGATTGGATGTGCCAATAGGAGGCAGCTGGTCAGAATGGTAAGGCTTTGCTGTCACAGTGCCCAAGGTGTGCTGGATCCAGCCCTTGGGCCATAGTTTGGGGGCCCATGCACTAGAATGTCGTTCTTTTGAGAATGTAGAATATTTGAAGGTAGGTGTGTGTGTGCGCGCTCGCTCGCTCACAAATACATTTGGGTTCTCCAATTAGATGGCACGCTGAAGTGATTATTATGTGTGCATGGTATTAATTTGGGCCTCATTTAACTTACTATGTGTGTAATCCAATCCAAGGCAAGGGGTACCTTACCTGCCTTCGGAAGAATCCAGCTTGGGAAGCCAGCAGAGTGCAGCAGAAAATGCCAAATGATCTCTGAATACTGCAGAGACCTTCCAGAGGCTGCAGGGATCTTCAGAATGGCACCTGCGACCACCATGGACCCCTTAAACATGGCCGGTGGATGCTTCTGTGAACCATTTTAAAGGGGTCAGTACTGGTCGCACATTCTGAATGTCCTTGCAGCCTTTGGAAAGTCTCTGCATAGTTGATAATAAGAACAGAGGTTCAGATAATGAGCAATTCTGCCCCTTGCAGATAAGCAAGGTAGCAGATAGTGAGGTCACATATAAAGAGGACTGACTGTATTTTGAACATTTACCCCATTTTTTTTTACGCATAGCAGCTTGCAATAAATAATGCATTGATTCAAATAAAATGTTTCTGCAGTAAATTTCAAACTGTGTAGTTTTCTCCTGTTGAATCTTCATCATGAATCTTCATGTGTGTGTTTTCTTCTAGCAAGAGCATCATTGTTCTTGTTTCAGAGAAGATCCTATAGTCTGCTACCTGCTAAGATAGAATTTCTGCTGCTTGGAAAGGGAATGGTGCAAGTCAGGGTAGAGCCATGCAAATTGCATATAATCTTCAGGGTGTGTTGTTGTAGTTTTGTAATATGGAGGCTACCTACAGACTGAGGCCTGGTCCAGTTCTAGTCTAGTCACTTAACAGCTGTGAGTTCTACCTAAAGATGCACACCTTCTTTACGCTAAAAAAAATAGCCAGTTTAATAAGGTCTGGATGGAGTAAATGGAACTATGTGCAGATATGCATCTGCATTGTCTATGCACACAGAAACCTATGGGGAAAATATAGAGATTGTATGCAAGCTTAAAAACAGGCGGTTGAGACAGCCAGCTATGTTTGGCGACGTAGCTCGACTGGTATTAATTTGTTATGGTGTCATGGTTCTAGGTCTGGCTCACCCTCTGTTGATTATAGTTAATTTGAAGAACAAACTAAAGAATTATATTCTATCTGTCCAACCACTATCCCCCAAAAGCCATGTATGAAAGCATTTCTCATTAAGCGGTAAGGTTAAGTTCCTGAAAAACTCTAGTCAAAAGTGAATTCACAGATAACACATAATTGATCATGTTAGAACAATGGGGTTAGGTACAAGGGGTACCATGGAGGGGAAGGGGTACCTTTCCTGCCATCAAAAGAAGCCAGCAGGAAGCCAGAAGAGTGCAGCAGGACGTGCCAAAGTATCTCTGAATGCTGCAGGGACCTTCTAGAGCAGCAATTTTCAACCTCACAGCACACTGACAAAGTGCTAA
>JAJKFI010000006.1:9821647-9868686 GCA_029204185.1 Lerista edwardsae | reverse complement strand
CCACCAGCCATTTTAAACGGGTCATTCTGAAAGCTCCTGCAGCCTCTGGATGGTCTCTGCATAGCAGATAACTGGAATAGAGGCATGGCTAACAAGAGGCATATATCAATTGTGGAAGTCATCAGAGATGCCTTATTGTTGGTCCCTTTAACAACTTATAGTTACTGGACCCAGGGCTCTTCTCCATCATGGCACCCTTCTAGGGAGCCTGCCAAGTTTTAGAAAGGGGCTTAAACTCATTTTTAGAAGGGCTTCTATTAGTTAGCCTAAGGATTTTTTAATTAGCTGTTCTGTTTTTGTCTTGTTATGTTTTTCAACAGAATTTTATTGTTTTGGATTTTAAATTGTCAGTTTAACCTTTGTAAAGTGCCGTGAGATTAAGTTTGGGTGAAATTGGCTGGATTTAAATATTATATATAGTGCCTGAATTTGCCTTTCAGCCAAATCCATTTTATAGTGGGGCTATAGACAGATCTTTTTACTGAAGGATTCTTGTAATAGTTAGATACTAATGTATTTCTAGAGAACATTCTTTTCTTTGGATTTCCTGTTCACTTTTTTCCTCAGCAACCACCTGTGCTTTCTTTAGGGTATCAATGTATTTTTCTGACAGATGTGGACGTATAGAACGTATATTGTATTTGGCAATATAATACCTTATCCAGACGTTTAACTTGAAGTGTTCCTTGTGCTGTCTTGTGAGCCCTACAGCTTCATCATATGCTTTTACTCTCCTCTGTTTAAAACATATTTCATATTCCTTAGTTGGGTTTTTGGGGAAGTGAAACATTTTCATCTTGTTAAAATACATGCCCAATTATGTCTCTATCAGGCTCAACAGTGGCAGGTTCTCCATTAGCAGTTCAATAGTTCACCAGTTTTTGTGACATATTTCTGTAGTTATTACTTTTTTACATCAAATATTATATACCTACAACTCGACGAATGTTCCCTAGAGCTTCCCCTATTTGTCCTACTAGCATGGTAGTGCAGGTTTTACTTGCTTAGTTCCCTGAAATGTATCTGCTAATGAACTTGAATAAATAAGAGATACATCTAATTTGTTAATGCAGGGATTTCCTGGTGTAAAGTCTTCTTATCATGAACAGTTAGAATTCATCATCTAGCTTTTCCAAATATAACTTAAACCTATAAGATTCTTCACTCTTTAATGTAGTGGCTCAGTTCAGATGGGTTGGAGGATTAAGAACATGACCTGCATTTATATGTTCTTTCCCCGCTTACGCATGAATTCTGTCCTCCATGTCCAGGTTACCTCTAACCATAGTTTGCTGTGATTTCCATGCTAGGCAGAATGTGGTTTGCATCCGAACGGTATTTCCTCCATCTCCAGTAGGAAGAAAGAATTGTCCTCTGACGGAGGAGAATATCTGGGTTCGGCTCAGTGATTGTACATAATGGTCTGGAGGTTAGCAGTCACCATGGTTTGCCTGATTTGGACATCACGGTAGTTAGGGGAATCCTTAACTGGAAGGGAATTGGCATTCACAGGCTGTAGGAGCATGTGAAACTGGGTCACTGTTACGTCTGTCTAGCCAAGGGTGTCGTACAATGTGACACTCCAGTGCTTGTAAGAAATTTTATGTTGTAACATTACATATACAGGTAGGGTCTTTTATCCAGCAGGGTTCCATTCCCTGAACCCTTGTTCATTAAAAAAATCAGTGAGTAATTCAAGGCTTGGATATTTCCTAGCTTCAGTATATAAGCACCTACGCAATATGTCCCTATCTAGATGTCATTGGTGTTCTTATTTTCCTCTGCATACTTTTGACTTCTGACCTTTTTATTGTTAAAAAAAAAAACAGCATTCTGGTTCCATTTCAGTTCAGGTGGTGCCCATCCTTTTAGTATAGGCTTTGAGACCAACGTGGTATGGCACTAAATATCAGAGAGAGTCTAGGAAACTTAAAGATCAAACCAGATGTGATAGAAAATGCATGATCTGCATGTAAGGAAGGGTCATTTATCCCTTTTCCCCTGTACTGAGCTACTGTCCTGATGAAAATGGACCCTTCTCCCCACCTCCAAGCTGCTATTAGACCTGGGAGGGGAACATCTATTGGTACCAAAATAGCAATGGAATAAGAACACAAGCTCTCATGAACGCAAGCTCTGGTTAAAAAGCTGGAGGCAAAGAGTAGCAATAACCAGGCGTTCCTGCAATGGTAGAGTCATAAGCTGCAGATCATCAAGGATAGGTCAGTGTTTTTTAACTTGTTCATAAAAAATTGGGAGTTAAGAGGTAAGCTGTGATGTGAGCAGGTTTGCAGACAGCACCAAATTATTGTGGTCAAAGAAAACCCAAGCAAGCTGGAAAGACCTCCATGGTGTAACTTCGTTTATGCGCTGATAGTCTGAACTGACACTGAGTAATAAGGAAAGGCCTTGGGGTTGTGGTGAATAGTGCAATGAAAATATCAACAGTGGGCACCAGTTGTGAAAAAGGTGAATAACAAGCTAAATTACTAGAAGGGGATGAAAATAAAACTTCTGGTGTTGTAACACCCTCATACAAATCTATATTGCATCTGTGTTTCAAATACTGTGTATGGTTCTGGTCATTCCATCTCAAAAAATACAGAATAGGAAGGGGTGCAGAAAAGTTTATCAGGGATTTGGAATACCTGCCTCAGGAGCATGACTTAAAGCATTTGATGTTCTGTAGTTGGGAAAAGGGGAACATAATAGAAGTTGGTTCAATTATGCATGCTGTGGACAAAGTGCATAAACAGATGTTTTTCTCGGTCATAATAATAGAGCTTGGAATCGTCTACTGCAGTTGATTGGCAGGAGATTCAAGACAGAAAGGGGAAACTACATCTTCATAATGCACAATGTACAGAATGTTCATCTACAGGAGTAGTGATGGCCTCTAATTGAAAAGGAGCTTAGACGAATTAGACAAACCTACCTCTGGCTATTAGTCAACATGGCTATGTGGAATATCTGTGTTAGGCAGAGTATGTCTCTGAATGCTAGTGGTGGTGAGTATAGGGGCAAGAGTAGGAGATGGCTATTGTGCTCATGATTGTGGGCTTTTAACAAGCATCTGATTGGCAATTGTGGGAAATAAATGCTGGATTTGATATGGCTCTTTAGCCTGATCTGGCAGGAGTAGACTTGCATTCTTGTGCTTTCTGTTTCCCTTCTGGTCCTTCTCCTGTGTTCCTTAACTCTGGTGCCTTGCCTCAATCCCACCTCAGAAACTTAAAAGCTTTGTGCTGTAAGTGTGAACAGCATCCATGCTGAGCATGCTGGCAAACATTGCCTCTGGCCCTGTCTGTCATGCCCACCCCAGGGGCAGCATTATGAAGAAGCAAGTGCTGTTCTTGGGGGCGATCATCCCTGTAATGTGGAATGGTGGATACCCAGCACATTAACACTGCGCTATGGTGGTTAACTTTCGTAAACATAACCCAGTTTAGTCTGTGTCTCCTTCCCTGTTTAAACAACTGAGGACCTAACATTTTTTTCAAAGTACGGGATAGTAGTTTCTTTCAGAGCCGAGCTGTTAAGGCAGTATACTTGTTTAGAGAGAATAACGAAACTTGAGAATTTGGCAAATTACAGAACTTGGCTAATGATAATAAAATATATATAGTATACAGGTTTGCACAGGTGGGCACACTGGATGATTCTCTTGTGAGATACTGTGCAGAATACATTCTGGGGCCAGAGAGCTGGATCTCAGTGGTTTTGGTGATTTGCCAGCCCTGGCCCCCAGTAGCAAGACCATAATAACAATTTACTGTACAGCCTTACATGTCTGTACATTTTTTAAAGAGAAATTTCTGACATCTTAAATGTTTTGAAAATCCAGTTTTAAAAAAAAAGTTTTAATTCATCCTGAGTATATGTAACAGTACGGCCCTAATCAGCTACTTAGGCCAGTCATATTGATAAATGAATCTGTGATTTTTTTCGGGGGTGTCTGGCATTTTATTCTTCAATTCAAAAAAAAAAACCTGATGAAAGATACTGTATTCTAGATTTGCAGCCTGTTGAAAATCACTTGGCAACGTACAAGAGCAGCCTGCTGAAGTGTCAGAAGAACATGGTATGTATAACAGTCATGTATTAGAGACTATATTCTTCGCAGCAAAAGCTGTGTTGTAGCTTCAAAAAGAAAGCATTCAAAAAACCTAAAAGCAGACCACATTTATGTAAAATTGTGTATTTTATATTAATTATTAAATAACATGCAAATGTCTGTTGAAAATGTGTAAAAACTGGTAACTGACAGGCTGAATACATGAATGATGTAGCCTGCAAGTTATTCCACAAGCCCAGAGAAACTTGACTATTGTATCCTAGTTGTTTGTGAATGGAATACAAATTGAGTGAGCTTTTGTTTTAGTTTAACTGCTGAAAACACTTTTAGTATGCGTAATGGATTGTATACCTTGTTGTAAGTCTAACACTCTTGACAGTCCATCTGGTACATATTCTGTTCCAAAATCATATTTTCCCTCTTGGTTAAGTGTTGTAAGAAAAATTACTCCTTGTTTATTGGTGAATGTCCTATTATTTTTATTGAACATATTAAGTAGCTTTAGTCTTGGTCTTGTTTAATGTCAAAAGCAATCTTAAAAAGCTCCAAAACAAGTTGGATTTTAATTTGCAATGCAGAGTTATAATGCTTTTTAATGTGTATAGAGTTTTAAGCATATGGTACTTTGGAAACACATGAATTTGGTATTTTATCAATGCTGCTATCTTACCAGATGGTTATTTAATAAGGTCTCATAGTAGGAATTCTGAAATCCTACTGATGCTTTTCTTCTGCATGTTTGGAGACAAAAAGATTAGAGGAGGTATCTTTATACTGTCCCCTCAATCCAGAAGTTGAAGTGCATTCTATATATTGAAAGGTTCTATGCATACATTGGCTCCTTCTTTCCACCTTCCCTTGAAATGAGTGGGCAGGAAAATGCCGTGTGCACATTGTGGTCATTATGCACATATATAGCAAATTAACGATTAACGGGCATGAGTGTTTCACAGTGATAATAATCTTCATGGACTGAAATTGGGCATCTGAAAGGAAAATGATGTTGGAATGCATTTTATAATGAAACCTGGGTTCTAGTCAGATTGTAGCCCTAAGCTTTTCAGTATAGTAGCTGTTATGATTTTTTCACATACCTAATCTCTCAGTTCCTAGAAGGTTTCCAACATTGCCAGCCATTGACTGCTCAGCTGCTCTTGCACTCACAACATCTCTGGGCCAGCATCACCCCCTGCTTTTCTGTCCCAAACGCTCTCAAGCTCAATAAGACTGATAAAGCTGGTAGATGTTGGCCATACAGTCATTAGCATGTGAAAATAAAAGAAGGTTAAGATTCCATGCCTGAGTTCTTGTATGGTCTAACTGAAGATCTGGAGCAAAAATAACTACTAGGTAATTGTTAGGTGGTGGTGGTGGTGGTGGTTAAAAACACAAAACATTGCCTTTTTCATGTTAAAATATCCAAATAAAAACACAGCACATGACAGTTTGGTGTTTAAGGTACTTTTCAAAAATTAAAATAGAATACCTTTCCAAATAAAAATAATACTGTGGCTGCATCTACTGATACTATATCACCTATCTAGTACAATTTTAAAGCATTTTAAGTTAATAATAATTAGAACCTGGAATAAGACCTTGGAATAAAAACATACAACATTGCTTTCTGCCTTTCAAATCACAAAATCTGTGAAAAAATAACACCATTTTCAAACACTCCTAGCAATTGTCAATGACTGAATATAGGATACATGGCACATGTGAGCACCGTATTTCCATAAATGGCACTCTTGGAAAATAAATAAGTAAATAAAAACAAAAAAGTTTGCTTTTTGGCCAAGTGACTCTTACCAATTTAGCTTTATTTATAGATTTCATTGTGCCTTAAAGGCATCATGTTTTACACTCAGAGAACAGTTGGTTCACAGGCTGTAAACTGGCAACAGCTTTGAAGTTTTGTTACCAATCTGAAAGTCTGCTTTAATCTTCTGAGAACAGAAAATAAATTATAAATGTGATATACGTTCCAAAATAGGTTTAGCAGAGCTAGATTAGCTTAGCCAAATCTCAAAGGTACATGGAGTACCCTAAGCAGATTCTGTTCTGGAGGTCTATATGGGAGTCGGAACATTTATAGGTAAAAAGAACTATCTCTTACCAGCTCAACACTATTGCAACTGCACAAAAGCACCACAAAGACTATTGTGAGATACATGAGATTGTGTAATAGATGAGAGCACTAGTGCAGCAATCTGTAAGTTGGGAGAGCCAGTGAACATAATATTGAAAATGGGAAATAAGCCAAACAAAATAGGCCATAAAAATATGCCGCCTTGTTTCTTGTAACTTATGAAATAGTGCTGTCTGTGACACACAAGACATTTTGCCATGCAGTGCTCAGCAGCCTGTGTTTCTCTTCTTGAATCATCCTTTGTGCATTAACATCTGTTAAAACATGATAGAACTACTAGTAAAGCCAACTCAAGGCACAGTCCTATCCAACTTTCCAGCACTGACATAGCTGTGCCGGTGGGGCATGTGCTATATTCTGCAGTTGAGAGGCAGTCACGAAAGCTTCTCAAGGGAAGGGGATGTTCTTTCCCTTGCCTCAGAGCTGCATTGCCCTTACCCCAGTGTGGAAAAGTTGGTTAGGATTGTGATCTCAGTCTGTACTGATAATATAAGCATCAGGAAACTTGCATGGCCATGGTTCATGCCTCGCAGCACAGAATCTGCTTTTAATATATGTTAGCTATTTAAATATCCTGAGAATCTGATTTTTATTCTTGAGAAGCTAGTTATGATCTTGCAGGAAAATACTTTTAGAAACATACAGTACATGGACAGGTTCTACAAATACATAGAAATCTGAGCACTTCCGGTTGTCAGTGATAGGTGTTTTTTATTCAGCAGATAGCTTTCTCCTTTCACATAGTCTTCTCTGGTCATCTACTGCTTCTTACTGCCTCTCAGACTTCCAATATGTAGTACTCGGTGTTCCTTCTGCCTGTGACAAGAGTTTTGACCAAACTGCACATAGGTTGTGCGTCCTTTTTAATGTACAAATAGTATCTAAAATTAATTTTAAATTCCAATTGATTTCCACCATTTATTGCAGTTGAGCTGTTTGCACCTCCTAGTTTATACTTGCAGATTCCTGGTTACTGAGCAGCATTCTGAAAATATAATCTTTATATAGTACTGCTCCCATTTGTGGTTGCTCTTATTAAAAACCACTCATGTGGTTGCATATTCAAATGTTTGAAAATAAAAAGAGAGCATTGCTTATCTGCATATGTCAGATGAAAAATTGAAAGCAACTTAAAAATAATGCATCTCGCTCAGATACTCTAGTACAGTGGTTTTCAAACTTTTTAGCACCAGGAGCCACTTTTTAGAATTACAACCTGTCTGGGACCCACCACAAGTGATGACATGGCCAGAAGAGATGTCGTGGACGGAAGTGCCTTCATTGTGCTGCTAGAACCTGCTGCTTTCCTGAGAATGCAGCAAGAAGTTGTGTTATTTTTCAGCCATTTTCCAATAGCAAAATGAATCAGAAAGGAAAAAAAGCTTATTTACAACATTGACACAAGCAAAGCAACCACACAGTCTTCCCCTTTCCAGCATCCCATCTTCCCATATTTTCAGTATGGCTAGTCTAGGTTCTTTGCGACCCACCTGAAATTGGCTTGTGACCCTCTTCTGGGTCCTGACCCATTGGTTGGGAACCACTTCATTAGCCTGATAGGTCTGCTCTTCACACATACAGAAATATTCTCATCCATGTGGAAAAGGCACTGATTTAGAATGTCTCCCATATACTTGTTGTCCAATCCATTTTTTAAAAAATAGTATTAGATTGCAGTCCTGTACACAGAACTGACTTCTGAGAAGACATGCACAAGATTGCAAATCAGAAGATCTGACAGTGCAGACTGCTCCACAATCATTCCCATTCAATTCATTTTCACCAGGAGTTTGGAAAGTATACAATGAAAATAAAGTGATATTATTTTTCAGGCTTTAGTATTTAGAATTTTGTACTTTTAAGTACAGTTAAGATCAGATAATAGAATAGGTAAGACATTAATTGGTTCCGTTTCAGCAATGGAAGCCTTCAGCTGGAGAGCAAAAAGCCAATGGGTAGCCTCAGGGTGCTGTGGGTACGAGTGTTGCTGAATAATCATTGGCTGACAGCGACATGACAGAGTAGAAGATCAGCCCTACATCTTATACAAGTGAAGCCAGATCACAGGAAACAATTGACAGGTAAAATTTTGAAATGAAAGTATCAGTTACAAATAGAATTAATAGGTGTTTCCCAAAAGGGGACTATTGGGGGGGGAGGGGCTCCAGAAAACCAATGTTCAAAAATAGGGATCTCCCCATGTGATAAGATCAATGGTCACATATTGGAGGAGCGGCACAATTGACACAGACATTTAGATCTCTCTAATTGAGGAGAGTGGGTCATCATTCTGTCCATTTGCTCCTTTACCTACAGCCCTGGTTTGAGAAAGGCAAGGAGGCTCATCATCGCCCCTGACTGCTTATAGAGGCATGTCCTACACAAACAGAACAGTGGCTTTAAATTTTCTTTAGCATTAACAGCAATAGCAACTAGTGTGGAGATACCCAGTTGGAGAATTCATAACATATATCTCAATTTCTACAGTTTACCAATTTTTACAGTTTACATATTTATTTATTTATTTATTTTATTTATTTATTTGGTTTGTACCAGGCCTATCCTAAAGGCTAATGATAATGTGAAGAATACAACTCTTAAAAATATTTTACTCTTATGTTGCCCTATCTTTGACCATCGTTAGGAAAGGTCATATGCTGGTTTCAGAAAATGCTGATTCTGACTTGCTAAATCTCAAGTGTAAAGACATTCCATAATTATCGAGCAGCCACCAAGAATCTCTGCATTCCCTTGAAACATTAACTTGGCATGTCAGTGATAAACTCAAGACTCTCACCTGGAGTTCCCTTCAGGGGTCGCAATAATACAGAAAGGTGGTGTTGACCTCTCAGGTGTATTGGAACCTAGACTGTTCCAATACGGTTTTAGCGGTTATAACCAACGAGAAGTGATTGTGCCAGAGCAGCACGAAACAAATACAATAACCAAAGCACCAGAGTATCAGTTACTCTGTAAGTCTTAGTCATGTGATGTAAGTCATCAGAAGCCAGGCTTTTGCAGGAGTCTAAGCTTTTGAACCTTGCTGAGAGGTGACTACTTGTAGAATACCTTATAGTAGCCTAACCATGAAATTCGGAAGGAATTTGTATTCCTACCCGCAGCTGCAATACATCAGAGCTGTAAGCCTAAATGACAAGATATGGCTGAATTCTATTATATCGCTTGTGAGAGATCTTCTGTATTCCAAGTACAAGATTACTGGCCACCAACTTCAGCAGGCAAGGATATTGGCTTGCCTGCTTCCAGTCTGCAACCGTGGTTAAACACTGGGAGAACACAGAAACTTGAATGTGTTTCACTGAGTGTGATGAAATGGGGCAAAGGGAAGAGCTGCACTCCATCAACATTCTGATAGCAAAGTACTTCGTGTCTCAGAATGCAAATACACACACATGCACATACAAAGTTCTTTTGTTAAGGAATGTTATGTGTTGGTAGATGGAATCAGTTTCAGAGTTGATTTATAAAGAGCAGAATTCTGGTGGGTAGGCAAAGTCAAAGTGTTGTGTCCTTAGGTGACCTTTCACGGATGAAAGAAAGGCTTTTTGCACAAAAAGGAAGAGTGACCTGCAAATTTTAAATTTGTCACTAAGAGTTGTGTGACCCTCAGGAACCCTCAGGATATTTGGGGGACCCAGGAACCTGCAGAGGAAAAGAGATTGCACAGAAGGAGGGGCAAATTTTCAGCAAACAAGAACTTGATGATATTTTCTTGAACACAGAGTGCACTAGCTCAAACTTATCACAACAATTGTGTGTTCAGTTGTCTAGCTTAGCACTTGAATGAATGTGGAAACGTTTAACAATGCATACATTCATTTATTTAGTACCATTAAGCCTATGCTTGGCTCAGCACAAGAGGACTGGCAAGAACCTGTTGTAATCAACGACACAAAATTGTGATCACCCCAATGTCACCGAATGGCCACAGCTTGTAAAAGGTAAATGTCAGGATATGAGGTTTCTGAAACAAGTATTATAAGTGTACAGAATGCTTTTTGATGGTTTGCTAACTACATAATTAGAATGCACATAAACTTTGGGAGGAAACTGTCAAGGAAAGTAATTTGGATGTGATCATCCCTTCTGTATTGCTTTGACTGTCCATATTAATATTCTGTAAATTTCCAGACTATTGAGTTAGGAAGCTGTTCCCTGTCCAAGAGATGCCAGATGTAATCCATCTCGAACTTTAAAACTAATTAAGAATTAACAATTTTTTTAAAAATGGAAAATTTCTTGAATAGTATCTTAGTAACAATGGGTATATAAGCTTGTTACAGCTTTTTTTTCAGGCTATTTGATCATATTGTAAGTGCAGCAGACTTGCATACCTTTGCTTTTCTCTCCTAGGGAGTTACAGTGGAGGTAAAAGGAGTGGCTTGCAGAATGGAGAAGTTGCTCCGAGGGTTGTTGGAAGTGAGCCACCATTTGAAATTGCTAGCTCATGCTGCAGTGTTCAGATTAGTGGGTGTGTGTTGCGATCACGTTTTCTGCAGTTAATACTGGGCTGAACACTGTAAGACTATTTGTAATGAGATTTGGTTAATTGAACATACCCATTTGAAGTTTGGGGTTTGTTTGTTTTATTCTATTGAACACTGTGCAATCATGCAATATTTTCTAGGCTATATTTTCCAAATATATTGTAATATTTGGCACTGAAAGTCTTCAGATCACTAAATCCACTGTTGCCAACTAATGGGACACAGTTCTAACAAAGTTTTAGCAAGCACAGAACTCCTTAAATGTCAACAAGCTTTTTAAAAAATTGTTACGGACTTGTTGCTAATAAAACAGTGTTGACTGACCTTGTAACACAGAAACATGGGATTGTTGCACTGTGGCCAAAGGCGACTTTTTTCTGTATGACACAAATTTATATCACTCATTGCAGCTGGTACTTAAGGACCAGCATAATATAAATAAATGGCAGATGTTGGTCTCAGCAGAGAACATGAGTGTATTGAAAACATATTTTGATAAGTGACATGTGAATATGAACTGCAATGTAAGATAATAGTATATGTTGGCTACCGGTAAAGATTCCTGTAGTTGACATGACTCCAGGCAAAATCATATTGGCTGCACTTATACACAGGCTCACGTCAGACATCACCAAGCCTTGGTTTGGTGGTGTGTAAATTTCTTTGAAAGGAGACCTGGATTTGGACCCTCCCTCCTCCCCGTGTGCTGTTCACAGCAAAATATAGTTTGTTGTTAGATTTGAACAGGAAAACTACAGTTTCTACTTACTCTGCTAACCAAGATGGCAAAGCAGGCTTGGGTGTAGCACTAAAGTAGTTTGACACAAAGACAAGAGAGAAGGAATTGGCGCATACAAAGGAGGAGAAGGGGACTCAGGATCCCAAGCCTTGGTCATGTGCTGCCAAGTCATGTTTCCTATCTTATCCAAGTCAGTATGGCTTACGTTCCAAGCTATTTTTGAAAAATACATTACCACGTATGCAGTAAGCCAATGAGCTTCAATTCATTTGGAAAACCCTCAGGTGCTGATTCCTTCTGGTATTTCACATGCTATAATGTTCTTGGCCAAATTGCATCCAGTTCATCTGGATTGAATTCATTCTGTTCAATCAATTTTAACTTCAGATCCAGCTAACTAATTTTAAAGAAACAAAACTGAAAACCTCTGAATATTACAAGATCTGTTGAACTGCCATCTGGTTCCAGTTATAGTTTGAGTACAGAGTAGTTTTTCAGCCATGTTGTGGATCCATGGATTATTTTATGAATGCCTTTCACTCAGACTCAGTTTTCACGTTTGTTTGAACATGCAAGAACAGAAATAGACCAGCTTTGACTCCGGCACTTTATTCAAGGAAGCTGCTTTGAGAGAGAGGGAAATGTTTGGAACAGATATGAAGTCTGTGTTCCCTTAACTAACACCAGGGCTTACTAAGCTTGCCATCCACCTACTTAATGAATATTATATAAACAAGATAGAATTTAGACAGGCTGACATAGCAACTTCACTATATTAGAACGCCCTTGAAATTTCCCTGCCCTTTTCTGATCTAACCTTGGACCCCACATTCCTGGCCAAACAGGTTTTTTGTTTGTTTTTAACAATACAAGGTGCTCAGACTTCAACCTAAAAAAGGAATTCTGCTTCTGGGAAGTGCTCACTAGGGTTGCTGCTTTTTAGAAAAAATACAGAGCAAAATTTCCTCAAATGTTTTTTTCTGAAATGAAAACAGGTTAAAAATTTAAAAAGTGTTCTAGCTTAGATCGGCCAAGCTAAATAAAAGGGTAGGACCTTATACTTTTTGGACATGGTTCAAGGGCAATACAGTATTGAAACTTTGACCATTTGAACCAAAATGCCAAGGAATTGTTGGTCCTTTTCAGGAAAACTTATGGCCTTTAACCTTAGACAATCTAAGATTCTTTTTCTTCTGTAATATGGCATGCTGGCTTGCAACAGTTACTTGAGAATGATCAGAGAACCTTGAAGGTAGCTGAAGACATCATTTTTATGAAATAGGACCTATTTCAGGTTTATGCCCAGTGATACCAAGTTGAATGGGATTTAGAATGAATAAAAAGTATGTTACCTGATCAAATTTAGAGTACATTGGAGATTAGCTGTCGTAAACCATTTTCCAACGGGTAGGTTATCAAAAAATGTTTGCTGAAGGATGGCTGGAATAGCAATAGAAATAAAACAGATGCTGAAACTGAAAATCACATGTGAGGAAGCCAACATAGCCAGGTGTGTGAGGCTGAAGCGTAAGCTTTAATTTTGGTATGACAATTAAATAGAAAAAAATGGCCTTGCACAAATCAAGAGAAATCTGAGTAGACAGGACGTATGTCTATTTCTCCCACAAGGTCCTTATATACTGTCAGTCCTCGTGACCTCTCCATAACAGAAATTAATGAAATACTGTTAAAATAATGCTGCTAAAAATGACGGGTTGGTTCACATGTACTGTTTTGGATTTTCCAAACCATGGTTTGGAGGGTCTAGAACAAGCCAAGTATTTGCATGTTCTCTCTTTCCTTCACATGCACATTCCATCAGTTACTTCCTGGTTCAGGTGATTAAATTGTCCTTTGTCGTTGCATCTGAACTGACAACTATGGTTTGTGCTTGCCCTCCAAACCAGTGTTAGAGTAATTTTGAAGCTGGTTTCCAGTCCTGATTTGGAGGGTAAGTGCAAACAGAGTCACCAGCTCAGATGTAATGGCAAACAACAAGTTAATGGCTTGAACCAGGAAATAATTGCACTCTCCTTCTTTTCCCACATCTTAGAGTCTGATTCTCCAATCCATGGTTTGGAGGACTGAAAAATGTTACGTGTGAACAACCCACCCAATGTGAACAGAAGGTCAGTCTCTCTAAAAATTAAAAAATTAATTTAAAAATAGATTCTCACTTTTCTCGCCATAAGTGTTTTCCAGATATGAACATTATTTGTCTTAGGGAGGCTTCAGAGGTCTTATCTTCCATATTTGATTGGCAAGAACTCTGAACATTTAAGAGTGGCTGCCTAAATCAATAGTCCCCTGCTTCCATCCTACAAATTTATAAACATTTAGAGTTTGTGCAGTGATTGCTGTTGAAGTTTTTCCTTTGCCAAAATGTCCATCTGGGACAACTGGCAAAAAAGTAGTAGGTAGAGAGGCAACCGCTTCTGTTGTTTCTGCCAAAAATTGTGACATGATTCCTAAATGCTTGTAGTGGCGTATTTGCCTGACATGTTAGTATAATGTCATTGTTTGTTGACACTGAATCTGTAAACATCTAGTTTTCACTCATCTGAAGGACTAACTTGCTGACTCAAGTTTAAGAATTTGATCTGGGGAATACTGTAGGCTGAGTGCAGCAAAAGCTGTCAGCAGCTGTAAGCAAAACTGCCTTGAACTTGCCAAATGTTTTGTCTCAAATATTGACAGTATTCAAGTTCAGTCTGTTTGACATCACTTGGTTGTGTAGTAATGATGAGGGTCCAACTATCCTGTTATCTGCTCTGGCTGGCAGCAGCTTCTTTCAGTTTTTTCTTTTCCAACCCTACTTTCATAACTTAATTGTAAAAAATACTGAGGAGGCTCCAAAATAAATCTTTTGATACTGAATTTCTAAACCTAAAGTTTTTACTGGAAGTTATTTTGTCTACAATGCTTATTTGGCTCATAAGATCAAGTTTTAAACTGGGCTGTTGCAATATGATGATCAAATTTCTGTCTATGCTTTTCTGGTTCTAAGCACATTGTCTGGAAGTAACTTTCATTGAAATTAGTGAGACTACTACCCCTTGTAAGATTATATTGGCACCATGCAGTACACCCCACACCTTGCTCTCAGCTACATACCAAATTGTCTCTCGTTTAAACCTTTCAGATCACCAGGAGAACCTCACTCTGAAAACATTGAAACTAGCCGAATGTAAGTATAACTAGCATTTCAAAAGATTGCATATTGCATGTTTTAATAAAAGCAGATGCAATGTCAGTGTTGCATTACTGCAGTTCTTTAACAGCTACCTTTCAGCTGTATTGGAGAGAAACTGTAAAGCATTCACTTCCTTAACTGAATAGTTTGCAAAAATGGAACATTAAGAACCTCAAGCTATTATAAAATCTTGGAATTTGTAATTTTTTCTTCAAAGAGATCATACTATAATCTTAAAACTTCTTCCCCAAATATTGACTTGGAAAACAGTACAATTTAATACACTATCGAGTTAGCAATTGCTATACATGTAAAAGAAAGCATGCTCACTATTGTTGTATTGATCCTTTTAATGCTTTCACTGTTGCAACTCAGTCACAAAGACAAGCTGTTTCTGAAGCTGAACAGCAGCGTGCTGCCTTGGCAAAGGAAACTGCACCAGTGAAATGTCACATCTCTGCCTGTGTGTGCATTCCTTATAAGCATCTTAAATGACTGCTGTGGATCACAGCCATGGTCTTGTACCAGTCTATAAACAAGTAGGATTAAGCTATGTCTAGCTTAGCGATACAGAAAATATTAGATCATGGCATTAGTATATCTGCAAGTTCTGCATCTGCAGATTCAACCAACTATGGATTGAAAATATTCAGGGGGAAAAATGTCCCTTCCCCACTGGACATCTGGTGCCCACAAGTTAAGCAGATACAAAGCCCACTCTGACTGCCAGGAAATAAAGGGAACTTGGAGTAGCCAGTTGTAGCTTGCAGAGTCTTTTCATTTTAACACAGCCAGAGGCCATTGGGGATTCTGTGCACATACCCAGCTGGAGCTCAGTGCCATTTTGAACAAATAAGGGTCTGGCAGGCCGTGAGGCTGCTCCCTTTGCCCACCACAGCCGGTTGTGCCTTCATCTTTAGAGCCCATCTCTCTCTTTGACCTTGGCCAGCTGCAGTACCATTGAGAACGCAGCCTCCTTCTCAGGCCCCCTCATTGGAATTGAAGGTCTCCCTCACAGGGGACCTTCTTGGGCCCCCTTATGGAATTGAAGCAGTCTTGACTGGGACTGGGCAATAGAGCTGCTTTGTATCGTGCCCCAGGAATGACTTTTCTTCTAGTTTTTCTCCATTTGGAGCAGTTGGTTATATGCAAATACTATGCCACTTTATATAAAGGACTTGAACATTCACGAATTTTGGTATGGGGGGGGCGGTCCTAGAACTGCCAATACTGAGGCATGAGTGTAATTTGCTTGATTGCACTTGTGTTTTTTATATTTAGTATTATAGCTTGAGTGCCATCTTGTTTTTGGAGCTACAACTGTGTTATGGCAGCTCCATTTTATTTATCAAGTCTAAATAATTTCCAATTCAGATTCTTTTAGTTGCCTAAAGTGAATCAACATTACTGATTCTGTGAACATCATGGTATTAAGCAGTTTGTACATGGAAAAAATAAACTAACTTTTATTAAAGAATACTGGTGAAGAAATAATTAAAGCATCCAGCTAAAATGGATTTGATAAGTAGGCAATAATTTTAACAACCAATATTAATGTGTAATCTAGCTGGCTAATAAAAGATGATGGAGGAGAAAATAAATCTAAATATTTAGCATTTTAGACTTCTTCTCTCCGTGAATCTTACTTTGCATTCCCTTTTAGCTTTAAACTAGAAAAGGATTTACATGAACAATTAGTGGCTAAACACATAAGAACATAAGAAGAGCCCTGCTGGATCAGGCCAAAGGCCCTAGTCCAGCTTCCTGTATCTCACAGCAGCCCACCAGATACCTCAGGGAGCCCACAAGACAACAAGATGCCGGCATCCTGTTGTCAGTCCCTTGCACCTGGCATTCTGAAGTAGCATTACCTGCTAATGTAAGCAGGTTGCACCACCCATCATGGCCTATAGCCCACGATGTACTTTTCCTCCAGAAATCTGTCCAGTTCCCTTTAAAGGCACTTCAGCCAGATACCATCACCACCTCCTGTGGCAAGGAATTCCACAGATTAATTACTCGCTGGGTAAAAAAGTATTTCCTTTTATCCATTCTAACTTTCCCTACAATCAATTTTAGTGGATGTCCCCTGGTTCTGGTGTTGTGAGAAAGGGAAAAGAACATCACTCTATCCCTCCCATGCATAATTTTGTATGACTCAATCATGTCCCCCCTTAGGCGCCCTTTTTCTAGACTGAAGAGCCCCAAATGCTGTAGTCTTTCTTCATACGGGAGATCTCCCAGTCCAGTAATCATTTTAGTCAATCTCTGACTGATTACATCCCTTAAGTTTGTCTTAACACTGCTTTATTAGACTACAAGGATTCCTAAATTGTTCATTTTTTTATTATCATTTTCCAAAACATATTTGCAACCCATCAAGCCTAGAACTATATATCTAAGAAATTAAATCTGCTATTACCCATAACACTAATCCATTTTGCATTGCTATTGCATGCTTTTATCATGGCTTAAACCACGATAAACCTAGACAACTAGTGTTGTCCCTTTGGTCAACCCTAGTCCCTTTTGGTCTCTTCCAAATGTGATACTTCTACTGAGTAGTACATATGCACTACTCAGTGGAAGGACCACTTATTTAAGAGTTATTTAAGAATGATGGATTCCCATATGGAAAAGGTTTCTTGTGCAGTCTGGCTAAAGTATTGTGGAAAGTTACATTCGTGTTATATCTCCAGTAGCAGAATGGCTATAAGTTGCTTCCAGAGCTCAATGAATGGAAGGAGCTTTTTGCTTATGTGATGGGGAGTTTTCCCCATGTAGGAGATGACATGTTCACGTTAGAAAAGTAAATGTGATCCTCGTTTCATACTAAAATGTTGTAGGAACCTCTTATAGTTTGCTTAATCTAGCAGACTGGCTAGGATCTAAAAAAATCAAGAAACTAGGTCCAATTCCCAATTCCTTTTGTCTCTCTCAAAAATGCAGCTCCTTATGCCTCACATCTCCCCCCCTTGTGGAACTAAATCAAATTTTGTGTGGGTTATTTGGAATTGTCTAAGACTTAAAGGTTGTGTATGGTGTGTTTTATTTTAATCTCACATACAGCATGACTTATACCTCATCTTTCATGAGGGTAGTTCTTGAAGGCTTTCATTTAATCAGATCAGCTTGTTTTTGTTATCCATTTATGTTCTTAGCATAGTAACCTCTGTTCTTTGATGAATCCATATTTATTGAATAATTTGTCCTGAGCTGTCCTGCGTAAGAGATTGTTTACACCTTTTGCACCAAGGATTTGGGCTGTGAATTGATATGCTCCCAATCATTTATCTAAGAATTACTTTAATTACACTTGGAGTTTCATTGTTATGGGGATTTTCTACTGTATCACCTGGTTAGGCCAAATGAACACCAAGGCATAAGTTCTTTGGTTGTATGTTTGTCAGATTAAAAAAAATCCACTCATATTTATACCCCAGCTTTTTTCCAAGGAACCTTCATAGTCACAAGGGACCTACAGTATCAAATCTAACCTCCTGCCTTTGCTGGCAGTCTACCATTGATAGACATCCATCCCTAATAGATGGAAAACCAGTCTCTGCTTAGATTTCAATGATGGAGGGTCTGCTGCTTTCTGAGGCAGACTGTGCCACTACCAAAAAGTTATAACCATCAGAAATTCCTCTTAATGTCCTACCATCTAAAGCAGTTGGGAACAAATCTGCTTCATGTTCCACTTGACAGCTTCTCAGAACAGCATTTTATAGAGAAAAACACTTTGTAAAGTGTTTGAGAGGCTAATGGCCAAACTAGAAAGGATAGTTTCCATAAAATGGAAATGTACATATAGAGGTGGGTGTCCAATACAAACGGAGCCCTGTTCCCTATGTACCAGACCTTCAGCTCTCAACTTAGCTGAGTATTGGATATATGTTACTCAGTTGACTTTCCATTAATGCACTGCTAGAACATATTTTCCTATAATTTAGAGCCCAATCCTATGCAGCTTTCCAGTGCTGATGCAGTTCATGCACTGCATGAGGGGAAGGCAGTCACAGTGGCCTCCTCAAGGGAAGGGAATGTTTGTTCCCTTGGTGCTGCATTGCAGATGGAAATTTGGATAGGATTGGGCCCTTGGTGTGTTACATTGTACAGTATGATGGCACACAATTCTAGTTCAGACATACTTCTGTTACCTTCCCTTGTAGCTGAGGTAAATGAATTTAAAACCATTTCATCTCATAGTCGTATGCTGTCATGCAAGAACTCCCCATGTTTATAATGTATCTCTGCTATGTGTCCTGAAAGATCAGAACTTGAAGTGCAGTTATAACATTCTGAAGTGCAGATCAAGAACACTTGAAGTGCAGATATAACATTCGTGTTATATCTCCAGTAGCAGAATGGCTATAAGTTGCTTCCAGAGCTCAATGAATGGGTAGGAATGCCTACTCAGAAGTAAATTCTAAGTTGCTAAGTGGGGGAAGTTTATTCTCCAGAATGTGTGTATAAGGCTGAAGTCTCAATATTTTACTGAATGTCTTATATTCAAATGAGTTATAAATATTGACCATGGCCTGTTCTACTTAAGCAGTATTTAATGTTCTGTTGCTTAAGCTGCTTCCCCTGCCTCTTACTGGAAAAAAGAAGGGAAAGAGTTAAGTGCTTAACTTTGGCAAGATCTGGCCTATTTGGAAAAAGTTCTTACTCCATATACAAACAATTGGTAGGCCAGCTTACACATTGATAAACTATATTGTAAAACAAATAGTTTTAACAAGTGCAACTTACATTTCAAGGTCTCCTGATGTGTAATATGTCTTGAATCGTAAGAGATTGCATCAAAGCTGCACTAATCTGTGCTTTGCTGATCATCTGAATGAGCTTGGAATATGAAAACCATACTAATCCTTGTGCCTACTGTTTGAATGTTTGGTACAGGAAGCGAGCAGCTGCAAAGCATCTAATAGAACGCTACTACCACCAGTTAACTGAGGGCTGTGGAAATGAAGCCTGCACGAATGAATTTTGTGCTTCCTGTCCAACTTTCCTTCGTATGGATAACAATGCAGCAGCCATTAAAGCCCTCGAGCTTTATAAGATTAATGCAAAACTCTGTGATCCTCATCCCTCCAAGAAAGGAACAAGCTCAGCTTACCTAGAAAACAATTCCAAAGGTGCCCATAACAACTCCTGCACTGACAGGAAAGTGAACAAGAAGGAAATGCATGGTCCCAGAGATGACTTTAAAGGTAAGGCATTCCAGGACTTCTAGCAAGAGTGCAGCATGGTTTACAGACTTTAGGTGCATTCTGTGCTTTCAGCAGTGCCTTCTATAACATTGTGGATATATTCCTTGAAAACAAGAAGCCTGTTTCACACAGCACTTTGACACTGTTCTGCTATAAATGTGTTCGTTGTAGTTTTCTTAGCACTGCATTAGATCTGAGTCTACCACATAATTGGGCACCACTGGTGTCAGTCCTCCTACGTGCCACAGTGGCTATTGATGGGAAGAACTATGCCCAGAAGGATGAACCTGGTTGAGACATCCTAAGGAACTACAGGCTTCTTGTTGAAGGCACCTAGGGCAGATTGTCTTGCCTGCTGTTCCCTATCCCAAAGCATTTACTCATAGTAAGCAATTGGCTAAGCTAACCAGAATACACGGCTCTGATTGGCACAACACTTGCCCAAAAATGCAGCTTCCATTGGCTGGTGTGCTTTTCTGTGCCAAACGTTTGAATGACTACAGTTTTTAACCTCTTTTGGGGGGAGGGGGGTAACAATGCTGCAAAAATTATTCTCCAGAGAAAGAGTACTATAAGGAAATAGTGTTAAAGAAGGTATTACTGTAACTTGTAACAGTACAACTGCTATAATAGGTCAGTTTCCGTTTTGCATGCCTGTTTCAATGGAAGTAGAAATGGCATGTTGGGAATCATGGTTATATTTTGCAATGGAATGGAAACTAGAATTCTAGCAGACAGAGTCATGATTTTGTCACTTTATGTAGTGGTGTTAGACAGGTTCTAATATGGCAGTTGATCTCTGGGTTAATAGATCACAGCTTTGTCAACTCGAACATCCTTGCTCACCTGTAGCAGATAAAAACTGCCCACAAGCAATGAGCAGACACAGGCCTACTAATATGGGTACGTACTTTCTGTTTTCTGACAAAATAAGAAAGCACATGCACAGCCAAAGAGCTTTACTATGTTTTTCTCAAGCAGAGGAAACATTCAGTGACTGCTATAACTGCTCTTCTTGCAGTAAGTGTAATATGTATACTACCAAAATTGGTATTGGATTGCTACAATTGAACCTAGCAGCTAATAATGGGACCTTTGTAATTTATTGTGTCTTATACCGCTTCAGTCTCTTGCTGTCTTTGACCAAAGCACAGGAACAGAAAGCAGACAGTAGCATAGCATGTTACTCTGTCTCGCTAGATAAGGAATCTGAGTTCTGACTCCTCCCCTTTGCCCAGCGTGCTCTCTTGAATCCACGCATTTAGCTTCCGTAATGATGAAGTACAAATGTTGTTTGCCAACTAAAGCTGGCAATTTGTGGTTATCACAACATCGTTTTGTGAGTAGTTTATGCAACCTAACCTCAGGACAATTTTATTTAGTCTGTGTTTACATTTCTAGATGTGACTTTCTTGACGGAAGAAAAGATATATGAAATCCTTGAACTATGTAGAGAAAAAGAGGACTATTCTCCTTTAATCCGTGTCATCGGGAGAGTATTTTCTAGTGCTGAGGCATTGGTGCAAAGTTTTCGAAAAGCCAAGCAGCATACTAAAGAAGAACTGAAATCTCTTCAAGGAAAGGATGAAGATAAGGATGAAGATGAAAAGGAAAAGGCTGCATGTTCTTCTGCCATGGAAGAAGATTTAGTTGCACCATCATCATCATCATCAAGGATAGGTGATTCTGCGCAGGGAGATAACAACCTACAAAAATTAGGCCCAGATGAAGTGTCTGTAGACATTGATGCTGTCAGGCGGGTCTACAATAGATTACTTTCTAATGAAAAAATAGAAACTGCCTTTTTAAATGCACTTGTATACTTGTCACCCAATGTGGAATGTGACTTGACTTACCATAATGTGTACTCTCGAGATCCTAACTATCTCAACTTGTTTATAATTGTTATGGAGAATGGTAATCTTCATAGTCCTGAGTACCTGGAAATGGCACTGCCATTATTTTGCAAAGCAATGAGTAAGCTACCCCTTGCAGCTCAAGCAAAACTGGTGAGATTGTGGTCGAAATACAGTGCAGACCAGATTCGACGAATGATGGAAACGTTTCAGCAGCTTATAACCTACAAAGTAATAAGCAACGAATTCAACAGCCGCAACTTAGTGAATGATGATGATGCCATTGTTGCTGCTTCAAAGTGCTTGAAAATGGTTTACTATGCAAACGTTGTAGGAGGAGATGTGGACACAGATCACAATGAAGAGGAGGATGAGGAGCCCATCCCAGAATCCAGTGAGTTGACTCTTCAAGAACTGCTGGGGGAGGAAAGAAGAAACAAAAAAGGGCCTCGGGTGGACCCACTGGAAACTGAACTTGGTGTAAAAACTATAGATTGTCGAAAACCACTTATCCCTTTTGAAGAGTTTATTAATGAACCACTGAATGATGTTCTTGAAATGGACAAAGATTACACGTTCTTCAAGGTAGAAACAGAAAACAAATTTTCCTTTATGACATGTCCCTTTATATTGAATGCTGTTACCAAGAACCTGGGATTGTATTACGACAACAGAATCCGTATGTACAGCGAACGGCGCATTACTGTACTTTACAGTTTAGTTCAAGGACAGCAGTTAAATCCATATTTGCGACTCAAAGTGAGACGTGATCACATCATAGATGATGCGCTTGTCCGGGTAAGTAGCCTATCACTGTGAAATGTCATTGCTGAAAATAAACGAGCAAGATGCCGGTATGCTACTCTTTGTTTTGTTTAGAATTATACAGTATGTATCCGATAAAATTATTGTAAGCACTAATGAAGATTAATGCTGCTTTGGGTCTCAGCTGTAACATGTTCTGGATTGGACGTATACATTGATAAATACTGTATATGGCTTCTGTGATTATGCTTATGAATGCTCTGTTCAAACCCATTTAAAAAGTTTGTATACAGCTTTTCTTTTGCTAAAACCAAAGCAGTTCACAAATAATTTCTTACCTGCACAAATGTTCCCATAATATTTTGACTTTTGTCCAGTAATATTTTTGACTTTCTGGCCCATGGACGTTGCGCTGGCCGAGCACCAACAGAGCTCTGCTGAGGGTGTGCCGGAGGCGGATGGGAGGCATAACAGGGCGAAGGGAAGGCAGATCTGTGGGCAGGTCAGCTCAGGGAAGGGGGATGAGATGGGACACAGCCATTAGGTCATATTCTATCCCCCTTTCCTGGACTGGACGTCCCCTGTCTGGGCTGCTCGCAACTGCTTGGACTTGTGCCTGCTATTTAGCTGGTGCCGATCCAAGCAGCCCCATAGGGATGGCTTGGGCGTACCCCGGAGCAAAAGAAAAATACCCCCTGGCCCCGAAGTGAGTTCCAGCTGACTTCTAGCCTGCTGGCTGGCCTGTTCCAACACCGATTAGGATTGGGCTGTGAGTTATCTGGCATTGTACAACTTCACCTTTCACAGCAAGTCTTTTTGTTGCTTATTGTTACACTTGGAAACATGACCTGCTCTTTGAATGAACCAAAGTAAAAGCCCATTAAATTCCCAGTTCATTATTTAGGTGGCTAGACTTCACATAGCTGATCTACATGATGCCATCCCTGACCTGCTTTGGATCCACAGTGCAGGCGTGCCTTGCAGCACGTAAAGTAACTTCATTTTCTGAATGCACACTTTGGTCTGGCATCTTGGAAATGAAAGCTGTGTACAGTGCTTCAACTTTAAATAGCTGAGGTCATTTTCAGCAGAGATCTGAAATTATGTTGACAGTTAGCGAACCATGGTTCTTATCTCCAAGATGCTCGATCCATTGTTCTATTCTTTTTCTTCCCATATTGAGCAGGCTCTGCAGTCTAGAACAGGAAAGATAAACAGTGCCAGATAATGGAAGAAGGTAAAGCAGGTTTGCTGAGACCTGCGTCATTTTAGGTTATAGAGCAGTGGTTCTCAAACTTTTTAGCACCGGGACCCTATTTATTTATTTATTTATTTATTTATTTATTTATTTATTTATTTATTTATAGAATGTTTATCCCACCCTTCTACCCCATGAATAGAAAGCCCCAAGGCGGCTTAACAATATTAAAATTATCACATTAAAAAACAAAACTTTTTAGAATGACAATCTGTCTGGGACCCACCAGAAATGGCTACAAGTGCCATCATTGTGAGTCCAGAGCCCGCTGCTTTCCTGAGAATTATTTCTCAGCCATTTTGCAATAGCAACGTGAATCAGAAAGGAAAAAAGCCTATTTACAACCTTGACACAAGCAAAACCTTGACACAACCATACAGCCCCTCCCCCTTTCCAGCATCCCATCATCCTATATTTTCAGTCCTATAATGGCTGCTGTAAGTGTTTCACAGCCTACCTGAAATTGGCTTGTGTAGTGACCCATTTGTGAGTCCCGACCCACAGTTTAGAAACCACTGTTACAGAGTATTTGGCAGGAATTCCAAAGCTGATGCTAGTGTCTAATGTATAGACATGATTATCATTAGCATTAATTTCTAATTATGGCAATCAGAGGTGAGTATTTAAACTGTGCCGTAACTAAGTTAGGGCTAGCGGTGTTATGCTGCCGGAACGCTGGGCAGGACATCCGGGTGATCAACAGCCCGCACGTTACGCAGTGTTATGCCGTTTGGTTACGCAAACGGCGTAACGCTGCAGAACGTGACGGGCGGGCTGTTGATCACCCAGATGTCTCGCCCAGCGTTCCGGCAGCATAACACCGCTGGTTAGGGCCCAATCTTATCCATCTTTCCAGCACAGATGCATCTGTGCCAACAGGGAATGTGTGGCATCCTTCAGTGGGGAGGCACTCATAGAGACCTCCTCAAGGTAGGAAACATTTGTTCCCTTACTTTGGCGCTATATTGCAGCTACATCGGCACTGGAAATTTGGATAGGATAGGGCCCTTTGACATCTGTGTCAAATTTGACGTGTGTCAAAGGTGACGGACCGTAACCTTTTGGATGAGACGCCAGAGTTCACCAACACCCGACAGCTTGAGTTTATTTTACTAGTATTCCCTTTTGGTAATGGTTTGATGTTTCTTTGTATAATGCATAGCCTCACATATTGGATTGTATTTTTTAAAATAAATGAATATATAAATAATTGTTTTCGTTTGGTGGGGGGAGTGACATGCCAGCATAGTCACATTAGGCATTTTTGACACGGCGAGCCCAAAAGGTTCACCATCATTGTCTTGGACCATGTTTTTCTTGATCATTTATCAATTTATAATTGGAGATATCTCTTCACTAACTTGCATATTTTAAATGTGATCAAGTGGCAAATTAGAGACTCTTAAGATTCAGAATGGGTAGGAGTGTTTATATTGTCAGTAGAATAGTTTGAGGAAGCCATGTCTTTTCAGTGATGTTAGTGTTGAAATAGCCTACTTCAGGATAATAGCGTATTTGCTAGAGCCCAGGCCTGATTTTTTTAAAAAGTAAATTACATTTCCTTAGGGCCATCTTCCTTCCCCATATGCTCCTATTAGCAATCTACTTGAACCACCCTCAGAGAAATGGCATTTGGTGCCAGAAGTATTGCTAGGAGATGCTCCATGGTGGTTCTTCAGTGGCCTAAATAGTTATCTCATAACTCGATTGCACTTATACATCCTGTTCAATAGCTGTGGCAGCACACATCCTGATCTGGTGTAGCACAAGAAAGTCATGTAGCTGGGATGCAGCTCAAATGCAACTCTTACACACATAAGTTAAGGTTTGCAAATTTGGAGGACAGGGTATCCTCCAAAATCTATCTATATGAATTGTGCTGCTATCATTATTGCTCTGGTGCCTGTGCCTCTACTGTGCCCCAGCCCTATTTTATAGTATTTTAGATGACTTACTTCTGTTTTCAATATTTAATTCCTTCATGGCTCAGCCATGCAGTTGAATACTGAATATACAGTATTTCAGCATTCCTATTCTGGAAGTAAAACTTTCCTTTCTGATGTTGGATAGAGGCTTTTCCCCCTGCACATGCTGCTTATAATTGTCACCATGAGTAAGTGCATTCTGCAGTATGAATGTCAAGCTTATATTGTGCAACTTAGTGCATCAAATATACATCCTTAAATAATTAACTTTTTGTGCAACTGCTTTATCGCTCCAAATGCTGACACAGCATCCCTGTACACTTTAGCACTCATGGTCTTGTTTAACTGGTCTGACTCAAGCCTTATTTTTGTTTTGTAAATTGAGTTTCATATATGCTTAAGGAATAATTCATCAATTTCACAGCCCAGTTATCTTGTGGGTTCATTAAGAAATAATCTTGCTCTAAATGTGATGCTTTGAATGGTCAGTAAAATATAGCATGGGTTAGTTCACTTAAAGCATGCAGATTATATTATGTGTTGGAACAGTTTGTCTAACTGCTTAATTTGCATATAGCTGCACTCCATAAATCACTTCTTTACATGCCTTGCTTCAGTAAAAATAACTACTCCTTGTTAAGCAACTTTTCATACTTTATCACCTCTTCATATTAAATTGTTCCTATCATGTACTTGAGCTTTGATTTAATAACTTTATTCCAAGTGGCTGAATTCACTAAGGTACCTTTACAGCCCCGTTATCTTGTGACTTCTTTATAAAAGCAAAATTTTGGCTCAATTTCACGTTGCTTATAAATGTCATATTAAGTTTTTCCGGGAACATAAAAAAGTGAAGAAGGAAAGTATTTATTTGGATACTTTCCCAAGAAGTATTTTGACCCATTCATGGCATTTAATTTCTAAACTACTGGTGGGCTACTGGTACCGGGTGCAAGGGAGTGGCAACAGGATGCAAGCATCTTGTTGTCTCATGCCTCCCTGGGGCACCTGGTGGGCCACTGTGAGATACAGGAAGCTGGACTAGATGGGCCTTTGGCCTAATCCAGCAGGGTTCTTCTTATGTTCTTATGTTCTTAAACACATGGATTGGAAAGGGATTTCAAGTGTGGGTCGCATACACACCCCTAAGTTATTAGAAAAATTGGTGATGAGAAATTGAACAGCATTGTGTGCAAATGCAAAGAGACTTCTTAATGCCAATAGCGATTCTTTTGTTCAGGTCTATTTTGTCCACTGTTTTTGTAGATAAAGGATAATGCTTCCTCCAGACTAGATTACATTGAAACACTAATTTTTTGTTCGCCTTCTCTATGTGCAGTAAGGCTGATCTTTGGATTGAACATTAAACAAAACCATGGTGGCGAAAGATGAACATGATTTTGAAGCCCCTATTTCAGTGGTTCTCAAACCTTTTAGACCAGGACCCACTTTTTAGACAGACACTCATGTCGGGACCCACCGGAAATTGTCATTAAACTGGACATGATGTCATAGCCGGAAGTGACATCTTCAACCAAGACGTGCCATCGTTACATAATCAAATGACACTCCTGGAATACAAACTGGCATACTTGGACTGTAGCAATTGCCCAACCATGAAACATTCCTGACAAAAAGCAAGATTAGGACAAAATATGATGTAAAAGCACTGAACTAAAAACAAAATTTAAAAAACCCTCACTTGAAAATTCAAACTGTTAACACTTGCAAAAGAAATATAGCAAGAGTAAGGTCTGCAGCATCCAAGATGGCTGCTCACAGCTTTTTGCAACCCACCTGACATCAAGTCACGACCCTTCTCAGAGTTTGAGAAGCACTCAACTCTGCTATTGTAGTCCACCCTAATAAAGGTATTAGTAGACCATGGCTGTTGGTCTAATGAACCAACATGGCTATCTACAATTTTTGTATAGCATAACATTATGGTTCAGTTGCTTAGGACCACTGACAAGTTTGTTAAAGCTATTCGTTTAGATTTAAGGACCCATTTATTGCATGTGAATAGATATTTAAAAATGTCTTCTATGAAAGGATAAATATTAAATGACAGTTGTGAGCATGGCATGAGGGTTTCTGAAATACAGGGTAACTAATCGTCCAACTTTGTGGTCTAACACTTGGAATTTTATGATGTGTAGTTCTTAGAAGTTGCTCATGTTTAATGTGTTGTGCTTCAGCAGACCAAGTGAGGTCTTTGATTTCTTCTTTTTGAGTGACTGATCCCCTTGTCATATCACAAATTGCTTTTCAAACTTCAAGGGGAATTTGAAAAGCAGTTCATTATGTGGCACAGGGATCTGTCACTCAACAGGAAGAAATCAAAGAGTCCACTGGGTGTGCCCAAGCCTTTGGGCATGTCAGTGCACATTTTTGGATCCAAGCCATTTGCCACAACTCCTCTGACTTGTAGCAGCTGCTATTGTAAAAGGGATTTTTTTTTAATGTGTGATTCTAGAGGGTTATAGAAAGCCAGTACTATAAATCCTACAAACCCATATAGGATTGCAGCCTAAGTAAAATAGTGACAGTTCCATTTTTGCTGCTTTGTTGTGTCTTTCAAAAGACGAATTATCTAGTCTATTGAAAGTGTGGATCTTAAAAGTGGATGGACTAAAATAATATTTTGTTTCTCATCCAATAGTTAGAAATGATTGCCATGGAAAATCCAGCCGATTTGAAAAAGCAGTTGTATGTGGAGTTTGAAGGAGAGCAAGGAGTTGATGAAGGAGGTGTTTCCAAAGAGTTTTTTCAGCTAGTTGTAGAAGAAATCTTCAACCCAGATATTGGTAAGTACTTAACTTTTTATGGACTATGCAGATGGCTTGTTAGCCTCCTTGTTAATTTTAGCGCCTTTTTCCTTCACTTTCTGTCACTTATTGGGATCTTGAGAATCACCAGCTTCCTTGGTCCCAAACTTGTCTGATTCAGTCTTGCTTGACAGTTGTTGTAACTACTCATTTTAACCCCTGAAGATAGCTGCTTCCTTTATGCCTTCACAGTAGTCTCCTTTTCAGCATTTTTGCTCTTCAGCCATGGTGATAATTAAGCAACAGTACACAATACTGTCCATTTAAACATAGCAAATGGGAAAAGTAGCTCTAGCCTAGCTTTCTGTTGGAAATAGGTTTTCCTTGTGCAGATGGGAGGAAGATTCAAATGTGTAGTTTTCCCACACACGCCCTTTCAGTCTGCTTTCTGAAGTGGTAGAACAGTTGTACTAGGTGGATTTTCTGAACACGTAGATAGGCTGTAAGGTGTGTGAAAGCTGAGGTTTGTCGATACAAGAGATCACTATCTCTTTTTTTGTTTGAAGGGAAAGGTAGTGGCTTTAAAAATGTAGATTTCCAATTAGATGCAGGTGGACCTATTGCATGTATTGATTTTTTAAAGCATAAAGCTGGATTTTAAATTGACAGTTCGAGAATTAGAAAGCATAATGGGCTTTCTGTTGTATGTTTTTCAATATAATCCTTTAACATCCTATCTTATAGGTATGTTCACATACGATGAATCTACAAAATTGTTTTGGTTTAACCCATCCTCTTTTGAAACTGAGGGACAATTTACACTGATTGGAATTGTGCTGGGTCTGGCCATTTACAATAATTGTATTCTGGATGTTCATTTTCCAATGGTCGTCTACAGAAAGCTGATGGGTAAAAAAGGAACTTTCCGTGATCTGGCAGACTCGCATCCTGTAAGTTCAATATATCTTTTCAGTTTCTTTAATCTGTGCCCCTATTTTGATTTCACATCTGTTGGCAAATAATACTACGTAAGCTTTATTTAGCACTTTCTGAGTGTTCAAAGTGCATCACAAATTCTCAGTCCTGTGAGGAAGGAAGATCAGCCTTCTTATCCCTAAACTACATATAATAGTGGAGACTGAGATTGAAAAGCTTACCTTATAAGGTGCTGGCTGAGTCACGTTTTGAACATGTAGAATATCACAGCTGTCCAGTATACTGCACCATGATAGAAATTTAGTCACCATGTATTTAGCAACACTTGTATTAGGTGAATACTCCAGAACACACAACCGAACACTGAAGGAGATAGCCTTATGCTACATAATTATCTGCCAAGAGCCTAACATCTCTTGTTTTGTCTATAGTCCAAGTTAACATATCAAAAAGCAATAATGTAGTTTTGGAAGAAAACAGTGCCAGTAATGTTCTCAATGAAATTTTTCCAAAACCACAGAAGAAGCTTACACTATTTCAAAAGTTACGTATAATTACTATTCTCTTGTACATAGAAACGGCTTAGAGACAGGATTAAAGTATTCCTGATCAAATTCAGGGCCTTTCATAGCTGTTTTTCAGGAGGTTGTTTTCATTTATTGACATGTGTAACATTGAGTTTAACCGTGGCCGTTTGTGTGTGTAATTATCACATTGTTGCTTTGGTTTTACAGATTCTATTAAGTTTACTTCTTTTATTTTAGGTTCTCTATCAGAGCTTAAAAGACTTGTTGCAGTATGAGGGAAGTGTGGAAGATGATATGATGATAACCTTCCAAATATCTCATACGGATCTCTTTGGTAATCCAATGATGCATGATTTAAAGGAAAATGGAGATAAAATCCCTATTACAAATGAAAACAGAAAGGTAATTTGATAGTGCACACCTTGAATTGCAGGATGATTGCTTAAGCCAGCGGTCTCCAAGCTGGACACCACTGCTACTGGTAAAAGCTTCCCTGGCGCCAACGGCATTTACCATTCCACTGGTGAGCTTCAGGAAAGTTCCTCTGAACACCTCTGACAGTTGTGCAGACCAGCCTCATCTGCCTGGAAATCCAGGTGCAAAACTTGCTGGGGTGGCAGAAGCTGGGGTCCTGCACAACTGTCAGGGCGTTTGGAGGGGTTTTTTTGCAGCTCCTCTACCTGGGGGAGGGAAACAGTGGGCACTAGATCTGGCCTACAGGCTGGAGTTCAGGAGCACCCTGACATAAGCAATATGCAGAATTGCAGATGGTGAATAGCTGCGATGTACATTTTACAGCCTGTGTACCTTATGCGTGTTAAACTCATAAGGAAGTTATGCCTACGTAATTTGCACAGGTTAGCATATTCTATATCAAGTCATTTACACAAAACAGCTCTTTGTGTCCGCTGAAATCTCACCCAGACCACTAGAAATCTCTTAATCGCACCTTTTCTCTCTGAGATTTCTCAGCCATTACTACAAAATTCCAACTTGGCTGTTATAAGTTAGAAACTTGCTTAAAGCAATTGATGCTGGATTATCTGCTTTCTCTGCACTGACAGCTTTGTTGGGGGTGGAGGAGTTATACACAGCAAAAAAAAACCCCTATACCCCTGTTGGGCCAGCACTACACTCTTCCGTCAGCCAAACGCTGTTGCAAACATGCCGTAAAGCATGTCCACGCCGGCGCTATGGCACTGGACTGGCGCAAGCAGCTGTGCCCATGTTCAGGCGCCAACACGACCATCAGCAGCGTCCGCCTTGCCCCAGTCGAGCGTCCTGCAAAGCAGCAGGCGCAGATCCGAGCAGGCCCATGGGGCAACTGGGGCTTACACGGCTGCAAGAAGAAAACCTCCCCTTGTTCTGCACGTTGCTGCTGCTGCCTCCTAATGGGCTTTTGGCTACAGCCCTGTTATGTCGGCTTTACTGTGTCGCCCTTACTTAGGATTGGGTTGTTATTCAAATTAAATAATATTTTATTATTTAAGAAGCCTGTGACACTATTTAATCAACAGGGAACATTCAGGGCTCAATCCTGAGCCCTTCAGCGCAGGTGGTACAAGTGTACCATGCCATAAGGCACATGCCATAAGGCACATACAGCACGGGTGGTAAGCTCTTACCTCACACATTGTGGCACTGCTGGCCCCTTGCCACCCTGAGCTGGCAAGAGGCTAGGTTACCCCTTGCCAGCATTACGGGGATTCTGGGCGGGGCAGGGGACTTCTGTATAGGGCCATACAGCCCAGTGCGGAGGTAAGTAGATCACTCACCCTCCCAATATTGGGCTGCCAGTATCTTCTTATTGGGAGGGGGGTACACAGAAGTTTTGCCGTACAGTTACATAACCATATTTTTCTTGAAACTTCTACACCAGCTTAGAATTATTTGCTTTTTGTTGACAGGAATTTGTCAATCTGTATTCTGACTACATTCTCAACAAATCGGTGGAAAAACAGTTCAAGGCTTTTCGAAGAGGATTCCACATGGTGACCAATGAGTCTCCCCTAAAATATTTATTTAGACCTGAGGAGATTGAATTGCTTATTTGTGGAAGTAGGGTAAGACTGCTTACGTCTGCAGATCATCATAAATTGCTCCTGCTGCTAATGTGTCGGGTGGTGATGCAGTGTTTGTATTTACAGAATCTGGACTTTCAAGCCCTAGAAGAAACTACGGAATATGATGGTGGCTATACCAGAGAATCTCTTATTATTAGGTATGGTGTTCTAAATTCTCAAAAGGAGTAAAAAATGTGTGAGTTGCCCAGTAATGATGCACATACTCCAGAAAGAATACAGAACAAATCAGGATTTCAAAGATTATTGTATATCTTTTATTCGCATATACTGTGCCAGAATACATGGGCCTGCTGCAAATGGTCCACAGATGTGTCATGGGAGTTTGAGGAGGGTCATTTATTAGTAGGGCCATTTGGGGTGTGAGTCTCCCACTGGCAGCACAGTGTGTCTTGTCAGTTGTCAAGAAACTGCTGGTGTGTGTACCTTGGCCATTTCAGCATCATGTTAGTGTGCCATGAGATGAGAGAGGTTGAAAATCATGTGCCAGTGCATTAGTGTTAGCACTGCAGTTTGGTGCAGTGCATTTTGGGCAAGCTGGGCTGTATAGAAATTCACTGCTCTTCCTAGCCAGACAGAAATGTGATAAACATCACAGCTCAGTAAATACTATTTAATTAGGTTGGGAGGGGAACTCTTCTATTGCTTTCCATGGTATTGTGGGGAGGAAAAGGTATTGCTACTGCAGCTAGATTGCCTAGCCTCAGAAGTTAGGCTCAGTAATCTGGATGAAAGTGAGTGTGTGCTCCAGAGACCTTCTCTTGTGGTTCTGCTTCTCCTAAAATATGAGGATTTTGGACTCGCAACTTGTAGGTGTTTTGAACAGCACTCAGAGTTCCTTGTCCAGCTAGAAATACAAGTGCAGAAGTATCCAGCTGCTCCCATAAGTCCCCTTAGTTGGATTGTAGCATCTGACAAGCATTCAATTGCTTGTGCTAGAGTTCATGCCATTGGAGAGAAAGAAGACAAATGTTTTGATATGATGCACTATTGTCATATTTGCTACTTCAAAATACTGTATTGGGAGAAGCTCGACCATGCAGGACAGTATGAAGTATCAGTTGCACCCATTGTCTTTGAATGTTGTAGCCTGGCACAATATCTTTATGCTGTGGTTTCATTTCAACAGGGAATTTTGGGAAATAGTCCATTCATTTACAGATGAGCAAAAAAGACTCTTCCTCCAGTTTACAACAGGCACAGACAGAGCACCAGTAGGAGGACTTGGGAAACTAAAAATGATTATAGCCAAAAATGGCCCTGACACAGAAAGGTAAACTTCTTTGTTGTAAATCTTTTTTTTTTTTTAAATACAGTTACAAGTTGTAAATGTGTTTAAACCTCTTGCTTGAACCAGTTTAAGGGGTGGGTGGGTGGATGGAGTGGATGTGTTCATGCTTCAAGTTATACTTCACTATAATAAATGGTGAAAAGTCAGGGTAATTCTCATGCTTGGGTTTGCCAGGCTCTGAGCTATCAGATCAGGGTGGGGATATTTTTCAGGGCAAATGTTTTGTCTTCTACCACTTACTTTCTTCTCTGCTTTTTTGTCCTTTTTTTCTCTCTCCATAGATTACCTACATCTCATACATGCTTTAATGTCCTTTTGCTTCCGGAGTACTCCAGCAAAGAAAAACTTAAGGAGAGATTGTTGAAGGCTATCACATATGCCAAAGGATTTGGCATGCTGTAATAAAATAAATAAAAATAACAAAAGGGATAAAGAGATTGGTGGTGATGGTGTCCCTGTCCAAAAAAAACAAAACAAAACAAATAATTCCCCCCTCCCTCAAAAGGCCATAAGATATAGTGAGCTACAGTAGTCACCTGTGTTTGTGCCTCTCTTCTTCACTTGGGGACTTTGGGCTGGAACAGCAGATTTCAGCTGCTTCTATGAACAAATTATTTTCTTTTAGTGTGAAAGTGTTACATATTCTTTCACTTGTATGTACAGAGAGGTTTTCCTGAATATTTATTTTAAAGGGTTAAATCACTTTTGCTTGTGTTTATTACTGCTTGAAGTTGAGCCTTTTTGAGTATTTACAAGAAAACAAACTGTACTCTCCCAAGGAAAATATTGCCATCATTTGTAGATTGTGTAACCTTTAAGTATGTGCTACATTTTTGTCCCAGTTTATCAAATCAAAATCAGGAACTGTACTTTTTTGAACAGTTTTGCTTTTGAAACTTGAAGTCTTGGAAAAAAAAAAAAGTGGTGTGATGCAATGACTGCTGTTCTAGCCCCCAAAGAAAATTTGTGGAAAATCTTTAGAATCAATAAAGATGGAAGGGAGATCTTGGAATGTTAAACCTCAGCCTTGAGAACTTTACTTTAGTCACAGCACAACAATTAAAACAAAAACAAATCTCATTTCACTATATATGTTGTCTCTTTCCCATGTCTTGTCTTGTAGCATACTGTGCTTTTAATTAGCAAGGTTTCTAGCTATATGTAAAAGTAAACATAGTTGGGTTGGGCTTTTTCTTTTTAAAAAATGTTTACTGGGAAAAGTGCATTTTCAGCCAAACACATTAGAGTGAAATGTATCGTGGAAGAAAACAGAAGGTTGGGTCTATAAACAAAAGCATGTGAAGTGCACTTAAAATGATATTCTAATTGCCTATTATGTTGACATTTTAAATAGACAATCCAGTCTTCCCTGCAAGTTATTTTAATGAATTGTTGTTCCTTTATCAAGGCATACAATCAGTGCTGCAGCTAAGGATGCCTTTTCCCCCCTCATCCAGCAATTGGGAAGGGAGAGGAATAATATAACATTTTAAAAGACAAGTTTGCATTGTAATCCTCCCAACTGTCCATTGTATGCGTTGAAAGTAAATACTAAGGTCACTTTTGTCTATTACATAACATGCCATAGGTTTGGAATGTAAATCTGCACACCATATCAGAGGATCCCTTCCCTTTCTACAGATTGTGTCCCTGCACGCCGGTGATTGCTGCTGTTGCAATATAAATAAAGGGACTGTACATTTTGAACCAGGACCATGTAATTGGCATACCTCTTCTTACTGCAAGTGACAACTGATGTGCAGGACTGAGCTTGTGCCTTGGTGATTGCTATGCCTGAGTCTACTACGCTGCAAATCAGCTTGATTTGTGCAAAATTGGTATTCCGTTAAAAAGACAAAATTTTGAAATCAATGGAGGGAGAAAAGATGTCTTTCAGGATTATTTTATTAAATTCTTTTTAGTAATAGAAGCAGGCAACTGTTATGTAACTATACTATTAAATAAACCAGTGATGTTTTCCACTATGGTCCAGTGAAAAAGAAGAAAAGTGATTTTCTTATCTTTGATAAGTTAACCTTGGATATTACTGGCATTATTTGTTCAGGAACTTGCTTTTAAACTACACTGCATGTTGAGTCCTAACATTGGTATAAAACTGGTATTAATCATAATCTCATCTGAAATTGAAAAGCAGCCTTTACCATTTCTTGCAGTAATGATGAGTTTTCATAACCGTATCGATGAAAGAGCAGGAACGAAGCTTGGTATACAATTTATGTGATTGTTTGTGTATCTCCTGCAATTTTATGAAAAGACAAAACTCAAAGTCGGGGTGTCCAACATATAAGGTGCACGTGCCAGATGTGACCTCCAGAAACTCTTTATCTGTCACCTATAATAATTGGGCTCTCAGCACTGCCACTTCAGCAGCACTGCTTCTGCCAAGAATCTGGGAGGGAGAGGTGGAAGGAGACCTCAGAAGGCAACGAATGCCCTGGGGAAGGGGGTCTATCAAGAGGAGTGAGAGAGGGAGATGCTGCGAAGGGGTTTGGGCAGCCCTTTCAGCAGCGCCATTTCTGCTGAGGTGTCACTTTGCAGGCCACCTTTCAGCTGTTGAGTTGCTAAGTAACTTGGTTGCAGAAGCAGCAGCAGAAGGGTAACCCATAATTGGCTCTCCCATATCTTGAAAATATGGTCAAGATTTGCATGTTTTCTGTTATTTGCAGCTAATGAGTTTCTATATGTGGACAAAGCACTTATTTCTGACTATCATCTGCTTAATGATATCACTTCCTCCTTAACGATGTCACTTTTGGCCTCAGCAGGTGCCATGAATGCTGTTTGACCCACTGTATGAAATGAGTTTGACATCCCTGCTCTAAGTGGCTGAAATGGCTTTCTAGTCAATCTGTTAATGTATAGATCTGCTTTAGTGAATGCTTCAAAGGACGCACTGCTTCCAGGTTTTCCTCTGGGCCACTTTTATTTCTTGGTGTTAAGTCCTTGTTAAAGCAGGCCTTGTCAGAATTAAAGTTGTGCAACAGTTTCCAAGGAGAAACCAATGAAGTAACTTTAAGTTAATATTAACATTGACGATAAATGTGTAGCTGCTTAAAACTGGGGCTATTAGAGCAATGACTGAAGATTTTTAATATGACCCTCTAAACTATTTTGTTTGTTGGTATTTTAGTAATAAGCCCTTTATGTCAGCGGTTCTCAAACTTTTAAGCATCAGAACCCACCTAAAAAAATGTTCCACTTTAGCAGCTGCTCAAGGCTCTAATAGTGATTGGGCAGCCGTGCCTCCCCTCCCCCCCCCAGTAGCAGGTTGTTTAACCCTTGATGCACCTAGCCTAATCTACAGAGTTTCACAAACCACCAGAAATTGGGTTGTAACCCACTGGTGGACCACCAATAACTTGCAGACTCATTGTTTGATAACCGCTGCTGTATGTTCCAGAATAAAAGCTCGGCTACGTGCTATTAATAGACAGTAGTGTATTCATTGATGAGGGAAGCAGGTAATGTAGGTTCAACAAGTGTTCTGTGACCCCAGCCTGGTAACTTTACTGCATAACACTAAATGATACTTTCTGTGTAATAGCTATGCACAGTAGTTATCCACTAAAAGTTGCCTCACTGGGGTCACTGGCCACCTCGCCTAGCACATACACTATCATGTCTTCCTAAAGGAGACAATACAATAAATACAATATTTAGCAGTAGCACAAATTTAATCTAGAGTTGTGTACAATGAAGAGTGTGTTTAGTAATTCTTGTGATACCAACAGAGCAAAAGCAGTTGACATAGTCTTTATAAACTAACCAGTATGGGCACTACACTAAAGGGCCCAATCCTATCCCAAATTTCCAGGGCTGATGCAGCTGTAATGCAGTCCCAGTATAAGGGAACAAGCATTCCTTTATCTTGAGGAGGCCTCTGTGACTTCCCCTCCACTGCAGGATAAAGTGCATGTCCTGTTGGCAAGGCTGCATCAGTACTAGAAAATAGGATTGGATATGGCCCTCTTATCATGTTACCATTTAATGGGTATTCTAAACTTATTTGTATAAAATCCGTTCTTGAGTTAGTTCATGTGTATGTTGTCATTGTTCATATGGTGTTGCAGGAAACAAAAAGATTACTTCCCATTAAAAGGCTGATCCCAAAGAAGGACATAAACCAGCAACTCTAAAAGTGACATCATTGTTGCTCACTTTTATATAAGGAACCAGTGACGTACTTTGCTTGCTCCAGTTCTTTCAATTGCTTTTCTAGGCAGGACAAAGGGATACGGGCCTTCATGGCAAAGACTTTAGGATATTTTATTCCTACAGCAGGCATTGGAAGTTCAGTAAGTTTGCATGTAGCAAACTCTCTAACAGGAGCCAATTTCCAGCTGTTTGACACACAGTGTGATGTTCTACTATATTTCAGCATAGAGGAAGGAGTCACAAACTATTTCCTTGACAGTAGTGGAGATTGAACAGCCCTCCGCCCCCTAGTGGTGGGCTTGTTCATCATTGTTCAGTTCCTCTGACACAGCTATTTTAAACCCCTGTGCCATGGCACATTGGTGTGCTGTGGGCGGTCTACCGGGGTGCCTCAGGAGTTTGGGGAGGGTCATATATTAGTTGGCAGGGGGATCAAACCCCAAATGGCCTAACAACATGTGCCTTTGTCAATTGTCAGAAAGCTGATGATGTGCCTTGACAATTTTAGTGCCTTGTCCATGTGCCATGCAATGAAAAAGGTTGAAAATAGCTGCTTTAACAGAGCTGGATTTTCACTCTCTCCTGCCTTTACAGTTAGCTCTGTTCTCCCTCGGCAGTCCCTTAAAGTCCTGTTGAGCTTTAAACATGAAGAAGCAGTAGAATACTGTCCTTTAACTGCTGTTGTGAAAGTGAGAGCATCTGTCCCACCCTGTGTCCGCATTGGGTGCAAAGGAGATGGTAGCAAAGTCTGAAGGTAGGGTTGGGCTGTGACTGTAGCCTTCCAAAATCAGCTGGGTCAAGACAAGGCCTGGTAGCCTGTAACTTGACAGGCCGCTGATTCAGAAAAGCGGGACAGATTACACGAATCTAAAATGCAATAACACCCACCTAAAAAGTGCAACCTCCTCCAAGTTCAGACAGGCAATTCAAGGAGCTGCTTAGGGGTAACAGTTGCCAGTTTAGGTGGGAGAGAATGAAAATCCAGCTCAGACGTTGTACTGGGCTGCTTAATGGTAGTGGGCAAAACCGATTGTGTCATACTAGCCAATAATAGAGGGACATTTTCAGTCTGGGATTGTGAATCCCAGCCAATTTTGACATACTGTTCCCTGAAAATGTTTATTGCTTAAAATGAATAGCTGAAATTTAGGGAGAAGGAGGAATTCCTTGTTAGCTCTACTCCCAAACTATTTCTATTAAGTATTACTATTAACTCCCCCCACCTCTGCCATTCCAGTGAGGCTCTCTGAGTTATGTTTTTAGGAGAAACTGCCAACACAGAGTGAGTGTGTGTGTGTGTGTGTCCTGTCTGGATGTTGAATGAACTGCCATTTTTCACGATGTGTATCACCTTTCCAGTTATGCCAATTTCCAGAGCTCCCTTTGCTATGCAACGGAAGCCTGGATCACATGCAGCTCATTTTAACACCAGAAGAGGCAAGAGATACATCAGCACTTCTCAAACCTAGTGGTGTCATTTATAACAGATAACTAAAATGTGAAACTGAAATCCTGTAGAAACGTTTTTACACAGAAACAGAATTGGTTCGTGCTTGTACAAGAGTTGAAGGTTACAAGTTAATTGACTGGAATATTTTGTAAGATGGTTAACTTTTTAAAACTTTTCAAGCAGTTATTGCAGAGTCACTTAAGTGTTGGCAGAGCCGCTTTTAGGTGGTCACAATTCACAGATCTTAGAACTGAGCTGGACATTTTATTTACTTATGCAGTTCATAAGTAAATAAAATGTATGTAGTTCATATCTCACCTTTCCCTTCCAGATTGTCTGTGCAAGGCAATATGTGTTACCATGGGGTTGGCATGTCTTTCCCAACTCTTCACAGTATTAGAAGAACATCCCATGTGTGGAGAGTGTCCTCCGTCTTGCTCCATGTCATTTTCAGCCCCAAGGGTAACACTCCATTATGATGGCCTAACGCATGTGGTCGGTTCCGTAATTAACAGTGCAGCAGAATCTGGGAAACTTGCTTATGTGCACGCCAATGTCCCATGCTATTACCATATAGCCCAGCTCTTTGTCTTCTATGATGGCTTGGAAACGAAACACCCTGAGCTTTGTGTTGTGGCCAATTGAGAAGGGTTGTTGTTGAGCCAGTTTCTCTCCATTAGGTTCTCTTTGGTAAGTATCTCATTGTAATAGTCCCGTATCAGAATCTCCAATGGACTCTCCTCACCCATAAAGTCCCAGTCCACCTTTTTAATGGTGAGGCTTCGGTGGTTGGTTTCTGGGCCTATTGGGTTCCATCTGCACTTCTCTTCTATCTCCTCTAGAAAATCATTATTTCCTTGACATATTTTCCCTAAATTTTCCTGCAGTCGCTCAGAATAATAATCTTGGACAGGATAGCCTTGTTCTTGCTGAAGAGCTGTCAGCTTCTGGATAAAAAGCCTGACTTTACCATTCAAACTCTCATGCTGGCTTGCGGCTATGTGATGACTTATGCCTGGGTGTATTCCCAATGGTGTATTGTCCAACCCCAAGAAAAGATTCCTAGTGCTGCGTCTTGGCTTGTGGCTTCTTTTTCTCTGGCTACACTTACATTTTTGCTCCAGACAGTCTTCCTTTAGTCCTCCATCTGCAAATCCTTTGGGGGAAGGAGAAATACCAGTCTCTATAGCTGGATCCTGCTGTTCTGAAGGCATTTTCACAAAAACCTCTTGAAATCTACCATTCGCAGCAGGCAACCTGCCACGTGTCTGATAATTAGTAGTGTAGGGTCTTTTGTATTCCAGAAAACTGATGGGTTGATTGAAATCAGTCGGTCCTTTGGAAACTGAAACCCTTCCAGCACCCAAGGCACTCCTCCTTGGACTCCTGATTTGCACATCTATCTCTTCAGTGACTTCCAATGGTCTCTGCCTGTCCTTCATCTCTCCTGTCTTACCTTGCAAGCCTTCAGAACTGGGCTTCTGGACCACTACGACTGGAGGAGTCGGCTGGATTTTACACGGAGCGGAAATAGCTCTGCTGGCATCTGCATTCTGCAACATGCTTCTCACAGCATCCTTGCTACCATCTGTCACCTCTGTATGCAGATTTGGGAAGAGACTCAGGGAGAGCTGTTTGATGAGATGCTTGTTGCCAAGCAGCCTGGCATGAGCCAATTCAGACCTCCGGAGCTTGAGAGTGAATCTGTTGTACACAATCCTTTGATCAAGAGTGAAAGTGGTTTCCACCTGCTTCTTCATAGACTCCAAGATCCGAAGCTGCTTCTTTAACAAGATTTCCTCTTTTGCATTGCAAAACAACGTCACCTGGGATTTCTCTCCAGCTTTGAATTGAGTTCTTTCCCCCATTGCAAAAGACTGAGTTAGATTTGAAGCCTAGGAAGTGGTTTTGTTCTCTTTTGGTTGTGCATTCTCTGTTTTGCAGAGGATCATATTTAGCTTTTTCAGCACCTCTGATGACTGAAGTGAACAAGAAGTCTTTAGATTGATTTTGGGGTGTTCCTGAAGTCATGAGAAGCCTTGCGATTCTGCACCAATGATCAAAGCGTTTGTTGATGCGGTCAGGTCCTCCTTCTGTGTTGTTAAGGGAGAGAAAACTCAAGCTTGCAATTCAAAGGTGGAAGTAACTATAGATGATTGCATTCTTGGTTTGGTTCTTTCCATGAATGTCCAGCTTAAGCTGAGTCAATATATTTTGCAGGAGCACGCTACGGATTCTACAAACACTACATGCATAAGAAAGCAAATAGCTCAGCGGTGGGAAGTCAAATCAACAGAAACCATTTTATTGCAGATCTAGTTGATATGTTTGCACAGTTAGATGTTTGCACATAACTTGAAGTAGCTCTGGTGTTGCCAGCCATGTTGTTTCTACATGTCACTGCCTGAGCATTTGGTGGAGTTATAATGTACGTTCAAGCAAATCACAATAAAAGGTGCTAGCATACATTTGTTATCAGAAACACAGGATGGCATCCTTCCCATTTCATTGTGAAGTGCGTTAGTGGTCCAAACACACTTCGGCTGGCACAAAGGACAGCATAAACCTTGCTGGCCTAACTCCAGGTTAGGATTGCACCCTCAATGTGTTCTTGTATTTCAGTTGTGGAGCGTCGGGAAGTATGAATTGGGAGAGAGAGAGTGAGAGTACATACACAACTATTAGGTAATTAATGCATTAGTTAAGTTGCCAATAATCTTGAATTTTGTAAGAAACAGGACTAATATAAGTCATTGCTTTTACAAAATACATGTGTCTTTAGAGGCAATTTGCATCCAAAGGTACTAACTTCCAGAAATCGCTTGGGAGTGTCATGAACTCCAACTATTACTACCTCTGCTATTACTTAGTTCCAGCCATGTGCAGATTGGGGATAAAGTCAATGCATGGTCATGCGTAGATAGGTGAAGTCAGGGTAGTAGTTGATTGTGAGATCAGGTCACAGGGAGAGCCTTTGCTGACAAAAGTTCATTATCATGCAGGATGAGTCATTAGCACAATTATGTATAATGGAGCCTCAACAGTTGTTCATTTTTAAGGAACTGGAGCTTCCAGGCTAGTCAGAGAAAAGATCTTGAATTTAACCTTTTCCTGCCAATGTATCTGCATGTCAAAACACTGCCCCGAAACCATTTTCCCTCCTCTACCAGTTTCCAAATTCACATTTAGATCTGATCTAAACTGGCACAGAGAGGCCAAATTAACACATGAAGTGGAAGGGCGTGCAAGAACCCTTCTCCTTGACTGGCTAGTTGTCCTCTGGCAGGACAGTTTTGTCAGGGCGAAGGGAGACTTGAGTCATCTGATTCTCTCCCCCCCCCCTTTCCTGGATTCAGAAGATCAGAATTTTCTGCATTTTCTGACCTTTAAAACCAATCCAAAAATAAGGACAGAGCAGCAATATACATGCATGCCCCTGTATCTGCTGGGATTCTGTTCCAGACCCCTCTCCCCGTGAATACCGGAAACCGAAGATACTAGAGATCCGTCTTCAAAGATAGGGGAACATCACTGGTTTTATTGCAACAAGATAAAAAAAATATTTTTCATGTTCCCCTATCTTTTTGATAGGCATCTCAGTATCCATGGATAACAGAAACTGTGGATACTGAATCAGTGGATACAGGTGAATGCCTGTAGTTGCTAATCAAGCATAATGGGAAAGATCTAATCTTATTTTCTCCCATATGCAACATTTCGTCGTGAGCTCCCTTTCCATCGGTGCTTGGTATGGCTTTTGCATTTAATTTTACTGTCATAAACTAAAACTAGTGTCAAATTTATCAATAACTCTATTTGTGACAAGTTGCTTTGGGACTTTAGGAATAGCTATATTATATTCATGAACTGGCATACAAAGATATCATATGATATAATACTTTTGGGAATAGATTTTGAGTGTACACCAATATACACACCATTGTACATCTGCACACAAGCCAAATAATCTCCTGGCTTGTATTCGCCCTTTCTATATGCTGCAGTTTTTGGTGCATCATTTGGAAAGGTGATTTAGATTATGAGGTCAGTGGTGTTCAAACTTTTCAGACCAGGACCCACTTCTTAGAATGGCACTCATGTCGGGACCCACTGGAAGTGATGACCCACTGGAGGATCACACGGAGGCTCGCTGTGACGAGTTCGCAAAACACTTTGCAGTGAAGGTCGATCAGATTCGGGATGACTTGGTCGCCGCTGTGGGCATTTCTAGTGATGTCCCTGGGGAACCTGTCTTTCCTACAATTTGGGATTCTTTTCAGCTTGTAGAACCTGAGGATGTGGACAGGATTCTCTGGAGTGTGAGACCTGCTGCTTGCCCACTCAATCCTTGCCCAGCATGGCTAATTAGAGCTGCCCGGGAAGGGCTGGCCAAGTGGACGGGGAGGGTGGTGAATTCATCTCTGAGGGAGGGGGTGCTGCCGCCTGATTTGAAGCAGGCGATAGTTCGTCCCCTCCTGAAGAAGCCCTCCCTGGATCCCACTAATCTAAATAACTTTCGGCCAGTCTCCAATATCCCATTTCTGGGCAAGGTGATTGAGCGGGTGGTGGCGTCCCAGCTGCAGAGGGTACTGGAGGAAACGGATTATCTGGACCCATTCCAATCTGGCTTCAGGCCGGGGTTCGGGACGGAGACTGCCTTGGTCGCCTTGGTGGATGACCTACGCCGGGGAATGGACAGGGGGAGTGCGTCCCTGTTAGTCCTGCTGGACCTCTCAGCGGCTTTCGACACCATCGACCATGGTGTCCTTCTGGGTCGGCTGGCTGGGTTGGGGCTTGAAAGCACTGTTCTGCAGTGGTTCCATTCCTTCTTGGCTGACAGATCCCAGAAGGTGGTGCTGGGGGATGCTTGTTCGGCACCCCAACCTCTTAAGTTTGGGGTGCCGCAAGGGTCTATCTTGTTCCCCGTGCTATTTAACATCTACATGAAGCTGCTGGGAGAGGTCATCTGGGGGTTTGGGGTGGGGTGCCATCAATATGCTGATGACACCCAACTTTATCTCTCCTTTCCCCCTGATTCTGAGGGGGCAGTTGAGGTCCTGAATCGTTGTCTGGAGGCAGTTGGGGGCTGGATGTGGGCGAACAAGCTGAAATTAAATCCGGATAAGACAGAGGTGCTCTTGGTCCGGAAATCCACAGCTCGGGTATTGGATTATCGCCCTGCTCTGAATGGGGTTGCACTCCCTCTGAAGGAGCAGGTTCGCAGCTTGGGGGTTCTCCTGGATTCACAGCTGCATCTGGAGTCTCAGGTGTCGGCGGTGGCCAGGGGAGCCTTTGCTCAGCTTCGGCTGATCCGCCAGCTGCAACCGTACCTGAGCTGTGTGGACCTGGCCACAGTGACCCATGCCCTAGTGACATCTAGATTAGACTATTGCAATGCGCTCTACGTGGGGCTGCCTTTGAAGACGGTCCAGAAATTACAACTAGTACAGAACGCGGCTGCTCGGGTGGTTGCTGGGGCACGTCGGTTTGACTCTGTCGAGCCACTGCTTTGGCGACTACACTGGCTGCCGGTTCTGTTCCGGGCCAAATTCAAAGTGCTGGTTTTGACCTTTAAAGCCTTTTACAGCTCGGGCCCAGGGTATTTGAGGGACCACCTCCTCCCATATAATCCTACCCGTGCTCTGAGGTCATCCGGGGGGGCCCTTTTGACTGTGCCGCCACCAGGAGAGGTGAGAGGGGTGGCGGCCAGGAATAGGGCCTTCTCGGTGGTGGCACCCCAACTTTGGAATACCCTCCCCTTAGAGTTAAGAACTGCTCCCTCTTTGGTGGTATTTCGGCGGGGGCTGAAGACCTTTTTATTTCAGCAGGCTTTTAGTTGCTGACAGGCTGGCTGGTCTTTGCATTCTTTTATATTTTTGTACTTTTATGATCCATGGGATGTCTGTTATACTTTTATATTGTATTTTTATATTGTTTTTAATTACTGTTTTTAATTATGATGTATTTTATTGTGTTTTAATTTTTGATTTTGTAATGCCGCCTTGAGTGCCTTCGGGCGAAAAGGCGGGGTAGAAATTTAATTAATAATAATAATTAACCTGGGAGGGATGATGTGCAGGAAGTGACATCATCAAAGCAGGAAGTGCTGTCACTGAAACATAATCAAATGACACCGCTGGGATGCAAACTGGCATTCTTGGATGCAGCAATTGTACTACCCTGAAACATCCTGGACAGAAAACAAGGTTAGGACAAAATAAAAGCACTGAACTAAAATAAAAATTTAAAAAAACCCTCACTTGAATATTCAAACTTAACACAAAAAGAATACAAGAGTAAGGTCTGAAGTTCCGGTTGCGACCCACCAAGTGGGTCCCGACCCACAGTTTGAATAACACTGGATTGGGTTACATGCATCAAATGCAGTTTATTGATCACTAGTTAGTATTGCACAAGAGAAATGTGAAAAGCAATTTGTAGTTCACGGGGCGGGGATTAGAAATGATCAGTTCAATCTTTACAGTGTGCTTCCCCCCGCTTCCAAGCATCGCCTGTTCTTTCCCCAATCATGCTTCCAATGTACTTTACATGAATGTATACAGCATAGTGAGACATGCATGCAAGTATACATGCCTATTGGCCTGCAACTTTCATGCATTTCCCCACATGGAAGGGCTTTATATGTTGGAAACCCTTAAGAGCCAAGTGATTCCTTGATATAAATAAGAAATCAGTTGATATAATTATTCTCCGGATTGTGGCCAAACCCTTTTTTGCGTGTTTCCAAAAGCTTTTATTACCAATGATATGTTCAATATCTGTTGAATCTGAAGCGTCACATAAGGCAACGAGTCCCTTCAAGCCCATCCTAGCTGGATGCTCTGCTGATGTCTTTCAGATGCCAGCACAACATCCATCATAGGCCAAGCCCAGCCGGCAAGGGGAGGGTGAAAGACAGAGGAGTCCAAGCGCCATGGCCCACCAGTGCAGGCAGCCCAGTAATGCCACCAGTAACAGTAATGGTCAGACATAAAACTGGTCAGACAGCATCACCACCACAGCATCAGTGCCATGATGCTCCCCGCTCCAGCTGAGCCACACGTACATGACAGTTGCCTGGCAACCCCCCTTCCCTTGCATCAGCACCAGCCACTGTATCCAGGTGGCTGCTCAGGTTGGACCCCCTCAAAGCAGCCTGTAATCTGTGCTGCTGAGCTGAGGCAGGCGGGGCCTGGGTGGCAGTGGGGACTTTGGCCAGGACCCTGCCTTCTGTCCATGCTGGGGCCCCAACCAGTAGTGTCATTCACAAACGAGCTGCCGGAACGTGAGGCGGGACGTACTGCTTGATTGACAGGCAGCCCGTGACGTGTCGCCACCTGCCCGCCCGCTGCAGGGGCTCCCTCCGGGTGGCGCGCCCCTCCGCGGCTTTACTCTGCACCCAGTGTGCCCCCCAGGCAAGCAGGCACCCCCTCCGAAGCCAGGGGTGCCCGCATAGGGGTCAGGCAGGCAGCAACGCATCACAAACGAGCAGCCAATCAGGTGGTAAGTCCCGCCTCGTGTTCCGGGGGCTCGTTTGTGAATGACACTACTGGCCCCAACCGTCTGTCACACGTGGCAGGGTGGTTGGCAGGCCAGGCCACCCTCTAGGTTGCCACAGGGCCAGCTTTAGTTCTCTGAGAGGAAGACATTCGTTTGCTCGTGCAAATGGAAAAGTGGGATACAAATCTTAAAAATAAGTATTACAGATGTTAGTCCATATATAAGCTACTCATTGCAGCCAGCATGTAATGTGCTAGAAAAAATACATTCTGCATGATTACAGTCTGAGCTGGGGAACTAGATAAGTTATGCCAGTTTGCTTAATTCAGTGGTTCTCCAACATTTTAGCACCAGGCTCCATTTTTTTAAAATGACCATCTATCCGGGATTCACCAGAAGTGAGTGGCCAGAAGTGCCATCATTGTGGCACCAGAGCATTGTGATGACAGTTTGGGAACCACTGGCTTAATTTGTTGTTTGTGTGCTGAGCATGAGGAGGCTTGAGGAGCATCATAACACTGACACTCTGCTGTCTGGAAAGCTTACCTGGGTCAAGCCCATCCGTGAGGCAGACTGTGCTGGTCACCTCAGGTGCTTGCATAGCTGGGAGTTTCTATTGCTCCTCC
>JAJKFI010000006.1:9792863-9821637 GCA_029204185.1 Lerista edwardsae | reverse complement strand
GCTTCTTCGTACGTTGAATTCTGTGCTCAGTATCACATTGTCTGGACATGGGCCAGTCCATATTTAAACACTTCCTTAAGGGCCATTCATTGAAAATCAACAGGATGTCAAAACGGTGAGCATAGACTGGCCCACACGTGCAATCCCAAAATGGACAAGGTCATCCATATAACAGCTCAGCTGAGTTTGAACAGGCAATCTGTATACTGAAGAGACCTGCAGGCCAAGAGAACAACCCCTTTAATGCAGCTTTAAAAAATCTGCATGTTTATAGAAACATTGCCTTGAGAAGCAACCAGTTCAAGAGCACACTGGAGAATATGTTGAAGTCACTGACTGATGGCTTTGAAACCAGAAATATCCTTGGTCTTGTTGAGCTGGCCTCTTCTTATGTGGTGTGGGTATTATGTGTGCGCACGTGTCTTGTAAGCTTGTTCTTGCTGCCTTGTATTTTGTAGGGGGAAAGCAATTGACTGTACGCGCCCCACAATAGCCATTTTTCCAGGGAATGTTTGCTGATGTCCTTATTGCATATTTTGGTTGATTTGATTGTTGTTACTAGGATTATGGAGCCTCCAAAACAGGAAACCTTCTTGTCATGTGTTACGCAGCCAAACCATTGTGTAATGTATTTGTTGTTGAAAAGTGGTCTATTATTATTATTATTATTATTATTATTATTATTATTATTATTATTATTATTATTGATGGTGATGATGATGATGAGTGTATAAACCACACCATACTGAAGATGCTAAACCTTTATGGTGCAAAGCAGCATAGGTATGGATCAGAAATATAAAACATAAATAGCCTAGAAACTGTACAGGGACAGACATAATTAAAACGCTTTATGCCATCCTTTTTTAAAAGGCAGAATAGCTTCTTAGTACAGGTATCGATTGACAGATTCCACAAGACAACAATATATTTTTTTCTTCCAAAACCCTTGCTAAGATCACCACCACCATCTTAAAGTGGACAACCTCCAGAAATCTCACATAAACAATGCAAGATGGTAACACACAGGTAATGTACAATGTGGACCTTTCGACATATTCTCATGCCTCTAATGTCAGGATCTGACAAGATGGCTTAAAACTTGGGGGTAAGAAGCAGTTTCTCCCTTTTTTGCTGGTAAGCAGAGAACATCACGATAATCAAGATGTGGAATGGACAGGCCAGTCCCAACCAGCCTGTGCTGGATCCAGTGGCTTGCTGCAGGGCAAGGGAAATCAATTCCCCTTACTCTATTGGGGAGTCTGCGACTTACTACAGAGCTACTCCAATCTGTGGCAGTAAAATAGCTGGCGCAAATCCAGATGACCAGGCCGGGGTTAGGATCCAGCCTAAGTGCCAGATCCTGTTTCCAACCCCATCCCCGGGCCAGTCCACCCACAGGCCCTCCCCCCTCTGCCTCCTCCCCCCTCCTCCCATTCCGCCTTCCGTCCGCCCTCCCCAACCCCCGTGACAGCCAAACCCGGCAGGTGCTTCCCCCACTCACCGGTGGTCTCCACAGGTCGTGCAAATGCCTGCGCTGGCCCGAAACTCCAAGAGTGGCGCAGACATGCTTTACGACACATTCGCAACACTCAAAGGCCAGCACAGGGAACATCCACCAGCCTAACTGCCTGTTGGGATTGTGCCCTTACTCTTCTGTGCCCTCCCTACAAAAAAAAGGGGTGTATAAAGATTTACATAAAAACAAGAGTCACACATGTCAGGGTTAGCCACAGCATTCACACTACAAAAAAATGATGCGCTGGCACCTAATTTAGGACACTGATTTAACCTTCCATTTTGCCCACACCCCATGCTTTAGGCCAGGGGTGCCAAACAAACTGCGGACCACCAGATGCCGCTCACAGGAACAATTTTTCCAGCCACTGTTATAAGTGGGCTCTCCCATCATGATAATTGGCCTCTCTCGTATCTTGAAACAGGATTTGCACATTTTTTCTCTGTCATTTGCAGCTAATGAATTTCTATGTGAAAACGGCTTAATGATGTCACTTCCTGCTTATTTATGTCACTTCCGGCCCTCAGCATGAATGCTATCCAGCCCACTGTATGAAATGAGTGTGACACTCCTGCGTCAGGTGGTTTTAGGCTATTAAAAGTTTATTTCATGCATTTTTTTTTAAATCACATTTTAAAAGTTGAAAAACTGCTTCAGTGAGAGGAAGGAAGCGGGTTTAGGGTCCACAAGAATGAACAAACCAGCCTTGTGCACTGCCAGCTTCTCCTGTAAACTGCAGAACTCATTTTCTCTAAACTCAGTCCAGGAGAGAAGGTTGTACACCTAAACAAAATGAAGTGAAGTGTGAAGTGTAAGTTAAGTGTGAAGTTAAGTAGCTCAACCTTTCAAAAGCAAAAACGTGATATTCCACCGGATATTACTAGTGACCATCATCAAAGCACAGAAGCAGAAATACTGTATATTATCTGAAATTCGTGGCATGTTAAGTATATGAATAGTTCATTTCACAGTGTAATAGTCTGAAAGTACTACATAGCTGATCTTAACAATCTAGTGTCTTTAAAGTGAGCAGAATGAATTACTGTGACAGCCATCAAGTACGTTCATTGGCAGACTGGTATGGTTTTGAAGTAAAAAATGGGAAAAGAGGATCAGTCCACCCAGTGTTAGTTAACACAAGATGTTCTCCGCAAAAAATACAGGGTCAAATAAGACAATAACAAATGTGGCCAGAGCTACGTAAGCTATCATCAAGGAGAGCTGATCATAACTCACAGGAAACCTGTTAGCAGTACAAAATGTACAACAATAACAAAAAGATAAGTGAAGATTTGTTTGTCTAAAAATATCAGAAAACATAAGAATTTCCTATATACAGGACAATTGCATTAGTTAAAAATTCTACAAACTCCTCCCTTGTGGTCCATATAAAAATAACCAAGTGTACATATTTGCATGTGTGTGTGTCTCTCAATCAGGGCAGAATGAAAATCAACCCACATCCTTAATTCTTTTTCTCTTCCGGTGGTTTGTCAGCCTCATCCCCCGACAAGGTACCACTTCCATATTTCTTCACTTTGGTCTCCACTTGGACAAGTCTCTGCTTGACTTTGGATTGACCTGCTGTGTACTCGGCTAACAATCTCGCAAACCTGGTTTGAAGAATATCGAGCGCCGATTCGAGTTTTTCAACTTTTTCTAGTACGTCTTTGGGGTCAGCCCCTGCTTTGGCGGCTTCCTCGTCAATCAAATTGTCTTTCATCAAAATTTGCCGTCCTTTTTCTTCCAGGGCCTTTTTGGCATCCGGGTATTCCGTGAGAGCTTCCATCAGATCATCTTTAGACAAACAAAACAGGTCCGAATACCCTATGCTCCGGATGTTGGCTGTCCTCCTGTTCCCAGCTTTGCTGCCTTTGATATTTAAGATGCTGATTTCCCCAAAGTAACTGCCATCACTTAGGACCACAAACTGGGTCACGCCATCATCAGCCACAACAGCCAATTTTCCTTCTTTAATAATATACATTTCCTTCCCAATATCCCCTTTCTTACATATGTAATCTCCAGGACTGAAGACTGTCGGTCTCAGCTTCAACACCAACTCGATAAGGAGCCCAGCTTCACAATCTTGGAAGATGCGCACTTTCTTTAGTGTGTCCAAGTGGACATTTATGGCAATTTCAGCCTTCAGTTTGTCAGGAAGGTACTTAAGAACTTCTTTTTCTTCCACTGTTTTCTTGTTGGTCCACAGGTAATCAAACCACTTAATCACCCTGGCTTCCAAGTCTTTTGTGACCTTTCGAAAATGCATGTACTGTTTGATAGAATCAACCTTGGCCTGGAACTCCGCCCTGGAGGCGTTCATGTTGGAGATCATCGAGCCGACATTACCCACAATGGTCGCAAAAATTAGCACACCCACCAAAAAATCAATGACCACAAACAGAAACTCTTCATCTTTCACCGGAGGTGGAGTTTCTCCAATGGTCGTCAATGTCAACGTTGACCAATACAAACTGTAAATATACTTCCTGGAGAGACGGCCATGTTCGGGAATGGACACATTGGGATACACCCAGCTGTCAGTTCCAAATCCAATTTGCTTTGAAATGGCATAGTATATACATGCATTCCAGTGGATAATGATAAGGATATACAAGACAAGGTTCCCAATTCGAAATATATTTGGGTAGTTGGTTCTTGTTTCGGTACGGTCGAAAAACTCAAATAGCCTGGCAAGCCTTAGCAAGCGATTGAATCGCAGTTCGGGATAGTTCAGACCAAACTTTATAAAGCCCAGGTCTGTCGGCACAAGAGAGAGCAAGTCCAATTTGAACTGTGTCGTTTCTTGGTAATGTTTTCTGAGTTTCTTCTCATCTTTAACAAGTAGTCCTTGCTCGAGGAAACCTTGAAAGCAGAATATACAAAAAGGGCAACATGTTTCTTAAGCAGATCCAAAAGTTGACTAAAATACATTGCAATACTCATTTTACATTACAGTGCCCATCTTACCTTCCGTGAAAAAATACTTTCTAGAGCAGTGGTTCCTCCAAGGAGTTGGGAGCCACTTAAGTCTTTGCGGGGGCAAGGAAAACTCGACAACACGAATCCCAGGATCACGTTGCTGCTGTGGCCAGAAGGGCTTTGTCAACATGTACCCCTTGCAGCGCTGGCCTCCCCCTCCCCCCACCACTTAAAGGGCCATACAACAGTGCTTCTGACCCACTACTTTGGAAACCACTGTTCTAGAGATTTTTGGCATCTTCTTCTTAAGGTTTCTATAATTTTCCACTTGAAGACAGTTTTTTTTTAATCACAACGTTTACATGCTTAATGTCACAATACCACTGCTCAGAAGTAAGCCCCACTGTATTCTGTGGGACTTCCTCCCAGATGAATATATATAGGATTGAAGTCTTGAAGAACAGTGCTACAACCGTTCAGGGCTGTTCCTCCTGGCATCTATTCAATTGGTCACAATTTGGCAGGAGCAGTATTAGGGCCAATCTAGACATATGCCTTATTGCACGAGGTCTACGATTGGAGGGTTCATTTTCTTTCCAAATAGTGCTGCAAAGCATGGCAAACCAGGGCAGCGAGGGTTTAAGGACCATTAGTTATTTGCCTCCATCATTATTTTTAATCCCATCATTATTTTTAATCCCATCTCTCTCTCTCTCTCTCTCTCTCTCTCTCTCTCTCACACACACACACACACACACACACACACACACACTTTGCCCCCCCAGGTCTGCCACTGGACAGTGGGATGGAGTTGTAAATCAGTTGTTTATAAATCAGCTTTAGGATTAGGCCATAAGGAAATCCTTCTTAGGGAAGATTGTGGTACTATATGATCCAGGAGATTACTCCATAAGATTTATGGGCAGAAGATTTAGTCGAGAGGGTTCACAATTCACAATTCACAAACCTTTATTGGCATATAAAGGTGGCATACAAAGGGTGTGTGGAGAAGATTTAGTCGAGAGAGTTAATGCCTCTGTTTGCCTGAAGAGAAGAGTTGAAGATCTGAAGGTCGCCAGTTCGGGACTACCGGAAGTCTCTGTGAACAGCAGACCTCGTTAATTGCGACTGATTAACAGCTGAGCTGTCTCCGGCTGCCTTGTGTGAGGGGGAGTTGTGCTGAGTCAGCCGCTTCTCTGGTGGGAGCAGGGAAGCCACTTATCAGCCAGCAAGAAGACAAACGGGTGGCCAGAAAGAAGGACTAAATCCAGAAAGATCCATCTGTATGTGTGTAGTTCTTGGAAGATAGAACATTTCTGTAAAAATTGTAAAAACCTTCTGGTTTCTGAATAAAGTCTGTCTATGTAAACCGCCTTGAGTTATAGTCATCAGAGAAATCTGGTGACCTAAGAAAGGCGGTATATAAATACAAGTATTATTATTATTATTATTATTATTATTATTATTATTAGTATTAGTATTAGTATTAGTATTAGTATTAGTATTAGTATTCTGCTCTTTTAGCCACTGTGGTCAATTCTCTTAAGCAGCTGACCCAGAGTCCAAGCCTAGCCAACCTTCCAGCACAGATGCAGCCACAGGGCAACCCCAAGGTAAGGGAACAAATGTTACCTCGCAGAGAGGCCTCTGCGACTGCCTCTCCACCCCCTGATGCAGTGCAGGACCTGTGAGCACAGCTGGAAACTGGGTCAGGTTCAGCCCTCAGTGTAATTCCACAGCAGGAAATGGCTCAAAGGACTCACCTGTCCTAAATCTGACCATTGTGTCCAGGACATAGATAACATCCGAAGAATAGTCCAAGAACAGCCAGAGCGCAACGTGTTCCATCTGAAGTTCCTCAAAGCAGGCTCTAAGGAAGCAAAAAGGCACAGAAGATTCAATCCCTCTGGCGTGCAGTGAAGATTTTGCTGGTGATTTTACACGTCATGTCACCACAATCTTCAATGCATAAAGGCACTCAGGAGGAAGCAGTGGTGTCATTCAAATGATTTAGGAACAGGAACTCTCTTTTGATTGGCACTTGTCGGGAACCAGCCGCGGAGCCTGTTAGGATCCGGAACGCCAGCTCTGGTCCGTTCCCCCTGAATGACATCACTGCCTTTGGCCCCCTAGGAATTCGTAGTCGCTCCCTTTAACCCTCTGAGTGCCAGCCAACCAAGAAGAAAAGCTCTTTGCAGAGGAATCGGGAGGGGGGAGGAGGGAGAGTGAAGTGGGCGGAGTCAGCCCTAATTTTAACTAGTGGAACTGAGTTCCCCTGCATTCCCCCTGCATGGCATCACTGGGAGGAAGCCTCAGGTGTTGGAGGTGTTGATGGCTCTCACTATAACCCGTCCCATAGACTTCACGTTAAGATTCAGATTCATCAGGTTCATCAAGTGCATGCTGAAGAGGGTCCCCTGGAACATAACCCCATTTTCCCAATAAGCTCAATGATTCGGTATCCACTACTTTGGTATCCACTCGTTTTTCCAGGACCCTAACCCTGGGGCAGTGATTTTCAAACTGTGGGTCAGGACCTGATGTCAGGTGGGTTGCGGAAAGCTGGAAGCAGCCACCTTGGAAACTGCAGACCTTAGTCTTGCTATATTCCTTTAGGAAGTGTTAACAGTTTGAATTTTCAAGTGAGGTTTCTGTTTAATTTTATTTTTACAGTTCAGTGCTTTTAAATACTATCTCGTCCTAATTTTGCTTTCTATCAGGGATGTTTCATGGCTGTGCAATTGCTACAGTCCATGAATATCAGTTTCCATTCCTGGAGTGTCATTTGATTATATCACAATAATGGCACATCCTCCTTGATGATGTCACTTCCGGCTATGCCATAAATTCCAGGTTAATGACATCACTTCTCAACACAAGTGCCATTCTGAAAAGTGGGTCCCGGGCTAAAAAATTTGAGACCCGTGCCCTAGGGGAGAATGAGAACTGAGTAGCTGCGAAGGCTTGGGAGTGTCTTCTTTGTTTTGCTCTAGCCACCAGGAAGGGCTCTGAAGGGGAGGGGCCGCTCTAACCCCCTCTTAATGCTGTAACCTGTTCTAGCTATACAGCTGGTGAATGGCTTTTTTTTTCCTTTTCAGCACCAGCACTGTTGTTAGTTCCATTTTTGTTTCATGGCTCTCAGAAGTGCTCAAGGTACCACGAAGGGATCCTCCTCCTTTTTAGAAAAAAATAGTTTGGCAATCTTAGGGTGCAATCTTGGCACTTAAGCACTCTTAAGTCCCACTGACATCCGTGGGAGAGAACATTCCAAGCCTTCCACTGAAAACATTCAGGCTTGAAGTGCTTAACATAGGGCTGGCTCATGACTATTGTCTTAATGCTCTGAAGCATGCTACCTTTTCCTCCTACCCTAGGCTTGTCTTTCGGCCACGGAACAGGAGAATGAGCAGGCAACATCCATCTCCAAATCTAAATGTGGATTTAGCTGAACTGGGCTGAGTGGATTATTCCAGGAAAAAATGTTTTGAGTCAGCGCAACAAAAATAAGGTATAGTAACCCATGATCTGTGGGTTGCTGTATTGGTGCCACTAGATGGCGCCTGGAAGCCATGGTATGTATTACACTGGCTGTACAAAGCAGAGATGGAAAGGTCAAAATGTCGGGAGCAGTGGCGTTTCTACAGGGAGGGCAAATCTGTAAGTCTTGCAAGAAGCCTTACCTTGCAGTGGAAATCACTCCTCTCCTGCACCGTTTTAGCCAATCCTCACAGGGAACAGCAACATCTTGGCGTTGCTTACTGGCTACAGCAGCAAGGGAGAGGAGGGATTTACATGACAGGGTAAGGCTTCTTGCAACACTTAGAGCTTTGCCCTCCCTGTAGAAACGCTTCTGGTCGGGAGCCAAGTTGGGCTTATGGGCAGTATTAAATGCATGGACTGGGAGGACTAATTGAAAACTCTTTCTCATTTCATTTCTAAGGTTTTGTAGACTTGAGGAAAAGGACTGATGGGTTACAGAAAGGAGTGGCAGATATTCCAGATGCCATAGGGATCTGAGAACGTGAGACAGGCAAAGAGAAATATTTCAAAATACTAATATTAGATTTTAAGTCAGCCTATTGAGGAAAAGGTGCCTTTGCTGAAATGAGACACACAGGCAATGGTGAGCTGCATGAGATTAGAAACTAGCGGTACAAAGAAACAGTAGCCGAGAACATGCTATGTATTTGTCTATATGCAAGAGCAGGGGTGTAGCTAAAGAAGTGCAGGGGGGTGCAACTGCACCGGAGGCCAAACTTTAGGGGGGCAACAAGCTTAGCTTGACAGTAGTGACCAAACTGGTGAAAACCTTGGTATGTGTGAATAAGACTATCATGTTATATATCGTTGGCAAGGTATTTTAATGCAGAATGCAATGAAACAAGCCAGCGTGTATTATCTTCATTCTATCAAAAGTTATGGCCAAAACCCAAGAAAATGTAAATACAACTGTGATGTCATTTCCTGTTGTTATGTCACTTCCAGGGCATCATTTTGCACTCTGCACTGGGCTACACTTTCATTAGCTACGCCACTGTACAAGAGTTACACTGATTAAGAGGTGAGCATCTGAAGACTGTGTGGGTAGATCACACAGTTTGCAAAGGGTTTCTCTGAAAAGAACTCGGATCTTGGAGCCAACATGCTGGAAAGTGATTGCTAGCTGGAATGGACAATAGTGGCCTAAACTGACGAAGGGAGCATCACGGCTAGGTAAATGTGACATGTTCTCTTTATTGAAGGTTTTTTTTTCTATTATCCAAATCAGGATAGCCACCAAAAAGTGGGGGAGGAGAGAGAAGATAAACCATGAATAAAAATCCATTTGGGATATTTAAACAATTTGCTGTCAATTCCACTTGCATGTTTTAAAAATGTTTTTTAAAAAATGTTAAAACAATTATGAAGACATTGGAGACATGCCAAATTTTTGTGAGCACAATGTAGAAGATACAAAGCCCCCCTCCCCCGCAATGAAATTGTAACAGCTGAAGTATACGTTAAAGAATATTCCTTACCTACACACTATCATACACCAGTTATAAAATACCGGCATTGCAATGATTGTCAGCCACCTGTAGTACATGTTGCTTGAAGGATCCACTACAAAGACTTCTTTCTTCGGCCTGGAAAGGAAAAAAAAAATACAGATACATATTCATGGAGGACCCCGTAAATCTTCCATGGTCCAGGGGCATCCGTTGTTCAGCAGAAAGCTGTAAAGGCTGCAGTTCATTACAGAAGTACCATATTCTGAGCGCAATCCTAACCTGGAGTTAGGCCGGCACAGTCAGGCCAGCAAATCTTGGCTGGCACAAGGGACACTGTAAAGTATGTTTGGACCACTCTTGGTGTCAGAGAGGCCAGCACACAGACATGTGCCATTCTCCCTGACTTAGAAAGTGCTCCAAACGTGCTTTACGGTGGCTCTTGTGCTGGCCAAACTTTGCTGGCCTAACTGTGCCAGCCTAACTCTAGGTAAGGATTGCGCCCTCTGAGTGGTACTGATGTAATCTGGCCCACCACAACACCAAGGTATATGTTCTTCAGCCAAAATTGGGAAGTTTAACCTTGTCATCGATCAGTGGGACAACTCAAGTGCCCTTGTCATAGGAAACGGAACACAATCCACAGCACCTGGAGGCTTGCACAGATCAAGGTGTTAAATAAAGTGTGGTCCATATTGCCAATAGACATGAGAGCCTCTCTTCATCAGACTATGAATAATTCACATTCTCCTACCTCAAAAGTTACTATACAAATCCATGCCAGCATGAATTATTATGAGCCCAACAAAGCCAAGGATTATAGCTGAAATTTAAACACAGGAGTCATTACAGGAGGCTTTTTTCCTGAAAAGAAAAAACCTATTGTAAGTTGTTTTTTAAACTCTTGTAAGTAAACCCAGGACAGAGAAGAAACCAGACATGGTGTTCTTAACCAAGATTTCTACCAGTCCATTCTACTAGTCTACTATGGCACCACTACATAGGACTGCTACTACATGTTTACTACTAGTGTATGAGGTATATTACTACTACCATTGCTCAACACACTGGATTTTTTTAGCACTGATAGAGTGCTGCACACACTTGGAATGTCTTCTTTGCAACACATTTCTGGGAATCAATTTGGTCCCTTCTTTTCACAGAGTTGTGTGGAAATGGACAGATGCAATTACAGCATTTTAGGGTGCAATCCTATACTGCGCTGGAATGGCAAGGCCGCCCGGCCAACGCCATATCCAGTGCAGTATAGGAGAGGCTGGAGCCTCCCCACGGCAAGGGAGCATTCGCTCCCTTACCAGAGGGGAGGCTCCAGCCTCCCCTATGCGCTCCTCAGATCTGCGCCCGCTAAATAGCGGGCATAGATCCAAGAAGACCGTGTGGCCCAAATCGGGGCTGCGTGGCCTCCCAAACAGGTCTAGAATAAGGCCTTATGGCTGAATCCTGGACCCACCCATGTCCCGCCCACGTCCCACCCACATCCCACCCTCCTCTCGCCAATCCCCAAGCTGCCCCGTCATGGCGCCTCCCTCGCGATGGCCGGCTTCAGCCAACGCAAGGGAGGCGCTGTGCGGGAGCAACAGTTTAGTATCCTAGAATGAATGGCTGGATGGATACTACTGTAGGATTTGGCCAGACGGTTTTATTGGCATCCATGAGCTGACAGACTTGGTAGGAACAGAGCTGGATTGAGCTAGTGCAGGGTCTGTAGCATATAAAGGGCCCCTCCCCTGCATATAGCATATGTTATAAAGGGGCCTTCCCCAGCATCTTTAACACCCCACCCCTGTTCTGCCTGCCCCTCCGCTAGCTCTGCGGCGCTTCCCTACTTTGGTACATGCTGGTTTTTCACAGCCTGTAGCAGGCCGGTGCAAACCATCCCACCTTGCCTCAAACTCTTCCACTGCCACAACGTACCTTCCAGCCTGTTTGTGACAACGCTGGCAGCGCACATGCTCCACTGGCACCGTGGCACCATGGGATTGGACCCACAGTAAAGTTAAATATGAATGAACTTATTTGTGCCCACTGATGATGAATGTGCCTAATGACCAGGTGCCCTGCGACATGCGGCTCCCCTGACATGCAAACAAGAGGGTTGACAGACTGGGGGAGGGGGGTGCTGGTTTCACCAGCGACCATTTGCAAGCATGTCGTGTGGGGCCCTCAAAATAGGGGGCCTGTAGCATGTGCTCCTTTTGCTACTAGGTTAATCCAACCCTGGGTAGGAATGCTTAGCTGGCCGTAGCGTGTTCAGTGTCGGAAGGGGCAGGGACCATGTGTTGCAAAGACAAGTCATTCCAGTTGATACTTACTCTTCGGGCTTCTTCTTATCATCTTTCTTGTCATCTTTCTTTTCCTCCTTTTTCTCTTCTTTTTTCTCCTCTTTCTTTTCCTCCTCCTTTTTCTCCTCTTTCTTTTCCTCCTCTTTTTTCTCCTCTTTCTTTTCTTCCTTCTTTCTATATAATATAGTTTAATGACCTTAGCATTGGTATGAGGTGGCCAGTGGCTGGGGCTACAACACAAGGAGCCAGCTGAGGGAGACTCGGGGGGGGGGAGTTTGTCTTATATTCAGACACAGGACGGGTGGTCTTACAGCAAGCATCAGTGACTCACTACTATCCACTCGCTTCAGAAGGGCCAGCAATGCAGCAGCACTACAAGAGCGATGGGCTGATTTTGCAGCAGTTTTGTCCACGCATGATGAGCTTGCCAGCAATAAACAAGGGATACACAATGCCAAACTGCTTTCAAAAAAAATTACAGTCTATATCCACATCCTCCCAAGTGATATGACTGTAAGTCATCGTTATATAAGTCATCATCACTGTGTGAGGTCAGATTCATTCCGGTTTCCCAAATCTAGCCCCACACCTTCACCAGACATAAACCTTCACCAAGGCAGAAGGGTTTGGGTGAGAGGTAAAGAGGAGAGAGAGCTAGTAGGCATTCGAGAAAAGGTTCCCAACCTTTTTTGAACCGGGACCCCCTTTTTAGGTATCGGGACACCCCTATGACCTAGAGCCAGAAGTGAGGTCATTAAGCAGGAAGTGAAGTCATTGTTTCAAATAAATCACACTTTTTGAAAGTAGAAAGAACTCCACATCCTTTTTAGAATGTTCTGAATGCTTTGTATCTAAGTGATGTTTGAGTTTTGCGTTCAGCAATTAATTCAGTACTGAGAACAACATAGCACAGAATGCATTGTGGCTTCTCTAGGCCATTGCTGATCAAGATGTTACAATTTTAGATAGTCTTCAGAGCAGTGGTGTCATTCAAATGATTTAGGAACAGGAACTCACTTTTGATTGGCACTTGTCGGGAACCCGGAACCAACCACGGGGCCCGTTAGGATCCAGAACGCCCATTCTGGTCCGTTCCCCCTGAATGACATCACTGCTTCAGAGTATTTATGTTCCTCTTCCATGTATGCTGAGACTCAGCTAGGCATGCACATGGAAGGTGTGGCATGCCCACTCAGAAAGAGACCTGGGAGAGACTTCATCACACACACACCCCAAGATGAGCCCGTAACAAGGCTAATTTCCCTCGCAGCCACAAGCATTGAGGACATGGCAGTTTGATGGGGAAGCCTCTTCCCTGGCCAAAATAAAGCTTCCAGGATGGTGGTGCCCAGCTTTTTAAGATGGCTGCTCCAAGCTCTTCACAACCACCTGAAAATAGGTTGCAACCCCCTTGGGGGTCCCAACCCCCAGTTGGAAACCACTGCATTAGATCACTGCCACACCAGTGTCCTTTTTCCATATGATTTTACCCAGTGAGGATCATATGCCTGTTCATTGGGGGGGGGGCACCCTTGTGCTCTATGATATCACATGGGAAAGATCTTGGGGGAGCTGACCAACAATCCCAGGACACCATGCTTTGGGACCACCATGCTAAGGACAAATGGAACCATTCAAGGCCAATCTCATGAGTTGCATCAATTACAGGCTTGGGGTACACGCCTCACTTACCCCCTTGTCCCAAGGGGGCAGGTCCACATCCTCAGGCTGAGGAAAAAGCTCAATCACCTTCGACACTTGCGTGCAATCGTTACGAATGTAACTCGAAATACAGTTCTGCCCGGAAAACATGAACACGAATGATGGGTGACTTCGCCTCTCTGTTTGGCCTCTTATCTGCACTGGGGTCCAAACAGTAGGCTAGGAGGGAGGTCTTAGGAGATTAGAGAGGGCAGGAAGGGACTCACCAGTTTCACCTGAGGAGTCAAACCACCCTGGCTCCTGGGCATGGAGCTGTAGCACTCCATGGCAGGCACAGGGCACAGCACAGAAAGGTGTGGCAAGATACACAGGAACAATTTTCCCATCAGTCTCAAGGCAGAGATTGCCTAGAGAACGCCCCAAGGTCTGTTCAGTGCCAGAGCAGGGTTAAAAGCTAGATTGTTAAGCGTCTGTGATAGCCAGAGATTCCTGAAGTTGCTGCTCTTCCTCGGTAATAATGTGCCAGGCCTGATACATTTATCTCCTGTGGTGACAATCTGTTGCGACCTTCTGCTGGGACCTCAGCCAGCCGGCACTGCTAGGGAAAGTGCTCTAAGCACACGTGCGGCCATCACATGGAGTCGCTCTTGAACCAAAGCGTGGAGGGGCATCTTTCCAAGAGATGCTAAGGGTTCTTTTTAGTGGAAATGCAATACAGATTGCAGAAGAGGCCTTTTGACTCAGTCTGAATAGACAGACAGAAATACTTTAAAACATACTGTACTACAAATTTAGTGTGCAAACAACTGAGATAGGAAATAGAGAAGCTAATCAGAGTCCAAATGGTTACAAGTTGACTAGGTGAATTCTGCAGGCATTGCCCATCTGAGATTATGTGGTACCAAGAATGACCTGAAGTGTTATGTAAGGGCAACATACTGTATATGATGATGCAAGGGTAAGTAAATCCGAACTACTCCTTCTTCTGAGAATGAACAATATTAAACCTGCCTCTGCTTTAATTCTCCAACCATCAATGTGAACAGGGGCATAGCTAAAGAAGTGCAGGGGGGTGCAATTACACTGGGCAACAGGCTTTTGAGGGCAACAAGCTGAGCTTGACACTAGTGGCCAAAACTGTTAAAACCTTGGTAAGTACAAATAATGTCATCACGTTGTATATCATTGGAAAGGTAATTTACAGCTGAATGCAATGAAACAAACTACATTGAAATATCTGTATTCTATCAAATGTGATGGCCAAAAAACACAAGAAAATGAAAATACAACTGTGATGTCACTTCCTGTTGAGATGTCACTTCCTGTTGTGACATCCCTTTTGGGGCATCATTTCGCCCTCTGCACTGGGCTACACTTTCATTAGCTACACCAGTGATTGTGCATCATGTTCTCTAGCCCTTTTAAAATACAGATCCTTTGCCATCCTTACATAGTTTAGCATCAAAACAGTCCTGCCATGGTGACAGAGCTGAGGAATAGAAAAATGATGCTTAAGGGAACATGCAAATGAGTCTCTCTCATCCAAACCAGACTTTCTGTCCACAGCACCACATTTGCCTTTGAAAATTGTATCAAAATATCTTGAATTCGGTTGTTACCACACCTTGCATAAAATTGCAATGAGAATCATCTGGATTGAACTGCGTACAGGCCAGGTTGGCCTACGAAAACCTGGCCAAAATGCTGTTCTGGCAGGGAATGTACTACTGCTCAAGTAACTTAATATTTTGTAGCCCAGCTTCTGTCTTTCAAGCAATAGAGCAACGTGGTAGGAACTTGTCACCATGGTTTGTACTTTGTAGTTTTCAAAACGGTTAACCCCACAATCCAAAGGGCATCCCTTGCACCGGCCTTTGAGGGTCGTGCGCCGGAAAGCACATTTGCGCCATTCTCCTGCAACTTAGGCCAGTGTGAGGATATGTGCTGCCCTGCCTATGCCGCCACCAGAGTCAGGTCAGGCTGGTGTCTGGGGGCCAGCACAGGACCTCAGGGAGCGTGGAGGAAAGGCAGAGGGGAGGCTTTCCGGGGGGTGGGGTGGGCTAGCCCCGGAGCTGGCACAGGCCAGATCTTGACCCCTGTTCCCGGGTCAGGTGGGAGGCAATCGGGGCTGCTTGGATTTGTGCCAGAGATTTCACAGGTGCAGATCCATGAAGCTCCAGCAGCCCCCAAGGTGACCTCCAGCTGCCTCCTAACCTGTGTTGGATACAGCACTGGCCTGCTGGCCTGCCTGCCTGCTCCAGCGCAGGTTACAATTGCACCCTAAGTCAGTAGGAAGAGGATGAACAACCCAAAACTGTTTTCCAAGAGCAGGACAAAACACCTGTAAGCAGCGATAGGATCTACAAATGAACAAGGGGAATGCTGGGCGGGACGTAGGTGGGACTTCCGCTTGAGTGGCAGCCCATCTGTAGCGTTCCGCGGCTACCCTGGCCTCGGGGGGGCTCCTGCTCGCCGCGGGAGACAGGTGAGTGTCGCACCAGGTGCCTGGGTGAGCAGTGGGGGGTGCGCTAACCGGGGGCAACCCCCCCCCGAGGCCAGGACAGCTGCGGAATGCTACAGACGGGCAGCCAATCACGTGGAAGCCCCACGTAAGTCCCGCCCAGCGTTCCCCTTGTTCATTTGTAGATCCCATCGCTGCTTGTAAGCCTGATTACAAGAGTGACTATCCAACTTTCTAATGCTGTACAAATGTGATGCTCTCAGAAATGCCACTTCCTCATCAACGTCTGCTCTGGCCTCTCTTAACGCCTTGGGGAAAACCCACCAAAAATGCACATTCAAAATTTCACAAGTGAACTGTCTCGGCAATGACTAAATATTTATTCAATTATTGGCAGTGCAAGAGAAGGGGCAGCCTGTTCCAACAGCAGTCTCTATTTTCCCAAGACTGTGTTTGAAAGCTCTGTCTGGTATTTGATCTGTAATGGCTGCAAAATCATTCCTTGATATTGCAGCCAAGAAAGACTGCCTTCTCTTATCAAACACAACCACCAGGAAAATATTTCTACCTAGCATATCCTGTCTCGGTTGTCAGAACAGGCGCAGCATGCTTGGTTTACAAATTGCACTTCCAACCAACTTTCACACTACCTACGTGAAGACGATTGTCACCCTGGAAAATCTTAAACACAAAGAGAAACAAAGATTTGTTCTTGTCTCCAACATTATTTTTCTTCAATAATTGCTGGTTCTTTTGAAACTCTAGGTCAGGGGTGTCAAACATAAGCCCCGGGGGCCGGATATGCCCCACAGAAGCTCTTTATTTGGCCCTTAGGCTCTCCCAGCACCACCATCAGCTGCTGAGCTGTGCTGAGGCATCACTGCTAAGGGCAGCCCACATGATAATTGGGCTCTCCCACATCTTGAAAATAGGATCAGGATCGGAAGAAAACATTCTTCTATTTGCAGCTAATAAGTTCCGAAGTGGGGGGGAAAAATGCTTATTTCTGGTCACGACCTGCTTAATGATATCACTTCTATTCCTGCTTAATGACTTCCTGCCCTCAGCAGGCATCATAAATGCTATTTGGCCTGCTGTATGAAATGAGTTTGACACCCCTGCTCTAGGCCTCTGCCAAGACCACTATTCACATCACAGTTCCATCCAAACCACACATGGGCAAAAGAAAGTCCCAATCAAAGCAATAGACAAACTTAGAAAGCCATCCCATTTATTCATATGAATCTTACTCCCAAATAAGAATGGCTCTGGAATCAAGAGAGCAGCCTTATTTCCAAAGAATTGATTCAGGATCATAGTGCTTGTTTTTATATTGGATTATGTGGTAGGAGCCTGATCCAGATGAGCACAGGTACCATGTACATGCATGGAGGAATACCCAAAAGACTCAACAGAGCCCTGTGTTTTCTGACCTTCCACAGCACAAGGAATGGGAAATTCATGTGTGCATCCACTATGCCCATCCAGGTCTCTCTCTCCATGTACTACGTACTGTATGTTACTCAGAGCGCAATCCTAAGCTGGAGTTAGGCTGGCACAGTTAGGCCAGCAAAGTTTGGCTAGCACAAGGGCCACCATAAAACACGTTTGGATCATTCTTGGAGTCAGGGGGGATGGCGCACATCTGTGTGTATGAACTCTCTGACTCAAAGGCCTCTCTGACTCCAAGAGTGGTCCAGACATACTTGACGGTGTCCCTTGTGCCAGCCAAACTTTGCTGGCCTAACTATGCCGGCCTAACTCCAGGTTAGGATTGTGCTGTCATGGTCCAGGGCACAACATGTACAACCCAGCAGCAGAGATGTGCACAGAGTTCCCATTCCCTGTAATGCCCCTTGTGCTGCCTTGCATTGCATTGATGGGGAAACTGGGAAACTGGGAAACTTGCATGGATGGGGAAACTGATCCTTTGGAATGGAATCCCATCCCTGACTTCTTCACTGGAATTGTAACCCTTCTCTCATTATGGATCCAAACGCACCACCATTCAGCACAATGGGGTCCAAGTTTGGTCGGAATGCTAAGTCTCTAGGAATCAACATCCATCACCAGTTGCCTACTGAAAAGAATCCTGGAGATTTGATTGAGAGGGCCTCCAGGGATTTCCAACATTGCCATCACATTTGGGGGGGGGGGAATCTCCAGGAATAGCTTCAGTCAGAGTTGGCAACCTGACTTCTTTGGCTCCTCTCCACTCTCCACTCCATACCAAACATTGGTATCCAAACCCCAGCAAATCCATTGCAAACTAAGGCTGTGAATACCCTCATTGTGAGACTATTGATCATTGATAGCCCTGTTCACTCGTTTCACACTCAGGTGTGAACATGCAATTGGTTTCTCCTGAATGTGCCCTGTAGTCTGGACCTCTTGAATGATTTGTGCCTGCCCTGCGAGCCCCACCCCCTAAGAAGATGAAAATGCTCACAGAGCAAAATCCCTTTGCTTCAGAATGTTCCAGAAGCCCCAGAAACACCTGGGGGCAAGCAGTTAGAAAGTGCAAACTAAGCTAAAATATATGCAAAAAAAGCAGGGAGAAAATCAGGAATTTTCAGTGCAAAGAGGGGCTGGGAGAGTTAATACTTTATTGGTCATCTTAAAAAATGAGAAGAACAGCTATAATTTACTGCCTACTGAAGTGAAAATACAAGTCATATAGAAGTGAAAGACTTTAAGATAGACATTAACGTGAACAGCTACTTCTGTTTAGGGAAGCGCACTCAGAAAAGTGTGACATTGAACAAAAAGCACCTTGCAAGATAATAAAACTTGAAAAAGGCAGAGACTTAAAATAATATACGGTCATCTGTAAACATCAGGTAGAAAGAAGCTCCACAAAATCAGCCAAGTTAGGGTCCAATCCTGTCCAACTTTCCAGTGCCAATGCAGCCACAATGAAAGAAATATTCCCTTACTTTGAGGAGGCCTCTGGGATTGCCCCCTCCCACCGCTGCAGGATGTAGCGCACACCCTGTTGGCACAGCGGCATTGGCACTGGAATGTTGGATAGGATTGGGCCCTTAATCCAGGGAGACCAAGGTTCAAAGTAAGGCTATAAACACAAGTTGTTGTTTTTTTTAATAACATGGCCAAGAAATTCCAGGTTAGCAGCAGCAGCCTCCTAAAAGGAAGGGTATCATTTGTTATCTTCTACAGTGAAAAGCTGTACTTTCTGCCAAAGCCATAGAGCTGGAAGCAGAGACAAACCATACAGCCGACCTACAATTGTCAGCAGCGTATTTTGCGCAGGGGAGACGAGGAGGAGCTAGGCAAGATGCAGGTTGTTAGGGGTGTACTTACTCTTCATTGGTGTTGTTGGAATAATTGATGTTGAATCTGGCCAGAGCCCACTGACTACAGCAAAGTGAATGAACCAATGAATGAATCAGTCAATGCACAAAGGAGCAATACCAAACCATTAGTAACATTTAAAAAAAAACAAAGAAAAAACCTTGGCTCTTCTGTGTGTATATCCTTAACTCTCTCCTAGACTGAACTGCCCATATGCTGAAAAGATTAAGGAAGGACAACTTTGGCCACAGCAATAAGCCCCTTTGCATAACTATCTAGGGCACCAGTTACTCTTGCTCACGTGCGGGGCCTACACGTTTGTGATCATGCCTGGTGTCTGAAGCACTTTAGCCTTTTCTTTGGCGCATTAATGCTCGACAGTCAAGGATCTGGCTATTTATAGCATCCATTTGGCTGCTACCCTAAGTTGTTCCTCAAGCCTTTCCAGCCCCCCCCCCCCAAACAGGAACTCTGCCAAGACTGCTAGACAGCAAGCAGAAATAACTATTATTGCTGTAACATGGTTCACGCTAACTGAACAGCACGGCTGTGACATTATACACCTGTGACTTTGGGAAAGGGGGAAAGTTGGGAAAGTTGAGAATCATTTTGGATATCCTGAATTAACATGCGAAGTGGAGACTCAAAAGGCCAGAAAATAATTATTCCGATGTAAGAAATGTGAATCCCACAATTGATAAATGCCCAAATAAGCCTTGCTTTATATACAGCGGATAGTATTATATGCAATTGATAGATTGCTGGTCTCAAGTACCTTGACCTCTTTAAATTATCAATAGGTTCCCCATTCCAAAAAACAAAGATCTTGTCTTCCTCCCTATATTCAACAGCCCAAACATATATTCTCCCTCTGCAGCTCTCACTTTTTCAGTCTGCTCGGATCTTCGCAGTTGTAGCTGTCTCTCTTGGAAACATCTTTGAGCTCTGGTTCACGGATACGCTCGAGGAAAGAGTCCGGCCTTTGGTCTTCAGGGTGCAAGTGCCTCCTGGCCCAGGAGCTCAGTGACACAATGAACCGTGATAATCTGAAAAGAAGGAGGGGACAGGCTGGCTGTACGGACTGCCCATTATAACGTTCGGAACGTTTCTCAAACTGGTGCTGAATAATCGATATGGTGCTAGTTAATGTTGGTCTCTTCACAGTTTCTGCAAACTATGACTTGCACTTCAAAAATTTGGCCATTGGTACATACAGAAGGGAAGTAGGACTAATAAAAGAACAGGTTCATGGTCCCATAATCATCGTGTGCTGATGGTGTGACTAAGCCTTATGCCATAGATTCACAGACTCACTAAGTCCAAGAGGAAGCCCAAAGCCTATTTCCACAAACTTTGCTCTCCACTCTAAATGCAGTGACAAAACTATTTGGTTGACCAAATTCTTCACACCTTAACAACTGCAACCAAACAGCTCTTCTTTATCGCAGTTGCATGGTGAAAATCTTGCTTTTGTCCAAATGATAAGAGCTTACAAGGACATCTTCCATTGGGGAAACAGGGATTGGATTCAATATTTTACAGAGGGGATTATGCCATTCCACTATTGACAGTCAGAAGCATGGGTCAGGGTCACATGTGTCGGACTCTCCCCACAACAGACACGAAAGGTACCATTTCACATGGCCTCATTTTCCATTTGACCGAGAAAAGCCATCAAGATTCTAACCTGCCACTCCTAGAAACCAACAATGGGAACTGAACTGACTGATTCCAAGTGATTTGTCCACCTATTTCTGCTGTCATTTCAATAAAATCAGGATTTAGCTCTCACTTGTATATTCTGTCATTGAACTAATAGGAATGTGTTTTCAAGCTTCACCTTGCTTAACCAGCCCCAAACAGCAAAAATCTGGACAGACCGAAAGGGCTCTCCTATGAGCATCTACTCAGAAGGAAGTCCCATTCAGTTCAATGGGACCTCCTCCCAGGTAAATGGGTAGAGAATTGCAGCCCTAATCATATCAAATTGAACAACACACCAATCTGTACATGCATTTTCCAACATCTTCCTATGAACCAAATTCGTTTCATCATCAAAATTCTTGGCCATTCTCAATCCCCACCACCTTTGCCGATAAGAGATCCTGATGTAAACTCTTACAAGGTCACTGCCCGAGCATAGTGTAAATGAAGCTTACCTAGCCATTGCTCCACTGCCTGTGAATGAGCTCCTTCGGGATTCAGACAGGCCGCCTGTCTCCATGGAAATGACTCTCTGCAGTTCTGAAGACGTGTCTTCACACAGTGAGTGGGTCCTTCAGAATCAGAGAGAAAAGCCCAAAAAGCAACACGGTCAATCCCGTTCAAGGTGCATTTGCTGTTTCGTGAGCCCTCCCAATTAGGCAACTGTGAACGAACATGCATGCCTTCCTCGATCGCCAACGCTATCACTGTGATGGGTGACGCGATGAAAAACGCAGAACATTAATCATCTTCCGCTTGAGTTCCGCATGCCTTTGATGTCAACGGGCCGTTTGGTCGGACAGGACTTACTGACAGATGCATTATCTAGGGATTTACTTATTTATTCCATTTCTCACCAGAGCCCTTCCAGATGATCAAGGCAGAAAACAAGAAAGGGGGGGGGAGTTAAATAACCACTTGGAATCGGGACCAAAGAGCAAAGAAACACAATCGAGGATAACGTTCACCTTGGGAGGAGGGCCCGTTGCATGGATAAGCACACTAGCAGACTAACATCTTGGCATACAATCTTTGCACTTTTCACGTGCACAGTGTTTTTATAACAATTATACGGTTTTCTCACAATCGCTCATTGAAGCAGAGCTGCCTTGATTCCCATGTTACAGAACAGAGATCAGGACTCCCAGCAGTCAAAGTCCAGCACATCTCACCTCCTTTGTCACCAGCATTCTGATTTCACTGCAGCCTAGTGGACTAACAGCCAAACACAACTCCCCTTGCAGCAATGCAACTGTGCCAGTGTGGTGGCTGCTGTACAGTGCAGAGGAGTTTTGGCATCCAGAGGCCTCCTTGTGAAAGGAAAAAAATTGCTCCAGGGTAAGCTCATACTGCCAGGGACGTGGTGGTGCTGCGGGTTAAACCGCTGCTGCTGGGCTTTCTGACCAGAAGGCTGGGAGTTCAAGACCATGCAATGGCGTGAGCTCCCTGTTGCTTGTCCCAGCTCCTACCAGCCTAGCAGTTCGAAAGCACCTAAAAATGCAAGTAGATAAATAGGTACCACTTCGGTGGGAAGGTTAACGGCATTCTGTGCGCTATGGCGTATAGTCATGCTGGCCCCATGACCACGGAAGCTTGTCCTCGGACAAAACGCCGGCTCTATAGGCTTAGAAACGGAGATGAGCACTGCCCCCTACAGTCGGTCACGACTAGACCTTTCGGTCGTGGAGAAACCTCTACCTTTAAGCTCATACTGGGCCCCTTGGACCTGTACCAGCTCTACAGCTGGTGCATGTTTTCATGGACACAGGTCAGGGAATCAAGGCTGGGAAGTGGGTAGGACTTGATGGACGCCACTGACACTGAACCCACCCCCCTATCCAGCCCAGATCAGCCCACCAAACCCACCCCTCTTGGTGCACATCCCACGCCCCTGCCTCCCACCCACCCACCTACTGAGCACACTTGCTGGCGCATGGAGCTGGCTAGAGGAGTCAGCCAGGCTGTGCTCTCTGGCATGCTGCCTTTTGCAACAGTCAGAAAATATTGCAGGTGCCAAAATGCGCTTTGGAAGTGGCCCCTCCTACTCATCAGCAGAGCCATTCTGGGCAGTGAGGACAAAGTTCAGTACCCCTGAATGTTGCACAATGCCCAGAATTGCTCTGGCAGTGAGTGAGGGGGGTACTTGCATGGCACATTACAGCACCTGCTATACATACCAGGCCCCCTTATAGCTATTACAGTGAAAAGCCATTGCATTTACTTCTAAGGCTGAGATTTCAAAGCACCCAGTGTAAGCAACCACATATAAGCAGCTGTCTGTTTGACAAATTGAGGCTTAACTGCTGGAGCCTGCTTCCTGCAAAGGAAATGGCTGTTACCACCAGACTGAAAGGGGATGTATGCATGCATATGTGCGTGCATGCATGCACGCGCGAGTGTGCGTAAGGGGAGGTTAAACACTGCCCCACTACTTCCTTTAATGGGATGGATGCATGCAATATACATAATTAAAATCAGTGAAAGCCAAATGGTTGGTTGCTGACTTTCAGTGGGGCGGGGGCTTCATGGCTTTAAGCCAAGGCTGCAGCCTGCAAGAAATCTACTAGATGCAGATGAGAATCCACTCAGCACAAAAATGCAACCCTCCTCTAGTGAGATGTGGATGTACATGGCAACTACTTCATTATAACGTCACAGAAATTTCATCTTCCTGTTCTAAGCAGAGGAAATGGATGCAAGCCAGTCCAAGTGAACCGCTTTTCAAATCCTGTTAATTTAAAGGAGAGATATTAAAGCATAGGCTTAGCTCACATTCACATCAATAAAGCGGAATCACAGCCCAAACCTATCCCCCCCCCCATTGTCTGTGATGCATCCATGACAGAAGATCAACCAGTTAAATCAAAACATGGGTAGGCCTTCTGATTGCCTCTGGGCCTCTTTAGTTCCACCCCAGCTATGCAGCTATGTAACGACAAAAGCAGCAGGCTTCAGTTCTTAGTTCAATAGGGAGGAATTAAGGGCACAATCCTAACCTGGAGTTAGGTCAACACAAATTAAGCCAGCAAAGTTTGGCCGGCACAAGGGCTACCATAAAGTGCGTTTGGAGAACTCTAGGAGTCAGGGAGGATGGTGCGCGTCTGTGTGCTGGCCTCTCTGCCTCTGAAAGTGGTCCAAACACTCTTTACGGTGTGCTGGCCAAACTGTGCTGGCCTAACTCCAGGTTAGGATTGCGCTCTAATTTGTAGTGCCACTATAGAAAAGGCCTGCATATGGGTGTCATCTACATACTGATGAGAGCCAATTCCAAATCACCTGATCAAAGGTGTCTCTGGGGTGGGTGCCTTCCAGTGCTGCACTCACCTGGAGGAGCTCGGCATTCTGGAGGTTCAGGGGTGACATAATGACATGATCACATCACCTGACCTTCCATCCTATCGCTTTGCTTTTAATGCAAAAAGCCCACCTCCAAACCGCTGCCATTCATCAATCTCCGACTCAGTCCAGGCCCAATCGCTTTGTGTTCTTGCCAGCAAGCAGCAAAAACACGATTGTCGGTGAGAGAGCAAGGCAGCTGGGCTCATAGTGGGGCAAACGCCAAACAGAGGCTGATAGTGACACCTGGTGCAGTCCGCACCCACTGCACCTGCCTAGTGGTGCCACGGCAATCTTCACTGCCATCACTACCACAGTGTAGGCCATGGGGGATGTAGGCCCTTAAAGAGGCTGTAACTTGGGTTCAGTCAGATTTTTCTCCACTGTTGTTCAAGAAGTCTGCCCAATAATGTCATTGTGTATGACTTCCCAGAAAACCATGGAGTCACTACGGTCACTACAATGAGGCAACTCCAGAGTAACCTGATGCACCACTCTGGCCATTTCTACAGGTCAGCTGAACTTTGGGTGAGTCAGGGCAATATAACTGGTAAATCCCCCAGAAACATCTGGAATCCATCTGGATTCATAAACCTCAGTTCCCAAATCAGTTCCCTACCACTCCAGAGGTTCATGACCATTCAAACCATAGCAGGGAATATATATTTACAAAACAACTTTAATGGGGTTGCATGATATAGCCCCATCGTGTTTTGGGGAAAAGGTGGTCAGCATTTGAGTTTTGTTAGTGTTTCCTTGCTTGTTTCCTGAGGGTTGCTAAATGTTTAATAAACTACTGGGAGAGGCAACTACCTGGTGAATCCATCTTCAAGTTGTTCAGCATCATAGTCAATAGTCTTCACTGATAGCCTGTGCACAGCAGGGCAAGAATGATAGGTGTCAACTTTAGCCATATTGATTACATATCAGCATCCAACTGGTATCTGGAATACAAGAAGAACTTATTGTAAATCCCACATTATAGAAAAGAAGCTGCATCGTAGATATGAGAAAGATCAGTGTTCTTCAACCTTCAGGTCAAGACCCCAATGCGGTTGCCAAGCCCAGGGACGAACGGAGGCCCGAGCGTGCCCATGGCAGGCGACGAAACCACACCCCCAGGACATCGCCCCACCCCCGTGCGTCGCTCTGACACACCTCCCTGCATCCGGAAAAGCTCCATTTTGGAGCGCAACGGAGGCAAGGGAGGGTGGGCGGGGTGAAGAGAGCGTGGTTTCCCCCGTGGACTGCACACAATGGCGCCCCGCCACCCCGCCGCTGCCCAGTGCCCATGGCTCGTGCCACCTCGGGCTACAGGTTAGATACGTGCCTGGCCAAGCCTCAGTTGTGGGGTAACAGCAACTTACAGGAATGTAAAAGGTTGAAGACCACTGGACTAGAGAACCACCAAATAAAGGAGGAGGCATCTGATGTATCCCTTCAGGTACCAGGAGATTGTGTCCCAGTCCTGCTCAAGTTCTTAGCAATTGTGCAAAAATAGCTTGGGTGAGCAAAAGAACGGACTGGAACCTGCTGAAACCAAATATTGGCATTTGAGCATCTGTGATTCCACAGTGCCAGAATCTCAGCAAGAGTGGCATGCTGTGATACAGCCTGAAATCACGATGATCCAACACTTAATACAGTCCATTCTAAGCACTAATTGGTTGGAACAGTGAGCCTTATAATTGCCCGATAAAGGATATAATGGCTCTTGATCTAATCAACAAATAGACATTTAGATACAAGGTTGTTGTCAATATGTTGGTCAGAATTTCACCAATAAAACACAATTGTGTAATATGAAAAACAGGGAGAGTTAAAAAAAACACAAGTTGAAGTATTAGTTTTAAAACAATTTTTCATAAAGAAGAAAAAGCATAATATTCAACAAATTTCGTCTTATATAGGAGCATGAATGGCAGGTACACTGCATTTTCCCCACAACAAGGTTAGGCAAACCAACCCCTGAAAACTTCAGAACAAATAGTTGTAGTCGCAGTTATATGGGATTAAGGGCGCAATACTAAACAGCGCTGGACTGGCGAGGCCGACGGGCCAACGCCATATCCAGCACCATATCCAGCGCCGTACGGCCACCTCCCAAGCCTGCCCACGTCCCACCCAAGTCCCGCCTCCCCCCTCCCACCAATCACCATCCCGATATGGGACAGAGAATCCCTTGCGCCGACCGTCTTCCGCATTCCTTCTCCCATCCAAAAACAAGATTCTCCTGCTTAGCTACAGGCAGTACCAGCAGCTCAACTATGAGTCCACACCTCCTGCCCACAAATTTGTGATAACAATTGGTTCATGGACCAAACAGATCTTAGCACACTTTAATATAACATTGCATAAAAAATTAATTATCCTAGGGTGAGGGGCCCCTTAGGAACCGGGCCCAATTGGGAGAAAGTGGCCCAATTGGCTTAAAGACAGCCCTGCTTGGGGGAATCCTAAATCAGACTTACAGGGCAATCCAATGCATGTCTCCTCAGCACCAAGTTCCATTGTTTTTCATAGCACTTACTCCCAGGAAAGTGTATATAAGATTATAGAATTACTTCCTGAAAACCACGCATAGGATTTGGTTACAAAGACCAATTTACTATTGGATGTGTCCGGATTGTTGGAAATTTCTCTGCAGGGTAGAGACACATTCAGCACACATGAATCCATATCTGCTAAATTGGCCAGTCATATATTAGCATAGAAAACTGATCCGTTGCCAACATGACCTTAGTTGGATATAATTCGCTGCTGACTTTAGGTTGTAAAAACCAGCTGTTTGATCGGAAATATGTCTGCAAGACATGGCTGACTGTGGCTTCGTTTCTGTCCTCAGTGTCCTCTGAACAAAGGCAACCAAACTATAACATTCAATACCTCTGTCTTGATGCCTGTCGGTTTCATTTTCCACAAGGAGGTAACCTCATCCTGTGTTTGTAGTCCCATGCCTTAGAACAGAGGTCTTCAGACTTTTCAGTATGAGGGTCACATTGTATATTTTACACATTTTTGTGGGCCAAAAAAAAATGAATGTTTTTTTTTTTAAAATTCAGAGCACAATCCTATCCTGCGCTGGATTGGCCTGTGCCAAATCCAAGCACAGTATTGGACAGGCTGGAGCCTCCCAACGGAAAAGGCACGTTTGTGCCCTTACCATTGGGGAGGCTCCAGCCTCCCCAACGCGCTACTCAAATCTGTGCCTGCTAAAGAGCAGGTGCAGATTCGAGGAGACAGCATGGTCTGAATTGGGGCCACGCCCCCCCCATCAGGCTTAGGATATGGCCGAATCCCAAGCCCGCCCATGACCCGCCCCCAATCCCCCTCCCCCCTGCCAATCCCATGTCCAGATGGACATGGAGACTCCCTTGCACCAGCTGGCTTCGGCCGACCCGAGGGAAGCTTGGAGCGGGCGCAACAGGAGTGTCGCTGTAGGCAGGGCCGATCCCGTTGCTCAAGCGCCAACACGGCAGTGCCGATTAGCATTCCCGCGTTGGCGCTACGTGTGTCATGTTGACACTATGACATAGCATCAATGGGCACGCTAGGATTGCGCTGCCCGTTTTATAAATGAATGAATGACATTTGAATGAATGACTGAATAAGGGCGCAATCCTAACCTGGCATTAGGCCTGGAGTTAATCCTAACCAGGAGTGTTGTAAATAAATGCACCATAAATGTAAATGCACCATAAAGCACGTTTGCAACACTCTTGTGCCAGCCTAACTCCAGGAAAGGATTGCATCCTAAATTTTACTTGGATTTTTTTTTTTTTTTTGTAATCAGCATGGTATGATTCAGAACAAAAGAGAACTGTGGCAATTTGCAATGCCGTGCTTCAACTGAGAAATTATATATAAGGAGTAAAAATGTCAAATATTTTAAGTTGCTGTGGGCTGGATAAAGGGTTGTTTTGTTTGTTATGAAATGCAAGTAACAATCCTACAGATGGGGTTTGCCTGCAAAGGACTGTGATTTCAGGCAGCCATCAAACATTCAGGTATATGTATGTGAGGGAGGAGGACAGAGAATTGGCTGTTTCAGACTTCCTTTGTCCAAAATTATCCAGCTGGACTGCTAAATACATTTTCTGCATTGAAATACTGTGCACAGTCTATAACTGAACAAGTGGCATTACAATGAGGCCACTTTTTGCAAATAGCCATATAGGGGCAGACAGGGAAGCCAACCTCATTCCTCTGAATCAATGAACACAACACATCAACCCCTTCCCCGCCTCCCTCCAACCTTTTGCGCTGATTAACGTCCTCCAGCAGCTCTCTACTGCAAGCATGCTCTTATATTTACCAGGGGGAGAGTAATTGTCCCTCTTCACTCCTGCACAGTCTTTCTAGTGGCTGTTGCTAGTGGTCTGCCTTTTTTAAGATTGTGAGCCCTTTGGGACAGGGAGCCATTTAACTTTATTATTATTACTATTTGCCTGTAAACCGCTTTGTGAATGTGTTGAAAAGCGGTATATAAGTACCTGTTGATTGATTGATTGATTGATTGATTGATTGATTGATTGATTGATTGATTGATTGATTGATTGATTGA
>JAJKFI010000006.1:9724169-9765130 GCA_029204185.1 Lerista edwardsae | reverse complement strand
GAATGCAAAAATATACTATCACCCAATATATACCCAACACCTTGACAGAGCCCCTTTGGGGAGTTATTGATTGCAAAGAACCAGCAGGATCATAATAGTGTGAGTGAAAGCTAGATAATAATAACATATTATTAAGCTCAATTCACAATTCCTTTGATTCTTAGATTGTGTTAAATAGCTTTTGTATTCTGCTAATAAGAATGCTTTGGTAACAAGAGCTTCTGAACAAAAGAGTGTTTCCAAACCATACACGAAACATTATCTGTAGTATTTGATCTATGAAATACTATCTATAATGTGTGGCAACTGAATATCCATAATGTGTTGGCAAACAGTCTCCCTTTTTGTTACTGTTATGAACTATATGTTATGCTATGTTATATGTTATGCTATGAATACTCATAGTTTCTGCTTCCCTCCCACCAAAGAAAAAGGCATGGGGTGGCTGAGAAGGCAAAATGGGACATCCTGCTGAGATCATCTGAGAGACACTAAGGATTTTCTTAGGAGGACAGATGGGTGAGGAGCTCATCCCTCTCTGAATTCTAGCAATCTGATCAGAGGGAAATTGTACTAATTATTTCAGTTCTCTTTCCTGTGATTTAAAGTTTGATTGCGTCTTGTTCCTCATTGTCCTTCTTTTTCTTTCAGATTTTTATCTGTCTCTGTAATTTAGAGCACAATCCTAACCTGGAGTTAGGCCGGCACAGTTAGGCCAGCAAAGTTTGGCCAGCACAAGAAAAACATAAAGTATGCTTGGACCACTCTCGGAGTCAGAGAGGCCAGCACACAGACGGGTGCCATCCTCCCTGACTCCGAGAGGTGGCCCTTATGGCGCTTTTACGGTGGCCCTTGTGTCAGCCAAATTTTGCTAGCCTAACTCCAGGTTAGGATTGCGTTCTTAGAAACTGCTATACAACGTTGTGGGAAGAAGTACAAATAAAATAAATAAATAAATAAAATGAAGATATAGAAGAGAAAGTACAAACATGGTTGGGAAATAGCTGGAAGGGGGGTGTAAAATGTATGTCAAATGTAAAATGTATGTCAAATGAAGCTTAGTACCAGATTGATGAAGGACTTTCACACTAAAAAACAACAACCCTCAGAAGTGGAGTGGCGATGTGGACAGAATGTAGGATTAGGTATGAATTGTAACATGGTACATTGAGGAAAAATGTGAAAATAGATGGTACAGTCCTAGCTAAACAAGCCTAGTGAAATGAAAAATTGAATCCGAAATGAACTCTCAAAAGTTGTATGTGATTACTGTTAATCTTCCACAAGTACACTGCACTGAATTGTGTTTTGCCATTAGAATGAAGCATGGGCCCTTATTAAAATACTGCTACGCCTGGGAGCAGAAAAGGCAGTAAGAGACTGAAAAATGCATTATGTTGATTGTCAGGCTGAGGCTTAGCCATCTAACTGAACACATTCCCCCTACATCAAAATGCAGAAGATAAAGGTATGCACCTCTGATAAAGAATTGCTCAGAAACCAATGAATACAGGCAACAACTCAATATAAATGTTATTTCATGAATAGACATTCAGATCCAAAGCACTAGACTAGCCAAACAGAAAACTCGAATTAGGGTCATGATTGGCATGTTCACATAAAATAGCACCTGATAACAAGGGTTGCTGGGTGAAAAATAAAAGCTTGCCTAAGGTAACCCAATGGGCATTAGCTTGGATGTGAAAAAGCAAAGTCCTGCTCAGCCATCAGCAAGTCTTGGACAAAACACAATCTCCCTATTCTTGTTGTGAGGGTAAGACCAGCACATCTGCCATAGGGGTGAGAATTTGTATGTGCTAGGAGGTAGGGCATCCCTTGGGGCTAGTGAATAAGAGCAATTTAAGATCATAAAGCAATCACAGTTCACTAAAGAAACTGGGATACAATGCAGGGGAGACAAGGAATTAATACCCGAGTAGGAATTTGGCCAGGACGCTGAGGTTAATCCCATCACATCTTATGAACTGTCATGAAGTTTAATGGCTGCAAGCTGTCAAAAAGGTGGCATTACTACCCAGCTGAAAGACAGTTGCTTCTTCAACAGCAAAACCTTGGTGAATGCCACCCTAGAACTAGAACATACTGTCTCGCTGGGAAGAATGCCACCTGCTAAGGGCGCAATCCTGTCTTGCGCTGGAACAGGCAGGCCAACTGGCCTCTGCTGTATCCAGTGCATGTTAGGAGCAGGCTGGGGCGCAACTTGGAGCAAGGGGATTTTATTCCCTGTATCCCATGTCACGCATCAGCCAGCCCTAGGCGGCTACTTGGATCTGTGCCTGCAATTTAGTGGGCACAAATCCAAGCAGCCCGTGTAATGCAGCTCAGGCCAGGAACAGGGGTTGGGAACCATCGTAGACCGATCCTACTCTGCTCCTGGACCCAATCCGCTTCCTGGACCACACTTCCCCCCCCACCAAAAGACTCCTCCATTCCACCCTCCGGCCACCTTCTCCCACCCCCTGCACCAGCCTGCCCAGGCCAGCACAAACCTACCTTCTCCAGGGGCAGGGCAGGCACTGCTGGGCCACTGCATACACATGCATTGGCCCAGCCTGCTCCCAAGTAGCCACAAACCTGCTTTACAGCTTACAGATAAATTAGGATTGCATTGTAAGCCACATACATTCCTTCTTGGGATGCTTCCTACATCAGATAAGATGCAATTCTGTTGAATTCACAACAACGAACCTCATAAGAGCATATGGGCTTCCACCGGCCATGACCTCAAGAGTAATATACCTTTAGTCACAGCTGGAAGAGCTGATTTTCTTATGTGAAATCAAGATTAATTGGGAACCGTGGCGGATCTAGGGGGCAGGGGGGCATGAGCCCAGGTCTACCCACCAGAAGCAGCCCTGGGTAGACCTGGGCTCCGGAGCCCAGGTCTACCCATTGGGACCAGCCACGAGTAGACCTGGGCTCCCTCGCGGGGAGCCCATGTCTACCTGCAGTCAGTTCTAATGGATAGACCTGGGCGCTCTCTAGGGAGCCCAGGTCTACCCGTGGCTGGTCCCAATAGGTAGATCTGGGCTCCATGGAGCCCAGGTCTACCCAGGGCTGCTTCTGGTGGGTAGACCTGGGCTCCCATGGGGGCGCACTTCTATTGGGTGCCCCGGGCGCCATTTTGACTAGGTCTGCCCCTGATTGGGAGTTACTTTATATAGAACCTTGATAGATAGCTGGTTGTTTTCGATTATACATTATCTTCTGTTTTTTAATGCGGTGAACTGCCTTGAGCATATTTTAACCCAAAAGGGATAAATTTAAATAAATAACTACAGCACTAAGGACCCAATCCTATGGGCCTTAGCGCAGGCAGTACAAGTGTACCACCCATGCTTCTGTCACAAAAGGTGCTGTAAGACACCTCCAGTGCCAGACGGTAAGCTGTTACCACTGGCACTGGGCAAATGCCAGCCCAGCGTCGGTCCCATACCACCCAGAGGTGGCGATACTAGCCGGCAAGCAGTGAGTACATCGGTTGCCAGTGCTGCAGGCTTTTAGGGCACGGCAGGAGGGCATTCCTGGGCAGCGGGAAGGACAGAGCAGGTGGAACCACTGGCAACCTTTGCCACCATATCCCAACCTCTGTGTCGGGCTGTGTGACCCAATATGGAGGCCCTCACCTGTGCCAACAAAATAGCCAGTGCAGAGGCGAGTAGACCTATTGCCCACCCTGCAGCCTTACCCGTCTCCCTCAGAGCTTCTTATGTCTGCCACGTGGCTACAGCTGCTCGCTCAGGAGGTGGGGCAGCTCAGGATTGGACTGCTCAATGGCTATATTGAGAATGGGTAATTATCCCCCACATTTATCCAGTCTCAGTTCTATTGTCAATCCACGTTGAAAGAAAATCCCTATGTCTATCAAGATTTGAACCTGACTTTAAGAAAATAATCCAAAAGTGTACTTCCCCACCTTGGAATAATTCATTTAAATAAAAGGGAATAACTTTACAAACTAAGAATTCATCCCTAACCCAACATTTGCTTAAATTGCTCGTTGTTGCATTGTGGCCTTTTCTTTTTTCCATTTTAATCAAAAACAGCCCTGTCATTTAATGTGCAACTTAAAAATCAATCTATGTGATTGTTGTTGTTGTTTTTTCTGCAGAAACTGGTTAGTGGAAATGTACAGGATTAATAAACTGCAATTTGTCACGGAAAGAGCACCCAGCGTGCAACTCTGTGTGATATTTGAAGAAAGCTAATCAGGAGGAACATGTCGTACTGAGTTCTAGCCATTTCATTCCGTCCAGTGAAAAGAACCATAATCAATAATTGCTGTTCTTCTCAAGCCCTTTGTGAAAGACCACAGGAACCATGTGTCTTTCAATATGACTGACTCAACAACAAACAACTGGAACTATGCTAACTGGGCAAGAGGCACTTTTTCAAGTGGTGTTCTCTTATATTTAGCAGGGGGAGAGCAATTGTCCCTCTTCACCCCAGCACAGTGTCTTTCTCGTGGCTGTTGCTGGTGGTGTTCTCCATTCTTCTAGATTGTGAGCCCTTTTGGGACAGGGAGCCATTTAACTTTAATGTTATTATTTGCCTGTAAGCCGCTTTGTGAACTTTGTGTTGAAAAGCGGTATATAAATACTAGTGATTGATTGATTGATTGATGGCAACACCCAAGATGGAAAAATAACCTAAAGCTTCATGGAAGACCTCTTTTGATCAGCCAAAATGGCCGTGTTGAGGGTATTTCTCTGGAAATACCATGCCAAAGGGGGGAAAAAACTGCTTGCAAGCAGGGATGGGCGAGGTTGGATCTCAGCAGCATCAGCCTGTGCTAGGATCCTAACCATGTTCCCTCTCCCTTACTGTCCTTGGACTTGCACCAGCAAAATAGCTGGCCCAGATCCAAGGAGACCCATTAGGGCAGCTTGCTCCGAGATAAGGAAGCCAATGTTCCCTTAATTCAAAGGAGGCATCCAGATCCTCCACCCATAGGATATGGCATGAGCTCCATTGGGGTAGCTGCACTGAGGGCGGGGGGAGGGATTTTGCAAGAATCGGGCTATAAAATCAATGCTTGTTGGTTTTCATATGAAATGCTTGTTGGTTTTCATATGGACCGAGTTCACAAAGCCATGAATTTCAAAAGCAAAACTGTTCATGCTGCCATATAAAAAAATAAAAAACCCACTTACTCCTGTGATAATTGGCCTTTTGAAATGTATATGGTTTTCATGTGTTGCCTAGAACAGGGTACGTTGCAATTACTTTTCTAGAATACCTTTCAGACCTTTGTGAAGAACAATATTTTTTCCTTCCGCTTACCGTGTTAGAACTTCTTCTCAGTCCCAGGTGCGCTGCAGTCAGTCAAGACCATCAGAAAGCATGAAAGGAGCCCCAGGCAGCCCAAGACCCAGTCTCATTATGCCTTGCACTCTTGTGCAGCTTGTTTTTTCCATCTCCACAGCAAGGTCCCCAGCTAAACTAGCCCCACACCCTGGCTAGCATTCCTATTAATCCCAGTGCCAACACAAGGCACTCTTGGGCCACCTGCAGACCCCCACTGATGCTTTGGGGAGAACTGGGCCCAGTCAGCAACCACTGCCTGCCAACTGGGTGGGGACTCCCCATACTGTGTGGCCTCAGGGTGAGTTTCTTCCAGTCGCAACAATAACAAAGCTTGGCAATTCAATTATTGCTATTGAGGAGGCAGAGTACCAACCACAGGACCAATGTCATGCTACAGATAGGATTTAGAATCTTCCTATGCAGCTTTTTAAACAGAAAACATTGACAGAGTTTTCTGTTAATTAAACTGCAAATTTAAATAGCAAAGGAATAAGATGATTCCCTGTCCCCAAAGGGCTTGGAACTGGGGGGAAAAACACAAGGAGGATAGGCCTTTTCAGAGTTTACAGTTGTTTCGACTGTCCACTGTCATCATGTAAGAAACGGGGGAGGCAGAATTTTGTGTTTTGGGTTTTTTGGGGGGCGCTGTCGTTGTGTTTCCCTGTCCCCGCTCCCTGCATCTCAAATGAAAGTTGCAATTTTGGCTTCCTATGTTATGCCAGGGGCCAACCTTTCCCATTGAATCAACTTTAGCTTTCAGGTACAGATAAGCTTGAAAGCTTTAGCTTTCAGGTACAGATAAGCACCTGTAATTATTTTTAAAGAATTGATGCTGTAATGCAGTGGTTCACAAACCTTTTCGCACTGGGACCCACAGTTTAGAATGAGGTGGGTTAGCAGGGCTCAGGGCCCCAGCCCCTCGATATACGTTGTCCATCTTCCTACCATCAGGGGGCCTCCAGCAACTTGGTGTCCACTGTCTGAGGGTCCCCATCAAGCAGCCTGCCTTCCCCAGGCCTGTTGCTGCCTGAGTGGTGGGGTAAGGGAAAGGGAATTAAGTCACTCTAGTCCTTCACCCTCACCTCTGGTGGAGACGGGCACTGTGGCCAGCCAATGCACAGCTACCGGTTGCTCCGTCAGACTGCCTGCCTCATTATCGACAGGCCCTTATATCATTCTCAGACAGCTCAACCCCTTGGCTTGCCCTGCTCTGCTTAAAGCTACACAACACTCATGAGCCAATGGGGCTCTGATCCTGCCAATCTCCTGGGCTTGCGGCTCCTGCTCTTGATTATCCCGGCAGCCATGCCTGTAGCTGCTGGACCCACACACGCGCCCTGCTGGGCTGTCGGCTGCTGCTGGGTGGTGCGTGCGCAAGCGGCAGCCAAGACCCGCCACCAGGCAATGTGCCCTCTCGCACTTCACTGGTCAAGCCACAAGCCAACGGGCAAAGGCCAGGGCATCCTGTGGCACCCCCGCCCATTGGACCCGGGTCCCTGGCTGAGCAAGCAGCACCAGGTTGAGGCACCTTGAGGCACCATGGAAGAGGTGCGGCAGTAAAGGCCTGATCTTCCCCCGGTGAATTGCTCGGGAGTCCAGGGTCTGGTCTGAGACCCGGACAAATGACAATCCGGAACCCACTGGAAGTAATGCCACGGCCAGAAGTGCTGTCATTGTGATGTCAGAGCCTGCTGCTTTCCTGAGAATGCAGCAATCAATTGGATTGTTTTTCAGCCTGTTTACAACCTTGACACAAGCAAAACAACCAAACAGCCCTCCCCGTTTCTAGCATCCCATCTTCCCCTATTTTCAATATGGCTGCCCTAAGTGCTTCGAGACTCACTTGAAATTGGCTTGCAACCCACTGGTAGATCCCAGCCCACAGTTTGGGAACCAATGGAATAGAGCATTGGCAGAGCCCTGATGATGTACAGTTTAGAAACAAGTTGTGCACTTTGGGGGCATGTGCTGAAGTGGTCAATCACTAGGGACAGATTTTTTTACAAGGCAAGATTTTTTTAAAAAAACTCAGCCAACACATCTCCAAAGCAGTGGCGTAGCTACTTATGGGGCAGGGGGCACAGCACCCCAGCTGCCATCTTCGGGGGGGGGGGGTGTCACCACTGAACCCAAAATTCCAAAAATCCTGAGTTTACAGAATAATATGGTCATGTTGTATACTGTTGGATGTAGAATTCTACCCAGAATTGAATGAAAAAAACCAGAGTGTAATATCTCGATTCTATCAAAAGTTATGGCCAAAAAGGTAAAAACCAAAAATATTCTTATGAACAAATCGTGATTTTTAAAATCGTGGTTTTAAGGATAATACCACTGCATTTATTTTCTGGCCATTATTATTATTCATGTCCTCTCATGACTATTACTAGCTCAGCCTCACCTTCTGTGCAGGGTTGTTGTGATGACCATAGAAATGCACACCACCATTACCTCCTTGGAGGTATAAAATGTGAACGAACGAACGAACAAAGGAAGGAACGAACTGACTAACTAACTAACTAACTATTTTGACGTGGGGGGTGTAAAAAAATTAAGTAGCCCCGGGTGCAAAATGGCCTAGCTACGCCACTGCTCCAAAGTAATTTTGCTGTGCTGTGCCGTTTTACTATTACAAGTTTAATATATCAAATTAATGGTTTATTTAGGATTGATAGAATACAGTTCCGTAGCTCCTGACTACTAGTCCCCCATCACGGCACAGTGCTCCTTTGCTGCATCCGCGGAGCGGGCCCTCCTCTGCGCGATGTGGTACTGCTGAAGCCGCCTTGCCAGGTCTTCCACCTTCTCGATACTTGAGACGGAGCTGTTGCTGCTGCTGCTGGTGCTGCTGCTGAACGTGCTACAAATCTGAGGAGCGCTCTTCTGGCGCATAGAAGAAGGGCAACGAGAGCATTTAAGATACTTAGAAAACGCATAGTCAGAAACATTGGCAGACAGCAACCGATTTTTTGGAGAACGGCGACGTGATGGACGACAAAAAACAGGCACTGGCAAACGAGAGATTGGGAGAGAGCACACAGTCAGGAATAAAGCACCATCGCAACATGAAGTGTTCTCACTGATTTCCTATCTATAGACAATGGCACACCAAGACCAAAGTCCCAGTCAATGACAGAGGTGCCCCGCCCCAGCAGTGGGAGGTGAGCAAGGAGCTCAAAAATGAAATCTCCTGGAAAGTGCAGCTTTGTGCATGCAGTAGTATGCATATATGGAGTCTGTTTCTAATTTACAGTGCAATCCTAAACTGGGCTGGAGCAAGCAGGCCGGCGGCCCTGTGCTGCATCCAACGCAGCTTGGGATGCCACTGGAGCCTCCCTGGCACAAGGACACGTTTGTGAGGGGCTGTGCAACCTGGGGATGGGGCCTAACAGCTACATCCCAACTCCAACCCCCTCCACGGGCCGACACGCCCACCGGCACGCTCACCCCCTGCCCAGTTCCGCACACACACCCCAACCAGAACCACCCGCCCAGAACCGCCCCTGCGCCAGGCAAGTTCGGCTCAGTGCCTGTGCTTCCAGCTCGACACTATGAGTAGCGTTGGCTGGGAGCTCTAGCACTGATGCGGGCACGCCAATTGGCGCTAGTGACATAGCGCCAATGCAACCACATTGCATTGGTGCTATGTCAACCTCAGAATTGCGCCCCAAGAGTACAGACAGAAAGACAGACAGACAACATCCTGCAGTAGAAATGGAGACCTAAAATAACCCCAAATACTCATGTGTAAATGCCACTGGTTTCAGTGCAGGTTATTTTTTATTGTGTGTTAAGAATCAAGACCCTCATGAGGGTTTCAGCTTTGCTGAATTGAACCTTCCACTGTTCAAAGCACAAGAGCTACCAAGTAGAAAATTGTATGCGTATTGAAGATCACTTGTTTTTGCAAGCAATTATGTGACAGCTTCCTGACAATTAGTGTGTTTGCATACACTACAGGGTCTTGTCCCCAAAACATTGTGCTTTGAATCTAATTTCTACAATAACATTATGTTCATTGTGGATGCATATTTAATTTGCCACTGAAATGTCACAGCTAAAGTGGATGATTGAATATTTTTGTGAATAACCTACAGTTTTTTTTCAGATTTATGGGAGAAAAATGATGTTTCCAAATCAACCATTTCCTACTTCATATTTTTGGTCTGACCAATACAAATGAAAATTGGTTTTCGATTCAGACATCTACCTTTTAGTCAAAAGGTAGACAATTATTTTATTAGGTGCATTTTTGAATGGAAAATTCTGGTGGCATTTTAAATTATCTGTTCTCTCACACACGCAAGATTGTGCTCTGCATTTTTGTATCAGATTTTTGGACCAAAACACCCTGTACAATTCTGCATCTCCTATCACTTTTCTGTGATCAGATTTAATTGAACTGGGATGGAGTTTAGAAGGGAAGTGGGGTTGGAGGATATAAGGAAAGGATAAGATACAATCAATTTTGCAATTAACAAAAATATTTAAAAATCCCATCACAGTTCTATCTTTTAAGTTTTTTCTTATCTCACCATCAAATAACACCGACATTGCAAAGTCAACCAAAAATATAGCAGTTATTAATCCCTCTCTATAAAATTGCCTTCTTACCAGCCATTTACTCTTTCCATAAGAACATAAGAAGAGCCCCTGCTGGATCAGGCCAAAGGCCCATCTAGTCCAGCTTCCTGTATCTCACAGTGGCCCACCAGATGTCTCAGGGACACACGGAACAAGATGTCTGCATCCTGTTGCCGCTCCCTTGCATCTGGCATTCTGAAGTAGCCTACTACTAACCAAGGAGGTTGCACAAACCATCATGGCCTATAGCCCTTGATGGACTTTTCCTCCAAAATATCTGTCCAATCCTTTTTAAAGGCACCTAGGCCACATACCATCACCACCTCCTGTGGCAAGGAGTTCCTTTCCTAAATGAATTTTGCACTTTTAAGCAGATCAAGAGCCATGTGTTCTCAGATGGTCCCCTCTATGGCCCTTGTGTATGTGTCCATTTGTACAAAGGTTCTCATTAATTTCAAGACAAAATCCGAACACACATAGATTTGCACAAGGAAAACGGTTCTGGGCAGGAGAGCCCCAGTGCGTACCAAAGCACCCAAACTGGAATCATTTGCAGGACTGGAGCAGCCAGGCATGAGAACCTTTACAAACCTTTTTGACCATACCCAGTTGTGCCCTTCCCTCCCACCCGCTCATCCAAAAATCATCATGATTTTTCCTGAAAATCATATGCCTATAAGCAACACCAAAATTGGAATATATTTCTCTACTCTTACCCTACACAGTGACCCCAGTGCTGGCCTAGGGTGCTGCAAACATGCCACATAAAGCATGTTGTGACACTTGGCAAGTAAGCAGCACCAGCAAGCGGGCCTATGCCATCCCACTGGGGCGGGATCCAAACAGCTTGCCTGATGGAGCAGGTAAAACCCACTGGGCAGCACCGGCCTGGGGGGAGGACACAGAGGTGTAACAAGAGGGGAGGGCAGAGCCGTGGCAGATTGAGCCCAGGAAAGAGGCGGGAATCCTATTCTTCCTCCTGGGCTTGAAAGCCTGTCCATTTGGCAGGAACAGATCTGAGTAGCCCTACTGAGCAGGCTGGAGCTTTACATGGAGCAAGGGGATGAATCAGTGGTGGGATTCAAATGAATTAACAACCGGTTCTATGACATCATAGCCGGAGCCAAAAAAAACCCGAAGCCAGCCAAGGTAAGCGAGTGGGCGGGGCCTGGCCATTTAACAACTGGTTCTATAGAACCTGGGCGAACCCCCTGAATCCCACCACTGGGATGAATGTCCCCTTACTCTGAGGAGGCCTCCAGCTTCCTTCTTCCCAGCACTGTCTATCCAGGATTTACTTTTGACACTTTTGTCCCCTGCCGGTGTTTTTAAAAGTCCCTATTTCTGCGCCAGTGCAGGAGCACTGAAGCCACTGTCAATGTTGTCCTGCCCCTTTAGGCAACAGCAACCAGGCTTTCCTGGCTGGGGCATCATGGCACCCCAGTTTGAGAAGCTCTGGTTTAGAGAGATACTGCTTGAGGGCACAATCCTAATCTGGAGTTAGGCGGGCACAGTTAGGCCAGCAAAGTTTGGCCGGCACAAGGGACACCGTAAAGTATGTTTGGGCCACTCTCAGAGTCAGAGAGGCCAGCACACAGACACGCACCATCCTCCCTGACTCCGAGAGTGGTCCAAATGCGTTTTACAGTTGCTGGCCTAACTCCAGGTTAGGATTGCGTCCTAATTCACCAAAGAACTCACAGAATGCTCATGAAGGTCTAGACTTAAGGCCTGGGGGCCACATGCGGCCCACAGCAGCTCATTATCTGAGCCTCAGGCTCTCCCAGCACCAGCTGCTGAGCCGTGCTGAAGTGTCACTGGTGAAAGAGTGGTCCATGCGATAATTGGGCTCTTCCATATCTTGAAAAATATGATCAAGATTTGCATATTTTCACTTCTATTTGCAGCTAATGAGTTCCTGGGGGGGGGATGCTGATTTGTGGTCATGACCTGCTTAATGACATCACTTCCTGCTTAATGACATCACTCCAGCCCTCAGCAGGCATCATGAATGCTATTCAGCCTGCTGTATGAAATGAGTTTGACACCTTTGGTCTGGATACAAATTCAAGGGGAAGAAAGAAAACTAGAGGGAACATATGACAAGGTATCTGGAATTTAGAAAAATGTAATCTGTAAGAACAGCTGCATAAAAAATCTATTATGAAGCAATAATACCAGTATGGGCACAATGAAATACTTGTTATTTCATCAAATTTATTAAAGCCCACATAAACAATATACAGTAAAGGGAGACAGAAGAGATGGTATTGGCCAATATAGCTGCATTCCATTTCATACTTATTTCAGAACAAAGGGAGTGATACAGTACACAAAAGCAATTCTAACAATAATCATGCTTCACAATATTCCACAGACATGAGGCGATCAATCCATCAAGAGAAATGAAGATACATGCATTTGATCAAGTAGTCTACTTTGGATACAATTTCATATATTTGTGGATTTAATATTTTAAATCCTATATTATTCTCCACATCCACATAATATCATACTTGCATTTAGTGATTTTCTTCACATTAAGCACTTTCCTTATTCAGTAACTCTGGGCTCAATCCTAACCAACTTTCCAGCACTTATGCAGCCATGCCAAAAGGGTGTGCACTGCATTCTGTGGTGGTGGATAAATCAAGAGGCTTCCTCCAGGTAAAGAAACATTTGTTCCCTAACCTCAGGGCTGCACTGCGGTCGCATCTGTGCTGGAAAGTTGGGTAGGATTGGGCCCTCAGGCTAGCTACTGAAGAACTGAGGAATAAGACCACTATGACTTATTTGCACAAACTATATTCCACACAAACACATACTGGCCCAGTTCAGCTGTCTCACAGAACCGTGAGGCATCTTTCATCTTGGTTCCGCATGATTAAACGATGGTTCCCTTGGCCTTAGAAGCTCATGCTCCCTCCTCTATGCTTATGAGAGGAAGGAGGATTGTTCTTCCAATCCTGGAACATCCCGGTTGGTTTAAACAGGGTTTGTAAGCAAGCCAGGAGCTGAAACTGGGATGCTATTGATAAACCTAATTCAACTCTTCTGTCTCTGATACATCCAGTTTAATGACTTCATTGAACTCCTCCTCCAGATTACTTATTGTACCTTTTCTTTTGTCTTTGGGACGAGGTGGCGGAGGTGAAGCCTTTCCTCTCCGTTTTACCATCCTTCTGGGGGCTAACGTCTCATTAGAGTCTGATGAAGAGCACTGCTTAAAGTATTCCTTCTTGTCCTTAGCTTTTCCTCTTCTGTTAATCTTCTTCCAAGTCCCTCCTGCAGAGATGGTCTTTTTTTCACTCTCCTCGCATGGAAATGCTTTATGGAAGTGCTTCACAACCTTTACATTTGGTCTACAACCCAAAGGAGAAGATTAACTCATTATGTTCTCACTCAAGTCAAAACAGGTGTGACCCTCAACACATAAATTACACTTTTAAGGAAACAGAGCATCTATTGCCAGTCTCTCCTCTTGCATGGCAGACATTGGTTAAAAAGGCTCTGAGAACTCATTCACGTTTCTAGGATTACACTAATAGCGCAATCATAAATTACGCTGGATTGGCAAGGCTGGTGGGCATGCATAAAATCCAGCGCATTTTAGGTGTGCTGGGGAGCCTCCCTGGGGCAAGGGCACATTCATCCCCTTGCCCCAGGGGAGGCTCTGGGGTTCTTCGGATCAGTGCCGGCTATTTGGGCAGAAGATTTAGCCAAGAGGGTTAATGCCTCCGTTTGCTCGAAGATAACACCTGAAGATCTCAAGGTCGTGAGCTCGGGACTGCCGGAAGTCTCTGCGAGCAGCAGACCTTGGAAACTGCGGCTGATTAAAAGCTGAGTTTCAGCTGCCTCGTGGGAGGAGGAGTGTGCTGAAATCAGCTGCATCTCTGGTGGCAGCAGGGAAGCCTCATCAGCCAGCAGACGACAGACGGGTGGCTAAAGAAAGAAGGCTAATTCCAGAAAGAAAGATCTGTAGGAGTGTTGTTCTTGGAAGACAGAACATTCTGTAAATTGTAAAAACCTTCGGGTTTGTGAGAAAGTCTGCCTATGTAAACCGCCTTGAGTTCAATCATTAGAGAAATCTAGTGATCTTAAGAAAGGCGGTATATAAATAAATGTATTATTATTATTTATTATTATTATTATTTAGCAGGCGCAGAACCGAGGAAGCCTTGCAGCCCAAATTCGGGCCGCACAGCCTCAACAATCCAGCGCAGTTTAGGATTGCGCTATTAGTGTAATCCTAGAAATCTGAATGAGTTCTCAAAGTATGAGTAGTGTCAACCTGGGAGCTCTAGCGCCAACATAGGGGTGCCACTGCACACACCCCAGTTGGTGCTACTGACATTGTGTCAACACAACGACAACGGGACAGCTGGGATTGCGCAACTCACCTGAAATTTGACTATGGGTGCAATCCTAACCAAATTTCTAGCACCAGGGTAAGATCAATGCAGCTCCGAGGTAAGGGAGCAAACATTCCCTTACCTTAAGGAGGCCTCTATGATTGATCCCCAACTGCAAGATGTGGCACATGCCCCATTGGCACAACTGTGTCAGTGCTGGAAAGTTGGTTAGGATTGCGCCAGAGAGGCAGAGGACAGGCCACTCACAGCTACAGACCAACTAATTTAACAAGCCAACAGACATCTTGCTGTCTTACAAGTTAAACCTATTCCTGGGTATATTTTAGGGCGCTGACTTCAAAAATGACTTCAGCTTTGCCCTATCATGTCTAGTTTCAGAGATACTTGCTAGTGAATGGTTCAAGCAGCTTCCTCGTGAGAATGCCATGGCGTAGGCTTCATCACAAGGAAGCTGCTCGAACCATTCCCTAACGAGTTTATGCCGTATCTCCAAAACTAGATGTGGTGGGGCAAAACAGATGCTATCTTTGGAATCAGCACCCCCTAATTCATACAAAACCACCATAAATTTTGCAAAAGAAAAGTTTTTCTGACACTCAAATTTGGACGCCTGTGCTGTTACAAATTGTATTTTTTGTGTGCAAGGAGGGGGGGGGTTGGATGGGGTCCATGACTATTCCAATTTTTGCCTCGGTGGTCTGCAAGCTCCAAAAATTTGGGAAACAGGACAGAGAGAGAAGCAGGGTGAGATTTAAGCCTCTGTCACAACCTGCTGGGCATTGCCTGATAGGGATCTCTTTGTACACAAACACAATGAAAGGAGAAAATTGAAGGATACTCACACTAGGGAATCCATCATCCGGCTCATGTTTATGAAGCAGCAGGTACAGGCATATCTTCTATGACTGATTTTAATAAGCCCATTGCGCACACAGTGTTCCTGAAATAACAAAATCACCACCCATCCCTTTAATATCAATGATTTTTAAGCCTCATAACCAAAAATATGTACACGAAGTATTATAATCGGCTATAAGACAAGGAATTTTTGCAAATAAATGAACTGCAAATTGCCTCCTCATCTTATTTCAGGGTCAGTCAGGGTTCATGGCAGTTCAGGAGTGTGAGCTGCCTATTGACTGTCTGCAAAGTGTTTGCTATCTGTCTGTGTTATTATTTGGGGTGGTGGTGTTATGCTCCTCTTCACAAGTACCATTTCTCTCACTCTCCCCTTGCTGCAGCGATTGGCTCCTGACCTTGGTATGGAAGAAACAAGGCAAGGTAAAAAGACTTATCTGAGGGTCATAGAAAATTCCATGATTTTTGGCTTCCCTCAACTTATCTGCAAGATCGACTTATACTTGAGTATCAGCAGTAAACTTCATGAATAGATAGGCTTTAAAAAAACTAGGCACAATGGAGCTAAGAATTACTTCAAAACTTCCAATTTGCAAACAAAAATTGGTGGTTGTTTCTTTGTCTGTCCTGGCTGTTCCTGATCTCTCTCTTCTAGCTTAAGCTGTGGTTGTTTTAATTGTGAGCCCTTTTGGGACAGAGAATCATTTTCTTATTCATTTTGCTATTGTTGCTGAAAGCTCTAAGTGAGTGCATTAGTATTCACCATCTTCATTATCATCAATTTTAATTTTTTGCAAGATGAAATTTAAGGCCAATGAAAGAATAATTAGGATTTGAGTAAGTAGGATTAAGAGTAGTAAGTAGGATTAATAAGCAGGATTTGAATGAAAACAGTCATTCCAAATTATTAATTTCTGGTGCTAATTGATCACTTCTCAAGTCAGCTGGAAATGACTGCAGGAAAATGTGCTAGCTTATCTATTTTGTTGCATTGAAGGAAAAAATATTAGTAGTGTCCAGGGCAAAATGCACAAACAGTTTTTGGTCTATTTGTCCACATCCCTACCTTTTTATTGTTGTACTTCAAAACCGTGTAGAGTTTATCATCTGTACCAGTTTTATTTGGTGTTGCTACCACAATACCAGGCACATAATACTCTTCTCCTGCTGGTTTCCTAACTCTGGTCAGTACATATTCTCCAACCTATAAAAATCATAGACAAGTTGACTTGGGCACGTCCATTTTACATGCAATTGTTCCATATTCTAAAAGGGATTTTGCTCTTATGTAAAATGATTGTCATACAATTTGTATAATATATTAAACATTGGCCAGTACCTCTGGGCACATACAGGATACATTTCCCACTGAAAAACTGCAGACTGTCTCCATATACATAAAACTAACTAGAAGTGTTTCCTTTTGGGACATATGGCAAGTCTCCAACACTTACCTAAGTCCCCACACCTCTTTTTTAAAGACATTAAGTGCAGCCTTCTGAGAGAACAGAGTCCAAGTGTTTTCTTTCCTTTTTCAGGCTCATAGCTTGTGGGGTTATACAGATAATCTAACCTGCACTGAATCCCACTTGTACACAAATAACTGATCAGGGCTGATATCAGGTAGTGGCATTGTTGAACATCTGCCAATTCCAGAGATGACCTCTGCATCCACTGCCTTCATGGAGACAGAGCAACTCTTTCAGGGTGCCAGCCAGCTTTGGAGCGCTCAGGTTCCAGCTAAAATTCAAGATGGGACCAACATTAGCAAATGGAGTGACTCCACTGGGGCCGCATCCAAGCCTCCATCCCCAGGCTGCGCAGCCCTGATTCGGACCACGCAGGGTCCTCAATGGAGTCACTCCATTTGCTAATGTTGGTCCCATCTTGAATTTTAGCTAGAGGCCCATGGAAGCAGTATGCCCTGCCCCAGCTCTTCAGATCTGCGCCTGCTAGCTAACCGAACTCGGCTGGCGCAAGAGCAATTCTGAGCAGGGGAAGGCAGGTCGGGAGGCATGCCAGCCTGGGGAAGGGGTGGAGCTGTAGAGGTGGATAAGCAAACAGGCCTCAGTAGGCATGCTGCATCTCCAGATTGCTTAGATGCCGGGAAGAGCCCCAGAAGGCCAAGACCACAAGTGCCTGCATCTTCACAAGCACCTGCAGCCATGGTGGAAAGTCTGGGAGCTGGGGTGCTGCGAATGGTGGAGCACATTGACCTTCTGAGTTTGCGGGTACCGGCTGGATTTCCTCCCCGCTACTCCTTTGGGCTCTGGAGAGGGCTGAAGAGGCTCGGGGTGTGTAGTATCACCCCCCACACACACACTGAGGCTTACACTCATTGCATCCCGCACCCCATAGTGATGCCACTGGGAAACACCACCTATGTAAAGAGGAAAGGAGAGCTTTAACTCTCTTTAGAAATGGTTACATTACTTACGTGCAAGGGTGGGCAAGGCGTTGCACCCCCCAGAGGCAGAATGAACTTCAGTGGTACAATCTCAGACTGTCCATTAATAAAATCAATAAGTGCATAACAAGAAGTGATGCATCTTATTACTACCCCTAAAAGAAAGACATGTTTTTTTAAACAAGAAATCCTGGTTTTAGACAGCACAGCGTGCTTTACAGCTGATGAAAGAAATCCAAATAGCCTTTCACTTACCATCTCTATGGAAGCTCGGGGCCAGAGCATGTGCTTTGCAAGATCAATCCCTAGCATCTCCACTTTAAAAGATCTCAAATAGTAAAACTAGTAAAGATCCCTGCCAAAGACCTTTTAATGCTGCTGTCAATCAGACAGCTTTTTGCAGACAGTCCTGGGCTGTGGAGACCAACAGCTTGGCTCATTGCAAGGCAGTTTTCAGACATCCATACTCTGGTTCTACCCCTGGTTGCAACAGACTGTTAATCCACTGCAAACTCCATATTCATATTTTTGCAATTTGGTCCCAATTTTTTACCCTTGCACTGGGAAACCAGGTTACAGTGAGGAGGTAGAGCCCTGGATTCCCTGCCTATTTTTGTCATGTCAGATCAGTATAAGGTTTGCAGGAATTAATTAGTAACAGACTATTACTTTCTCTAGAGAGCCACCTGCTCCAGCCAGTGTGCAAGAGTGAGTGGTGGTGGGCCAAGAAGGAAAGCTTGAAAATGGAACAGGGAGACACCACTGGAAGTCTCTGTGGGAAGTGCCATTGTCAGAGGCAAGACTTCTGCATGTGACAGAGTTTTCAGGCCCCCTTCTAGTATAGACATTCCTAAGTGTACCCTTCCTTTTCCCCCCATCACATGCTACTAAGAGTACAATCCTAACCTGCAGTTAGGCCAGCACAAAGGCAAATGTAAAGCACGTTTGGACCACTCTCGGAGTCACGGAAGGATGGTGCACATCTGTATGCTGGCCTCTCTGACTCCGAGAGCGATCCAAAAGCGCTTTATGGTGGCCCTGGTGCCAGCCAAACTTTGCTGGCCTAACTCCAGGTTAGGATTGCGCTCCAAGACTCCCCATCTTTAAAATCATATAGTCCCTTCTTCAAAATCTTCACAATTCTTCTACAAATCGAAAGAACCCTACAAAAAACTTTCCTTACTGATACTCAGAGACAAAGGCTTTCGAAGTAGCCCTGTCATGTATGTTGTGCTTCCACATTGCTAGTTAATGTATATGGTGACCTTGTGCCAGCGTACTAGTTGGTTCCTCTCATTCTAAGCATATCAAGTGTGGAGGCCCAATTCTTAGATCACTGATGCTTTTAGAGGAGAATTCCAGACCATGTGAATGCCAATTTCCTACAAAGTTTACCTGGGTAATAGAATCCTGTGCTTTCTGATCTTGCAATGGCCCTTCGACCTTTGAGGGTATCTATAAGTTGTCCTTTTGGCCTCCTCCTTGGCTGTGGCTCTACTTGAAGTGCCTGAGTCATGTGTGCGCACGTGTGTGAGTGTGAGTGTGAATGAGTGAGTGAGTGAGTGAGTGAGTGAGTGAGTGTGTGTGTGTGTGTGTGTGTGTGCGCGCGCGTGTGTGCGTGAGAGAGAGAGAGAGAGAGAGAGAGAGAGATTGATTTCCATTACTGGGCTGTTTCTCATAACTGGACAATATCAATAGAAACCACAAGGTATTCGGTAGAGCAGCATATATGAAACCAAGCATTTTCCTCTTACAAACTGTCCGGCACATTTTAGGAGCCATGCAATAACATCATCTATTCTCACCATTCAAAGGGCCATAGCTCAGTGGCAGAGTGCATGTAAGTGATCCCTAGTTCCATCAGCAGCACTTCCAACAAGAATCCCAGGGAGCAGGACTGCAAAAGCCTTCTGTCTGAATTGCTTGAGAGGCAGCAATTCAACTGACCAACTGGCAGCACAATCCTATATATGTCTACTTAGAAATAAGTTTCCACTGGGTTCAATTGGACTTACTCCCAGAAAGGTGTGCTTAAGAGTGCAGCCTACAATACTAGGTTAGGCAGGCTAATGGGCTAACTAAGAGCCGAATCCTAGGCAGGCCTACTCAGAAGCAAGTCCCATTGTAGTTCATGGGGTTTACCTCCAGGTTTGCATGGATAGAATTGCAGCTTTAAGCAGCTTCATCTGTTCACACATTCTGAAACATCATTCCAACCTTCTTGTACTGAAGAAGTTAGCATTTCCTTCTTCCCCAGGCTGGGATAAATGCAAACAATGAAAAAGAGAATCTTGGCTTCTGGGGCCCCCACCCTATCCCAGCCCAGCTGGGAATTCACCAGTCACACTAACAGCAAAAGGTTCTACCCTCATCATTTCCTGCTGAGCCTTTAGAAACAAAGAGCTGCTGTTCCAAAACAAGAGAACAAAATGTATTCTCTTGCGTACAAAAAATCTGTACTAGAGAAGACTAAATTATGCGAGTTTGGAGGCACAGTTAAATGCTGCAACCGCCTCGGAACATGGAAAGCAGTTTTCTCAGGAGAAAATACCATAAGAGGTGAATTTTACTAACGCAAGTACCTGATCTTAGCAGCGATCATAGCACAACACCTTCTAGCTCCCTTTTCAAGTTACTTGCTTCAATTTACTTTAATTGGAGTACCATTTGTGCTGCCTATTCATCACTGAGAGAATGTGTGCACTGAAGTCTTGAAAAATAATATGAAACATTAGTGCTAAATATTAACTTGCTGTTCACTTTAGCTTCCGGGTTTATGGTTAAGAGGACACTTTGATTTCTGGATAATGAGAGTGTACTGATATCAGTACATTAATATCTAACAACTACTCTAACTCATAAGTATTACCTTTCACTGACTCTAGTCCATACCAAAAATATGTCATTGCCCTGCACACTGCTTCCTTCCAGACAGGCAAATGAAGCAGGATGAAAATATAATAATAATAATAATAATAATAATAATAATAATAATAATAATAATAATATTTTTTCCTATCCCAAGGAACCTAAGAATAGAAAGGTGCCTTCAAGACCTCCACTGTCCTACATACACATACAGCATCTTTCAATAATGAGCACAGCTATCAATGCACAATAACTACAATGTAACCAAAATGTTCAATAAATGGAACTCTTGAAACTTTCTGCAACACACACGATTAATTTGACAGCAGACTTAAAAATAGAAAGCTAATGCACCAAGGAGAGCCATAAAAGGATTACCATTATTCTGTGGAAATAAAGGCCATCAATAAAAAAAATCTACTTTTAAAAATCTACTTCATGAAACAGTGACTCGATATGCAGTGCTAATATATAAATGAAAATCACAAGCTTCTGCCATATGTTTTTATTGAACAACTTTCTTTGGGCCATAACATACATCAGGAAGACGTTGTGTACTGTACGTTCATTTAGGGGACTGAAACCCCAAAGCAGAGAGATGTGGCCATCATCGGAAACATTTTCATTTCCTCCCTGAGAGCAATGCAGTCTTGAATGCTGCCCGAATTTCTGCCACTCACTCCTAAAGCTTTCCAGCTGCAGATTAGCAATTACTGAAGATGGTGCTCTGATTAGGCTGCTAAAACAGGTTGTCTCAGGATAAGTGATTGCACAGTGTTAATCACATCATGGTCTGCAGCATATGTTGGAATGGCAGGAGAGCGGGAGAAAAAAATTCCCAGACAAAGCCATGAAACATCAAAATATTTTTACTGCTGCTCAGCTGGGGTTCAAACTGAAGCCAGGGGGGCAGAATACATATCCAACTACATTATCAATTTCTGGGTGGGGTATTTTTTAAAAAGCAACTTTTAGGAATTAAGGATTATCAAGAGCCCCCAAGGTTAGTGCTTTCCCCAGCACTATACATATTATTAACAGTAAATGCTGTAGATATTGAATTCATCTCAATCACAGGATTGAAAAAACATACAGTCAGTAGGCCCCCAAAGCTATCAAACGCCAACCTCTGCCCCTGGGGCAAGATTCCCACTGCCTAAAGCACTGTGTAGTAGATAATTGTTGTACAGAGGGCAAGGAAGAAGGAGGTAGCCTACATGGACTCAACCCACCTATCAGAAGACTGGTAGTAATACACTCCTGAGAGGATCAAGGGCAGAGGGCTGTGAGGTAAACAAGATAAACTAGGTGTCACTGTCCTCACAGTGAAAAGGCGTCTTGAGATAATGCTTTGGAACACTTCAGTCTGAGGCACACAGCTGTGTGGAGGGCTCAGAACCCGAACAGGGAAGCCTACAGGAAGTGGTCCTGTTATGAGGGGAAACTTTTCAAAGCCAGGCCTTGAGGGTCCCAATAGCCTGTCCAATGCTTGCAGCAATTCCTCAAATCAGACTAGCTCTCCTCTAGAGCCTTTCAGCCACCTAATGCCTCTCTTTTACGGATCCTGTACTAGTAGTTTTCAACCTTTTTTGTGCCGTGTCCCCATTAAAAAATAATTAATTAATAAGAATGAGACTGAGGAGAACCCACCTGCCTGCCCTGTTTCCCCCTACCTCTTGTATCTATCTTCACAACACTTCTGTGAGGTACCAACCTAAGCAGGACTGGCCTTAAGAGCTGAAGGGCAAGACATCAAGAAGAGGCTGTGCAGGATTACATCAAGGACTCAGTTTGGATAAGGTAGTACCATTACTGAATTCGGTCCAAGCCTTCTCTTGCACTGGCTTTGAAAGGTTGTCACAGCCCCACAAATGAGGCTTCGCAACCCCATTGCGGTCCCAACCAACAGGTTGAAGAACACTGTCCTGTACCATTTTACTTAAAGCACATGATAGCCTAAATAAATTCTAGTAGCCAAGCTCTTGATCCTATTCAGGCATTAGGTTGTACACGAGTCTATCATTTCTGTGCACGGTTGCAGAAACAGGAGTCCTATGCACTGATCCTGTGTTTAGAGGAAGATCCACAGCTCAGTAGTAGAACACATGCATTGCAGGGATAAATCAAACTACTGTGCAGTCTCTGGTATCTCCAGGTAGGGCTGTTTGAAACCCCTTGAGAGTGATTGCCAACCAGAGTAAACAATAATAAGCAAGACAGACCAATAGCCTGACTTAGAGCGCAATCCTAACCTGGTGTTAGGCTGGCCTAGCCCAGGTAAGCCCGCAATGTTTGGGCAGCACAAGGGACACCGTAAAGTATGCTTGGACAACTCTTGGAGTCAGGGAGGCCAGCACACAGATGTTATGTGTGCCATCCTCCCTGACTTTGAGAGTGGTCCAAACGTGCTTTATGGTGGCCCTTGTGCTGGCCAGACTTTGCTGGCCTAACTGTGCTGACCTAACTCTAGGATAGGATATGCTCTTAGTATAAAACAGCCTCCTATGTTCATAAACATAATAAACTGGGAAGAAACCCACCCTGAAGTGTGGCACTTCTGAGTAAACAGCTATAGGAAAAGGCTGAGCATTTCTTTCCATTTTGAGCTTCAGCAACACTTTACCACTAGCAAAAAGAAGAGCTTTTCATTATGATTGGGAGAAGTGCACAATTGGAAATCTCACACAGGTCCATCCTTGTCCCCAAAGATAAGCTCCCTCAGTGAAGCTTGCTCCACACCTCTATTTTTAAAAGCCTTTATTAGCATTTTAATAGCCCTCTTCTCAATAATGTCTTTGTTTCGCTGACTGAATGGTTGGTTTAGCATAATCCTGCCAGGCAACAGTTTTCATTTATCAACTGTCCATTTCAATTACAGATTACATCAGTCAATCATAGCATGGCGTCCCTCTCCAAGGATATGGTGCCCATTTCCTTCCAATTAACTGTGCTTAAAGCCAAACTGAGGACTGTTAAAGGGGCTGTTATTTCCTTGTACCCCCATATACTCAGGTTTAGGGAAACACATGCGTGAAACATTTAGAAGTGTGAGCACGGGTCAGCTCACATCCATTATGTACCCACAGAAGCCAACACTCGTTTTATGAAAAGTGATGGGCATATACATTTCCCTACACTTGACACAAAGCAATCAGGCACAAGAGTAGGAAGTAAATGCATTCCATATAAACCAGCCCTCATTCTGGCTTTAGATGTCCTTCATATTGGAAGCAAGAACTTGATGAGCAAAGACAGCAGTTCTCAAACTGTGAGCCACGATCTGTTTTTGGCTGGGTTATGAGGCTGGCATTACTTGGAAGCCGAAAGACATTCTGGGCTATGTTACACCCCAGAATGCCTTGCGGCTTCCAGATAGTGCTGGCACACAACGCACTTCATTAGCTGCCTCATGCCCCAGAATGCCTTGCAGCCTTGCCCTCTGGGGTGCAACCTGGAAGCTGCAGGGTATACTAGGGTGCAATGTGACTGTTACAGCCAATGTAGTGGATTGCGGCGATAAGGGGTTGAGAACTGCTAAATTAAGAAGTAGAGCTGCTTTATAGCAGCCGTTCTCAAACTGTGAGTCCAGGACCCACTAGTGGATCTTGACCCAATTTTTGGTGGTTCGCAAAAATGACAGGGCTGCTGAAATGTTTCAGAACCACTGCTCTATAGTTTGACTACACACACTGGAAGTTTCACTGTCCCCATTTCTTAAATGCTTGTTCTCAAGGGAAACATCACATTCAGGCATTCTGAGCTTCTGCTGTCAATACTGGGCCACCTTTTCCTGCAGACCTGTCAAATGCCATGCCCAAGTCTCTTTAGGCGAGGTTGCCAGCTTCTGTGCTGGATACAGTGCCTGTGCTTGAGACAACTGTGGAGTAGTGACATATGTGAGAATGGTGGATGACTCCTGTCTGCCCACCTCTCTACCTATTGAAGCAAATACCTCAGTTAGGATTTCAACTAGGCTCAGGAAAGAAGACATAAAATGCATCGTGATGGCATCATGAAGCCCTGCCAACCCCTCTGTCCTTTCAAATAACCTTCAGGAGAATACACAGGACTAGATCCCTGGAAGAGGGAGATAAAAACAACTTGGGAGGAGGGTCGTATGGGAGCATTGGGAGGAAAGTGACTGGCAGGGGAGTTAAGTGCTCTATGTTCTCCCATCCTTTCTGTAACTCACTCCCTTCTGAGGATATTTTGCAAGGGAGAAGCAGGCTCTTAAGGCACTGCAGTATAGGGCTGCCTACCATGAAATGTGCAGTCTGCTACAGTGCATTTTACAGTACAGTAAAATGTTGGACTCTTGGAAGCCCAGATTTATAATCTCCACTTACTGGCTGGCCTGGGCCCACTTACCACTTCTCTGAAGTTCTCTTTCAGGAAGAGAGACCGATATGTTGTTGTAGGCTCAGAAAATACTCTATAACTGTGCTTCCCAATCTGGGGGTCATGATCGACCATTTCCTGGGCCATTCCCTCTAAAGGGGAGCAGCCTGGGAATGGGTGTCCAACAGCGCCACAGTGATTGCAGTGCTGCGGGCACCCAGAGGCTCCATACCTGGACTGAGGGGTTGTGCAGGGAGGGTATGGGAGGGCTGCAGCCCCCTCCACAGGCCTCCCCGATGCTTAGATAAGCCCCACTTAAGGAATCACTGCCCTATAAATTTTGTAAGCAATAAGTATTGGTGCTAGAGCACAAACATATGATGGACCACCATAATTTCCATTATTTTAGCTACTAGCCTGACAATGATGCTCTTCTCCATCTCCAATGGTCCAGTCCTATCCCCCACCATGCTGTGTGCTGCATGCTATTGTGGGGAGGGACCATCCAGACAGTCCAGGAGAGGTAAGTATACTTAGGTCATAGCCTACCTGACAACAATGAGGGCACTATCCTAAATTGGAGTTAGGCCAGCAAAGTTTAGCTGACAGAAGGGCCACAATAAAGCACGTTGGGACCACTCTCTGAGCCAGGGAGGATTGCGCATATATGTGTGCTGGTCTCTCTGACTCCGAGAATGGTCCAAACATACTTTTCAGTGTCCCTTGTGCAGGCCAAACTTTGCTGGCCTAACTGTGCCATCCTAGCTCCAGGTTAGGATTGCGCTCTGAATGTCTATGTCAACTCTTGAGCTGGAGCAAGTTCTAGATGAGATGGGGTATTGTGTGTTAGGCCAGAAAAATGGGGCTAGGATGTCATGTGCGCTATGTCACTTCTACCCCTTCCCACCCTCAGTGCCCTGTACCAGTGCAACATCGAGAGCTGCTGGCATGTGGGGCCTCTGGTCATTTGATGACACCATGTCTTCTGTGACACTGCAGCAGCACTTATAGCAGTGGATCTTGTGATCCGCCACAATAGGAGCCTGATAGGATTGGTCTGTAATTCTGTGCCACTTCCATCCACAAAGCATACTTGAGCGACCCCTGCTAATTGGGCAAGGAGGCACCTTTCAAAGTGGTATTCTTTTATATTTAGCAGGGAGAGAGCAACTGCCCCTCTTCACCCCAGCACAGTTTCTTTGCCAGTGACGGTTGCTGGTGTCTCTTCTCCATCTCTTTATAGACTATGAGCTCTTTGGGAATAGATTTACTATTTGTTTTGCTAGGTAAACAAACTGATTTGTTTTGCTATGTAAACCACTTTGCAAACTACTTTCTGTAATTTGCTGAAAAGTGTACATAAATATTTATTAGTAATAATTAATAATAATGTTACTATACCAAACAATGAAGGGACGTGGTTGTGCTGCAGGTTAAACCGCTGCTGCTGGGCTTTTTGACTGGAAGGTTGGGAGTTTGAGACCATGCGACGGAGTGAGCTCCCGTCGCTTGTCCCAGCTCCTGCCAACCTAGCAGTTCAAAAGTAAGTAAAAATGCCAGTAGATAAATAGGGACCACTTGGGTGGGAAGGTAACGGCATTCTGTGCGCTACAGTGTATAGTCATGCTAGCCATATGACCACAGAAGCTTGCCCTCGGACAAATGCCGGCTCTACAGGCTTAGAAACGGAGATGAACCCCCTACAGTCAGTCACAACTAGACCATTCAGTCATGGGAAACCATTACCTTTATGTATACCAAAAAAATCATTTAAAAAAATTAGTATACCATGCTACTGCGCATGTTTGAAAAGTTATGTTTGACCCTGCTGCTTTGCAACCTACCCCTTTAGCGGGACAGAGATGAACAGGGCATATTTTCTGGATTTCCTCTTTGGAAGCTTGTTGCAGTTCAGAGGCTTGCCTTAAGTATGTTAAACCTGTCAGGATCTCGTCTTCTAACAACATGATATCTTCATAGGTGATGGGCCAATCCAGGGTTTCTAAGATACTTAGCAAAGATTCCTTATGTTCCAGGTAGGAGATGGGCTGTTTTTCCTCGAACCTTTAAAAACAAAAGCAAAAGACAACCTGAGTTCTGATCCCACATCACCCATGAATGCTGTAACGACAGTCAAGCATACATACGGTCCGACAATGGTGAAGCCTACAAAACAGCAAAATTGGACCCTTTAGACTACTCTATAGAAGGTGTTAGTCCAGTGTGCATGTCAGAGTAACTTATCACCATCCAGAAAGGACTGGAAAAAACTCATGGAGGACAAGTCTATGAATAGCTATTAGTCACAACAGGTAAGTAGAACCTTCACATATAGGTGCAGTATACTGTGGATACCAGTTGCTGGAGTCAAACAGGGGAAGACCATCATCCCCATGCCTTGCTTGTCAGCTGCTGGGGCAGGGGGCTGGTTGCTGTCCAAAACAGAATGCTAGAGGGAACGCAGGAGTAGGACCCAACAGGTGGTTCTTATGTTCATGTTGATTACACCAGAACACTTTCTCATTAACATTCCTGAGGTCTCTTCCATGGGGCCCCTTGTTCATTCTGGTTTTCCGACAGTGGCGTGGGGTAATCAAAATGAACACGAGAACCACCTGCTGGGTCCTACCTGTGGCATGTTCTCTAGCATTCTGTTTTGCAGCTCTCAAAGCAAATGAGAAAAAGTAGGGAAGGAGGGGGAGGATATCAAGCTAATGTGATGTGGGGGCAGTATTCCTTCCTTCCCTAAAATACTATATATTTTGGAAATAAACTAACAACCCAATCCAACCTAAATCCTCCGCTAGGCAATGCAGTTTCGGTGTGGGTTACACTGCATCCCTCAGGGGATTTTTGGCTACTGACGTTCTCCTCGGGATAAGGGGATATTTGTTCCCTTGCCCTGAGGGAACTCCCAGCAATCACAAAAGATCAACTTGTATCAGTAATATTGCTGGTGGACGTCCATGCTGATCCATGCCAGCAAGTTCAGGCCCAAGAAGGAACCAGGGATTTGGCATGTTCTGCAGTCGCCAATCCTGCTCCCTCCTGGGCCCAATCCACCCACCCCATTTCCTCTCCATGCCATCCTCCCCGCTCCTCATTCAACCCCTCCCCACTCTCCCTCACTCCCCTGTAAGGCTTACCTGCTCCAGCAGGCCTCCATAACTCTGCTGGCACATGAAAGAAGGCTCTTGCTTTCCCACTGGCGCACCAGCTCCCTCTGCTGCCATAAAGTGCTCTACAGCACTTTTGCAGCAGCCAGCACCAGGGAAACATGCATTCCGCCAGCACTGCCTTTCAGTACGTTTGGGCTGTCACAGAGAAAAGGATATATGTCCTTCCAACAGAAACCTAGCCTCTTCACCATTCTGCTTCCAGGCTGAATGCAACAGTTATTTGGCTCCAGTCATTTAACTGGGAATACCTAATGCTGAAGTGTCCCACCCTGGGAAAGGACTTGATCATTTCGTGAATGGAAGATCAATGGAAGCCCCAAGTGCAGTGCTTTGAGAATTCCATGGAAGAGCAGGATGCTAGTACGATTCATTAATGAAAGCTGCAATCTTATATACACTTCCTTTGGAGCTGGATTCACTCAATGGGACTTATTTCTAACTAGACAGACATAGGATTCTGCCATTAGTTACATAGGCCAGAATTTTGCACATACCGAGTTCTACATTAGACTTGGACAAAGGTTTGACGAACTTCTTATATGCACCCAAAGAGGGGCGTTTCACATTTTCATCACACAGACAATGCAACTTCAAGCGATGATATGGATGTGTAAAGCTGTAATCACTGATCAAACAGTACAAGCCGAGCTTCCATACCACCTCATATTACCATAAATGTATCTGGGAGCCACCAAAAACTGTACCTCTTCCAAGAAGTAGCAATTCTAATGCTGAATGTATTTCCAAAAGAACCTGAGCACCAGGGGCTCCCATTCCATCAATCCTTTTATCAAAAAGTAAAATAATATTCTTGAGCAGGAAAGCAAGAAGGCAGGTATCTTACTTATCTTTTTCATCCTTAGGTAATACTCTCCAAATAATTTGATCAAGGCGCCTGTTAATGGAAAGAAAACACTGATGTTCAGAGTGCCATTAATATGCTTAACACCATTTTCTACCAATGACGCGTTAGAGCAATATTGGTAAAACTGCAATCTCCAGCACACCATTGGTAGAAAACGATAAGTGAATAAAGTCGAGCAACTCAGCCTGCCTGTCCAGCACAAGTTAGGATTGCGCCCTCAAACAACAACAACAACAACAACAACAACATTTTATGTATAAAAAGGCATCCAAAATGTAATAAGGTGTTTTGAAGGTATCTAACTGCTCATGCCGCCACTGAGGAAACATACCTCAGCATGTGCACAGACACCATCCAGAAACTGTTGGTCATAAATGAGCTTTTGATAAGCCAAACTAAACTGCCCAACTAAAATGGGCAGGTTACTTTTGATGTCAATAGGTTTTAGTTGCAATCGCCTATTTCTGGATGGGCAAAGCAATCCTACTCTGCCCGTCGCGTCAATGCTACATCATAGTGTCAATGGGACGGTATTAGCGCCGATGTGGGGGTACTGAGCGGCACCCCTACATCGGCGCTAAAGCTCTCAAGCCAATGCTATGAGTAGCCAGTTGGCGCAAAGCCAGTCAATGCAAGGGAGGCTCCGTTCTGTTCTGGGATTGGGATTGGCGGGGGGGAGGGAGATTGTGGATGGGGAAAGAGTGGGCTCCAATTCGGGCCTCGCGGTCTCCTCGGATCTGCGCCTGCTGTTCCACAGTCTCCTCGGATCCGTGGTCTCCTTGGATCTGTGCAAACGTGCCCTTGCCATTGGACAGCTCCAGCCTCCCCAAAGCAGCGTTGGATTAGGCGCTGGCCGGCCGGCCTTGCCAATCCAACGCTGCTTAGGATTGCACCTTGAACCTGTAGAATGTGCATCATACGAGGTACCAGAGGAGAATGGAGAGGAGTCAAGTGTCTCCACAGACAAGTAGCTCACTTTCCAACTGCCATCCAGTGGTGAATTAAAAATTAAGGTTGCATTTTTCAGCACGCTTACTTGCATGGACTCATCGAAACCAGAGGAGACTTAGGACACACACATCAATGTGAAATGCACTGTTATATTACTATCAGAAATGTACTTTGCCCCTTCTGTTCTCCACACTCCACTCATCTCAATACTGTTGTCTGATGCTGTCAATGATGGCCACATGAACTGGATTCTTGGTACTGGGCTCACTTTGATTCATAAAATAGGAACAGGCGAATGAATGAGAGTGCAATCCTAACCTGGAGTTAGGTCAGCACAGTTAGGCCAGCAAAGTTTGACTGGCACAAGGGCCACCGTAAAGCACATTTGGAATACCATTGGAGTCAGGATGATGCAGGTCTGTGTGCTGGCCGTTCTGACTCCAGGAGTGGTCCAAACATACTTTACGGTGCCCCTTGTGCTGCCCAAAGTTTGCTGGCCTAACTGTACCGGCCCAACTCCAGGATTATGCACTCAATGGCATCTGAGCACATGAGGCCAATTGTCAAGGGGTTGTTTGCCTCTGGCATGCATAATGCTTCTGGCATTCTGAACTTGCTCTGGCCCCTTGGTGCTAGAGGGACACATGTGTTGTTCCAAGAGGATGCTGTTCATGCAGGGTTGTTTCAAGATGCAATTAGGAGAAGCTGTGCTGCACCTGGAGATTCTGGCAACTAGCCACTGTTGCTTTATAGGAACACAGACCACCCAGAAGCTTCACATTCTATCAGCTGTGCATCTTGGTATTCTTCACTGGAACACCTGTTGAGTCTTGAATGCTAATCATATGCTTACAAGGTTGTGGTACTTGATGCACCAGCTGCTAAAATCAAAGTAGATTTTATTGGTAGAATGCTAGTTTGTTATCAGAATGCGAAAGACTGATTTGCCTTTCCTTGGCAGTACGTGTTTTGTCATATTATTACATTATAAATGGTGGTTTGGCCCTTGCGGCAGCACCAGCAGGTTAAATAAAGTTCCACAGCCCAGCAGTGAGGCAGGATAGGGTGCCAGCACAAGACACAAAAGCACAAGACTCTATAAAAAGGTAAAGGTTTTCCCCACAACCAAATGGTCTAGTCGTGACCGACTGTAGGGGGCGGTGCTCATCTCCATTTCAAAGCCTGTAGGACAAGCTACATTTCAAAGCTGAGGACAAGCTTCCATGGTCATGTGGCCGGCATGACTCTACGCCGTAGCGCATGGAACGCTGTTACCTTCCCACCAAAGTGGTCCCTGTTTATCTACTTGCATTTAGGTGCTTTCGAACTGCTAGGTTGGCAGGAGCTGGGACAAGCAATGGGAGCTCACTCCATCGCGCAGTCTTGAACTCCCTACCTTCCGGTCAGAAAGCCCAGCAGCAGCGATTTAACCCACTGCACCACCACGTCCCCTTTACAAGACTCTATAGCCAAATGTTTTTAAGGGGGTTATGCTGCATAGAATCCCATGGAATTCTTAGGTGGAGTAACTTCCTCTTTCAGAAGGTCCTCTCTGGTTACTTCAGGACTGCTTCTGGATTCTCCCTTTGTTTTCCCACCCAGATGAGGGTAATTAGTTGGAGGGCAGTGAATTATTTCTAGATTCAAGTTCAACCAGGGGGTTAGTGAGAACCACTGAAAGTCGTTCGGCTTGCAAAAGTTATTTTTCCCAAACTCAATAGGCCAGAGGAGTGGCCACAGTCAGGAGCAGGAGCAGAGCACCATGATCTTATTCCCTCTAGTCTCTCCTCCTTTCCCCAAGGTTTCACTGTGATATGATTGCTAGTTGTAGAATTCCCCCTGTCTAGAGGAAGTATGTGTGAGCTAATTCAGTGAAGCCCAGCTTGAACCCCCTTTTTTTGAGCACTGTAGTACTTCATTGTGCACCCTCATCTGTTTTCCTTTTACTGTCAAATTATATGATTTAGGGCGCAATCCTAAACTGAGTTCGGCCGGCGTAAATTAAGCCAGCAAAGTTTGGCCAGCAGAACGGACACCGTCAAGTATGTTTGGACCACTCTCGAAGTCAGAGAGGCCAGCACACAAACATGCACCATCCTCCCTGACTCCAAGAGTAGTCCAAACACACTTTATGGTGGCCCTTGTGCTGGCCAAACTTTGCTGGCTTAGTTTATGCCGGCCTAACTCCAGTTTAGGATTTTGCTCTTAATTGGCCACTGCCCATCACACCAATTCCCCTTACACAATTGTTTTTCCTCCCGTGTGCACATGTTACAGGTGTTTCAAAAAGCACTGCTGCAGACACCAATGGCATGGCTGGAAGGTGTGCTGCCCCAAGGCTGCCCCCTCCGAACGCGACCAGTCGCATCAGAGAAGGTTCTGAGGCCTGGGGAGGCCAACCACAACCTCCCTGGACTTCAGAATGCCTTCTTATGGGAGGCCTGAAAACATCACTTCCAGTTTTTCTGAAAACCTCCCGGGCCTCTGAACACCCTCCACATGCAACCAGAGCTCAGCTCCAGTAGCTTTCAGAGGGAGTGGCGGGTGAACAAGGGGGTCAGGGCTGCCCCCCAAAGAAGGCTGTCTGGGGTCATGTGGCCCCCCTCAACTATGCTAGTGGGTAACACTTGGCTTTGAAAGGAAACCAAATTCATTCATTCAGGGCACAATCCTAACCTAGAGTTTGCCCAGCACAAATGTGCTTATACGGTGGCCCTTGTGCCGGCCAAATTTTGCTGTGCTGGCCTAACTCCACATTAGGATTGTGCCCTAATTTATTTAGAAGAAAAAAATCTGAGCATGCAAGGATATAGATTGCTGATGTGGGCCCGTCCATAGCTGTTCATTTTTGTAAACCAACAAAAGCACAGTTCTTTGGACAGTTCTGATCTCTGTTTGTTGCTCTTGTTCACTGCAGAGCAGAAAACAGTCTCCTTGTCGAAGGCATGAAATTATTGTTATCCTCATCCTTGGCTTCGTTCATCCTATTAGCACTGAGATTATTAATCTAAAGAGGAGAAGTGAACGTCATGCCGACTTTTTTTCGTTAACGCTCTTGTGCACAAAGACAAATTGTTCAATTTAGTGGGTGTCAAATACATTGTTAACCAATAACAATTCAGAAGGCTGTGCTGAAACCCTGGCAAATTCAATTCTCGCAAATATAATGCCGCATTTGGGGCATAACAGACAAGTCTGAACAGATGCTGCGGAAAGAAATTTAGAGTTATGGTTTAGTCATTTACAAACTCCTCCATATGAAAACTCTTCTTCTAGATATTTCAGCTTGTAATAGTCTTATGGGGGAAATGGCAGCCGTTTCAAAAATGTAATGCTATTTGAGGCTGGAAGCATTTAGCATATTATACTTTCCTATAATATATACCGAACAATCTCAGTAAGCAGTTATCTGGCCCTGTCTGAATTAATAAATATATTCCTAATGATTTTATACCAGAGGTAGAAGTCTGCAGTACAATTTTAAAGCATTTCACTCTCCAAAAACCTGTTAAAGAACTGCAAAGCAAAAATGACGATATACGTATAAACAGGTAAGCATATCTTAAATATTATGTGCTGGTCTGGCACACATCAATAACAAGATAGCACTAATAACAATTGGGCCATAGGAATAGTCTAACTGAGAGCATGGGGAGTAATTATGAAGAAGATTTTGCAACTGAGCTTTTCCCTTACTACTAAGCATAACTGGTCCCAACTAATCTGGAATTACAGACAAGGGCTTCCAAGGCAGAAGCCTGATGGATCCAAACACGACAAGAAGAACACCTGTTGATCAGACTTGCCTTTCATAGTCTTTCAATGCTTCCTGCAGCCTCTTCTTGTAGGCTTCAAGATCCACTGCCCGAGGATTAATCAGCGTGACAAGTTTCTTATCACTACTTACATGAGCAAAGGGAAGGACCTGCCACATAATTAAAAAAACACACACATTCAAAACATTGCAAAACATGGCAGTTTTGCAAACTCTGCAAACAAGCAAAATATTCCAGACTGAATCAGCCCCTCTTGCCCACACACAACTCTGGCAGGACCTCAAGCTACTACAGTTGCTTGCAATGCCACCAGATGCATTTGTGAGCCATCCAATGACTCACAGATCATGGATGTTTGGTTCTCTCTGTGACATTTCAACACTAGGATAGAGGCTTTCCTTGGGGGAAGAAAATGCTCCCCATTAAGTGGGAGCAAGTTTAAATTTTGCAGCCGTTCTCATCTGTCATTTGCACAGTGTTCAAGGTGCTTGACAATTCTTATCTTTCCTTGTAATATGTATAGGGCAGTGTTCTTCAACCTTGGGGTCGGGACCCCAATGGGGTCACAAAGATTCAGTTGTGGGGTTGCAGCAAGTTATGGGAATGAAAAGGGTTGAAGACCACTGGACTAGCACACCACCAGGTAAAGGGAGAGGTATCTGGTGTACTCCTTCTGGCACCAGGAGATGGTGCCCCATCAATCAATCAATCAATCAATCAATCAACAGGTACTTACCGCTTTTCAACACAAAGTGGTTTACAGGCAAATAGTAATAATAATAAAGATAAACGGCTCCCTGTCCCAAAGGGCTCACAATCTAAAAAAAGAAAAAAGGCAGACCACCAGTAACAGCCACTAGAAAGACTGTGCAGGGGTAAAGAGGGGTGAAGAACCATCCTGCTCTGGTTCTTAGAAATTGTGCCGAAATAGTTTTTACTAGTGCCAGACTTCTTTCTGTTCTTTCTAATTAGAATATTGGGTTACAATGAACAGTGCTGGAAGTGGGTGGATAGGGCCCTGGGAGGGGGCAGGGGGCAGGATCAACAGTGGGGTCCCAAGTTTCATACTATATTTATTTATATATTGGGATCGTGGCATGAAGAAGGTTGAAGACCACTGGGATAGAGGATTAGGTTTGGTGGATGGCCCACAATCACTCCATGACCCATTTGCTCTGCTCCGCAACACTGGTTAGGAAACGTCTTCATAACTGAAAGTTGACCAATGTTAACTTTCAGTTATGAAGATCCTCTTTTAGTTTTTGTTGTTGTTGTTGTTTTAAAGAAAAGCTCGTGCTATCAATTGTAGCAGCTGGATCTCAACAGGCCAACAGGAGGACCACACTGTCTCTTCCTTTCCTTTTTGCCATTGCAAGAGTAGAAGAAGAGTGACAATTGGCCTGCCCAGGGGCTCAATCCTATCCAACTTCCCAGCATCAGTGCGGCCACAATGCAGCTCCAAGGGAAGAGAACAAACATCATCTTACCTTGAAGAGGCTTCCCTGACTGCTTCCCCATCTGCAGGATGCAGTGCATGCCCCACTGCGACAGCTTCATCACTGCAGGGAATTCGGATAGGAGTGGGCCCCAGGTTACCCAAGAGGGCTAATGACAAATCTGCATGCAGGATTAATCCATGCATATTTGTGGAGAATCACGTAACTTGATTCCATGGGATTCACATCCTGAGAGCATTAAGATTCATTTAGCTGCACTTGAAGACGAGGTGACGTACACTAAGGCTCCCTCCATCACATGGGCTTCCAGAATTGGTCCTTCAATGGCCATTCTACCTGGTCATTATGACAATTATTGCATGTAAGATTATGAAAGAAGTAAGGGTATGCCTACACCCTTAGTTTCTTCTGTCCCGGCCATCCCTTTTCTATTTGTGCCTATTAGACTGCACTGTAAAGCACCTTGCGTGTATTACGGCAGAAAGGCCACAGAAAGGCAGTATATTTCTAACTCAATAGATAATGCAAATCTCCAAGGAGGTATTTCACTTTTATTGTTACCCTTTGCATGGCCTGTGCTATAACACACTGCATCTTTTGTTGCTGTTATTTAAAGCCCCTTGGAGGTTGCAAGCAAGCCTTAAAAAAAGCTCAGTGATCTAGCACAGCCTGATCTTTTTTCCAGCTGAGTGCAAATTGCAGCTTGCCAGTGACATTGGATGTAACATTAGTGACCGTCACCCATTCCGGTTTTGGCTTTTTAAAAGAAACATTCAGTGGCTGCACACTGCCATCTACTGGTAAAAAGGGAAAAATGCAAAATTACACAAAGCAGAAGAAATTATTGCATCAGTGTTGCAGGCAGCAATTAACTGTTGAATTTCAGAAATAATCATGCTACTATGAGTACCATATATTTACTCGTTACAGGACTGAGCAGAAATGACTCAGGGTGCAATCCTAAATCCTGAGTTAGGCCAGCAACTAAGCCAGCAAAGTTTGGCCAACACAAGAGACACCGTAAAGTATGTTTGGACCACTCTTGGAGTCAGAGAGGCCAGCACAGAGACATGAGCCATCCTCTCTGACTCCGAGAGTGGTCCAAACACACTTTATGGTGGCCCTTGTGCTGGCCAAATTTTGCTGGCTTAGTTTATGTCGGCCTAACTCCAGTTTAGGACTGCTCTCTCACTGAATTTCACGATTTTCAGCAGCAGCACTAAAAGGCATCACCCCCCTTTGACAATAATTCTGCAATGCCTGCAAAAACGTTTGCCTATTCCATTCCATTCCATTCCACCCTGCCCCTCTCACGGTTTCTCTGCTTCCCTTGCTCCCACAAATTTCATCATGTGGTCAAATCTGATTGGCTACACTGCATCATGACGTAATCCCATTCACCAAATAATCCTAAACGGCAATGGCCCATATTACTGATCCAGGAAGATGAAAAATGGCACCAAAGAAGTGTAAATTATGGCAATTAACATGACTGAAAGAAATGAGAATACATTGGTGTACCTAGAGGGATCAAAGGGAGCAAATACTCCTGGGTGCCACCCTAAAGATGGGTGGCACCACAACCTTCCCCCCACCACCATTGCAGCTGACTGCCCTCTTCTCCATGTATCGTAGGGGGTAGGTGCCACTTCAAGGGGTGCCCACCCCCTCCAATACTTGGAGGATCCAGGTAGGCTACAAGCAGAAGTGTTTGCTCTGACATGATGACATCACTGCAATTACTTCCATGGCAGGGGGGCAGCCGACTGGGGTTTGCTTCAGGATGGGCAAGCCCCACAACTGCCGCTGGGGGAAAATGTCTAGATCCCCACCCACCCACCCCTAAAAATCAGGTTTGGAGAATATTCAGAACTACTTTTAAATTGATGAACATTAAATGCACTCTTCCAGACAAGTTGGAAATTCAATTATTAGATACTTGCATTCAAAAACAGTTGTTAATTTGGAATCTCCCCAGAATTGGCATTAAAAGAGGCTTACGTCATCGAAAACTCTTGAAACAACATGTTTGTCTAGAATTGGAATGTATTTCGTTGTGCGAGGAATAGCTGTTGGGGCTAAGGCATCCATTATAGTGAGTCGCCTAGCAACCAAGCCATGCGTCTTTAGCCACTTAGCTGTAGAAATATCTAAAGGACTTTTGAAAAGATAAAGGCAGAGAGAGACAGTGAGATACAGTGTGACAAGATGACACATTCAGTAATACATTTTTACAATAGATCTCTTTCATCATGTATGTACTTACTCTTTCTCTGTCTTTTTCATAGCCTTCGATGTCTTCTGCTCTGTACCAGACACTTAAAAACAAGATTAATCCACAGTTGTGCATGTGCCAGCGATGGAGCTTGGGCAGTCAAGACCACCTAGCACTAAAGGTACAAAGTCCAGCAGGATGAGACCAGAACTCAGGTAAGGTAAAAACCTCTCCAGGCAGGCTGGGAAACAGCTAGGAAAGTTTTGCAAAGGCATAACCTTCAAAGCCCTTTCATGGATCACTGCCTTGTCGTGGCGAAGGGGCTTGAGTAGCTCAATGAAGCTGTGAGCTATGCCATGTAGGGTTACCCAAGATGGACAGGTCATAGTAGAGAGTTCTGACTAAACGTGATCCGCTGGAGAAGGAAATGGCAACCCACTCCAGTACTCTTGCCAAGAAAACCTCATGGATTACAAAACTAAAAGGCTAAACGATATGACACTGGAAGATGAGACCCTCAGGTCGGAAGGTGTCCATTATGCTACTGAGGAAGAGCAGAACACGAGTACTAGTAGCTCCAGAAAGAGTGAAGTAGCTGGGCCAAAACCGGAAGGAAGCTCAGCTGTGGATGTGTCTGGAAGTGAAAGGAAAGTGCGATGCTGCAAAGAGCAATACTGCATAGGAACCTGGAACGTCAGATCTATGAATCAAGGTAAGTTAGATGTAGTCAAACGTGAGATGTCAAGACTGAACATCGACATCATGGGAGTTAGTGAACTAAAATGGACAGGAATGGGAGAATTTAATTCAGATGACCATTATATCTGCTACTGTGGGCAGGAATCCCTTAGAAGAAATGGAGTAGCCTTCATAGTGAACAAGAGAGTGAGAACAGCAGTACTGGGGTATAATCTCAAAAGTGATAGAATGATTTCAATTCGGATCCAAGGCAAACCTTTCAACATCACAGTAATCCAAGTCTACGCCCCAACCACTGGTGCTGAAGAGGAAGAAGTTGACCGTTTCTATGAAGACCTAGAACAGCTTCTAGAATTAACACCCAAAAAAGATGTCCTTCTCATCATAGGGGATTGGAATGCTAAAGTAGGCAGTCAAGAGGTAATAGGAGTAACAGGCAAGTTTGGTCTTGGAGTACAGAATGAAGCAGGGCAAAGACTGATAGAGTTTTGTCAGGAGAACACATTAGTCATAGCAAATACCCTTTTCCAGCAACACAAACGGCGACTGTACACATGGACTTCACCAGATGGTCTACATCGAAATCAGATTGATTACATTCTTTGCAGCCAAAGGTGGAGAAGCTCTATACAGGCAGTAAAAACAAGACCTGGAGCTGACTGTGGCTCAGATCATGAGCTTCTTATTGCAAAATTCAGGCTTAAACTTAAAAAAGTAGGGAAAAGCACTAGGCCCTCCACGTATGACCTAAATCAGATCCCAAACGAATATACAGTGGAGGTGACAAACAGATTTAGAGGCTTAGATTTGGTAGACAGAGTGCCTGAAGAACTTTGGACGGAGGTCTGTAACATTGTACAGGAAGCAGCAACTAAAACCATCCCAAAGAGAAAGAAATGCAAGAAGGCAAAGTGGCTATCTGAAGAGGCTTTAAAAATAGCTGAGGAAAGAAGGGAAGCCAAAAGCAAGGGAGAAAGGGAAAGATATACCCAACTGAATGCAGATTTCCAGAGAACAGCAAGGAGAGATAGGAAGGCCTTCCTCAATGAGCAATGCAAAGAAATAGAGGAAAACAATAGAATGGGAAAGACTAGAGATCTTTTCAAGAAAATTGGAGATGTCAAAGGACAATTTCATGCTAAGGTAGGCACAATAAAGGACAAAAACGGCAAGGACCTAACAGAAGCAGATGAGATTAAGAAGAGGTGGCAAGAATACACAGAGGAACTCTATAAGGCCGATCTCAATGTTCCTGATAACCACAATGGTGCGGTCACTGAGCTTGAACCTGACATCCTGGAGTGTGAAGTCAAGTGGGCTTTAGAAAGCCTCACTAACAACAAAGCTAGTGGAGGTGACAGCATTCCAGTGGAATTACTGAAAATCTTAAAAGATGATGCTGTCAAAGTGCTGCACTCCATATGCCAGCAAATTTGGAAAACCCAGCAGTGGCCACAAGACTGGAAAAGATCAGTTTACATTCCAATCCCAAAGAAGGGCAATGCCAAAGATTGTTCAAACTACCGCACCATTGCACTCATTTCACATGCTAGCAAGGTGATGCTCAAAATCCTACAAGCTAGGCTTCAGCAGTATGTGAATCGAGAACTACCAGATGTACAAGCTGGTTTCCGAAGAGGCAGAGGAACTAGAGATCAAATTGCCAACATTCGATGGATCATGGAGAAAGCCAGAGAGTTCCAGAAAAACATCTACCTCTGCTTCATTGACTATGCTAAAGCCTTTGATTGTGTGGATCACAACAAACTGTGGCAAGTTCTTGAAGAGATGGGAGTACCAGACCACCTTATCTGTCTTCTGAGAAACCTGTACGTGGGCCAGGAAGCAACAGTTAGAACTGGACATGGAACAACCGACTGGTTTCAAATTGGGAAAGGAGTACGACAAGGCTGTATCCTGTCACCCTGCTTATTTAACTTATATGCAGAGTACATCATGAGGAAGGCAGGGCTGGATGATTCACAAGCTGGAATCAAGATCGCTGGGAGAAATATCAACAACCTCAGATATGCAGACGACACCACTCTAATGGCAGAAAGTGAGGAAGACTTAAAGAACCTGCTGATGAGGGTGAAAGAGGAAAGTGCCAAAATTGGCTTGAAGCTCAACATTAAAAAAACTAAGATCATGGCCACCACTCCCATCACTTCCTGGCAAATAGAAGGGGAAGAAATGGAAGCAGTGACAGACTTTATCTTCCTGGGCTCCAAGATCACCGCAGATGGTGACTGCAGCCATGAAATTAAAAGACGTTTACTTCTTGGGAGGAAAGCTATGGCGAACTTAGACAACTTAATCAAAAGCCGAGACATCACCCTGCCAACAAAGGTTCGCATAGTCAAAGCTATGGTTTTCCCAGTAGCTATGTATGGCTGTGAGAGCTGGACCATAAGAAAGGCAGAGCGCCGAAGAATAGAGGCTTTCGAATTATGGTGCTGGAGAAGACTCTTGAGAGTCCCCTGGACTGCAAAGAGGTCCAATCGGTCCATCCTACAGGAAGTCAAGCCTGATTGCTCCCTGGAAGGACAAATGCTGAAGCTGAAGCTCCAATACTTTGGCCACCTGATGAGAAGAGAGGACTCTTTAGAAAAGACCCTCATGCTGGGAAAGATTGAAGGCAAAAGGAGAAGGGGGCGGCAGAGGATGAGATGGTTAGATAGTGTCACCGAAGCGATGAACATGAAATTGGGTGAACTCCGGAAGCTAGTGGAGGACAGGGAGGCCTGGCGTGCTGTGGTCCATGGGGTCGCGAAGAGTCGGACACGACTTAGCGACTGAACAACAACAACCTTCAAAGGCACTGAGCCAAGCCAATAAAGGTTAAAGCCTAACAAAGATACAGGCCTGGCTCAGAAGCGTCTGTAATCAGCCCAGACCTAGGGGGAAACAGTGGATTGCTGGGGTGAGTGGAGCTATGCTGGAACCTGGGAAGAGAACTGTCAGCCTTCTTTTGGCAGCCATGAATGGTTCACCACAAGGAACAACAGAACATAGATCTCTCTCTCTCTCTCTCTCTCTCTCTCTCTCTCTCTCTCTCTCTCT
>JAJKFI010000006.1:9705105-9724159 GCA_029204185.1 Lerista edwardsae | reverse complement strand
CTCTCTCTCTCTCTCTCTCTCTCTCTCTCTCTCTCTCTCTCTCTCTCCCTCCCTCCCCCCCTCTCTTTCCCCCTCCCTTCTTAGCTGAAGGAAGGTAATACATACTGACTCAGACCATTGGCCCACTTAGCTCAGTACTGTCTACAGGCAGAGTCTCTCCAGAGTTTCAAAGATGGGTCTTTCCCAGACATACTTGGAGATACTGAGGACTGAGCCTGGGACTGTCTGCATGCTGAACATGTGCTCTGCCACTGAGCTACTGCATCTGTCTGCAGGACTCATCTAGCCCTTCTTGTTCCTTACCGCATGCAAGCACACTTAGCAAGCGAATAACAACTCTGAGCAATTATGAAAAAAGAACACATCAAATGTACTTAGCAATTATGAGCATTCAGAGGACATTGCCTGTGTCCTTAGTAATTCTCATAGCGTTCCTGCACGGTAGGCCAATATTGCCATTAGAGGCAGAGGCGAGATCTGAACCTTGCTGACTCATAGTTCAGCTGCTTTGCAACTGTAGGCATAGAGGCTAACAAGGACTGTTGTACGCGGGCAGCCCAATCCTGAGCATGGAAGCACCCAGAGCTCCAGCAGTGACAAAATGACGACCGCTGGATCCTGACCCTGCCAGAATACCATCAGAGGTCTCCTCAGGGCAAGGGAGCATTTGCTCCCTTCCCCCTGTAGACCACAGCCAGCAGCAATGGGTCTCCTCGACTCTGTGCCCATGTCTGAGCCAAAGAGATCCATGTCGCGCTGCCCGGCTCTGGAGGGGATTCAAGATGCTGCAGCAGAAGCTGCTGCCATCCCCACATCCCTTATGGGCCTGCTCCTCCCCTCCCAGTTCCACTCCTCCCCTTCCTCCCCTCCACCCTGAAAGGGCTTACTTGCGGCCAGCACTGCTGGAGAGCCAGCCGTTAGCATACTTCATACAGTGTCAGCTCTGGGGCTGGGAGCATTGGGTCCTTAATAGACCCCCCCATCTGCCTTCTGATGGAGCACTGGGTACTGATACCACCACCAGTACTGTGGAATCAGAGATCTACCTGGCAAAGTGGCCCTCTGTTGGGTACAAGCTCTTGGCCATTGTGCCATACCACCCAATCAGCCCCCAATGCCACCCCTATACTTACACAAAAACCCACAGCTTACTTTTTCTTGTAGGAGATGTCCTTCCACTAGGACTCTGTTCAGAAAGCTTTGTTACATGTTGTAGAGTTCTAAGTATACTACTCCTTGTTTGCCCTATAGAAAGATAGTGATACACAAAGCAAAAAAAAAATATTGGCAAATCATGCAGCTGCTGAATTCCCAAGGACAAATTTCTCTTGATGTTTATAGTCCTTTTGGCAAGAATTGCCCTATGCATGTCCCTACAGGTAAACATACAGCCTCTATCAATTCACTTTCTATGTTTTCCCAATCACTGTGTTTCTTTATAGGTAGAAGTGGGAGAATATGGTCGATTGTTGTTGGTTTGTGGATTTTGATGTTTTTCAAAGGAGCACAGAAAGTGCTGCCATGCATTTTTATTCAAAATTTACATTATAATTATAAATTATAGTAGCTTTAAAAGTGTACTAGGTTGGTGATATAGGTGGTACAGTGTCAGCAGATGACGCTACAGTCATTATCCATGCATATGAACACACACACACACACACACACACACACACACACTTAAATAATACATAAAAAACAAAATAAAACAGGATTGTTAATTTTTTGCAGATTTTTTTTCATTTTAAACTTTAAAAATTTTTTATTTTTTAAACAGATGTTTTGCATGTTTTTTTAAACATGCAGGGGTTTTTTTTAACAAAAATGAGAAATGTAAAAGTGGTGTTATGTGTTTTTATTTTTTATCACTGTTTTCTCCCATCTCTAGTTACAGGCTCTGTGTACTCTCCATATAAGGCAGACGTATGATCCTAGTCATTTTACTCTGTACTTTCATTATCCAAGTTTATGCTAGAGTTCTGATTCACCCAACTAAATATTAACTCAGAATCACACTCAGAAGTTTTGGATTTGCATTTTTTGGAAAAAAAAAACAGCATTTTAAAAACAAAGTATCAATTTTGCCTTCAAAGATAAGGGAGAGGATTTAGGACAGAAGTGTATATCAGTTGAAAGGGGGGAAAAATATGCTCTGAATCCAGATCCAGTTACTCTTCTTTTTCTTTTCTTTTTAACTGTTCAATTTTTTAAAATAAAATTTTAGAAATTTGAAGGTTTCATGTCAAAATAAAATCTTGTTTCTGGTCCACTCCAAACAATGACACAGAACCCCCAGTTAAGGGAATCCACTGTGCCTCTCAAATAGGAAAATAATACTGCTACTTTTTGCATAAAGTCTATTTTGGCCAGATTGAGCTGTTTCAGGCAAATGAGCCAGGCCTACAAACACAGCAGCTGGGCACTGTACATTGTGAACACACCCTGAGACATTTCCATGTCTCTACATCATGGTCAACCACAAGTCTTTCTAGTCTGCCGGAGGAGTATGCTGTGGGCACCACCGGAAGCCTTTTCTAACCAGCTTCTCACAGGCCTGAGAATGTTTTGTTTCCTTCTGGCCAAACCAGCTATACGTACCACACAGTACTTACAGCTGGGAGCATTGCAGCCAAGTGTCTTCTCTCAAAATCACAAAGGTAAGGGTTGCCAGGTCTCAACAAAACTGGCCTTTTAAAAAAAAAAGTCTCAGAACAGCAACAGAGGATGGCATCCCATCTTTCCACCCAGAGACAGCTCTACCAGGCATCACCCCCGAGTACTGCTGTCAATCATACCGGTGTAGGTGTGCACTCTCCCCCCCCCCGCCGCCCAAAAAAAGCCCCTTACTTCATCACTGCATTTCATCCTCACATGGGCTTTAAAGTTTGAAGGGAACATGTCACTTTAAACTTTAAACGCTGCGTGAGGACACAGCAAGGGGAGGGGGCAGCGAAGCACTCCTTCATTGCACAGGATTTTCAGTTTACAGGGATACCATTTACATTTTAAACCCTGTGCGGACTGAAGGGAGACGGCAGTGGCGGTGATAAGTCACGAGGTGAAGGGCTCCCTGAATTCTTCACCCTTACACCCCCCGCACTGATGTAAGCTGCATCGGCCTGCTTTGTAGCTGGACTGGGCCTGACTCCACCAATCCCCTCACCTACCTTTCTTCCCTGCCTGCTGGGGCCAGCAGGATTCTGTTTGTTGTGGTCAGGGTAGGACGAGGACAGGAAAAGGGATCATTAGAGGAACAGAGGAAGAGGCAAAGCACGTGCACCATCAGCCACTGCCTCAGAACTGCTTAATGAACACCCAGGACCTCCAGGCTGTGACCGGCTAGCTCTGATACACAAATAGTGAACCACCTTAGATTTCTAAAAACTATTTTGGCATCACAAACACAAATCAGACTCGATAAGGGAAAAAAATTAAAATAACCAGAGGCACATTATAAAATGAACAATAGCAAGTCCTCACTTAAAGTTGTTGATAGGTTACTGGAAACGGCAACTGCAAATTTAAACAGTGGTGTACCTGGGTTGGTGGGAAGAGGACAAATGCCCTGGGCACTTCCCAGGTCATCACCTACTCCACACAGCGCTTTTTTTAAACCTTTATTTCTGGTTTTCCCACTTTTTATCCACCACCCTCCCCCTGGATTGGAGGCTTTCCAAGGGCCAGGGAAGCTGCATGTAGCCTACCTCACCTTCTAAGGCCTTCAGCAAAATCCAGAAGTGACATTTTTAGGCTTCCAGGAGCCTACTGAGGGGACAGGGAGGCCACCCATGACCTCTCCAGCCCTTGGAAAGCCTAAAAATGTTACACTTTTCAGCAAAAACCAGAAGTAATGTATTTAGGCCTTCTGGAAATCTTGGTTCTCAGAAGAACTCTGATGGGGGAAGTGGAAAAAAGGGGGAAATGTGATGTGGGGGAAGCATTTTGGTCCTGGCCCCGGGCAACACAGGGACCAGGATTGCTACTGACATTAAGCAAAACAATTTATAATGAAATCAACTTTACTGTAACCTAATTCAGCATCAGGACCCACCCCCTAAAAAGTTTCACTTCACCAGCTTCAAGCCTCAAGTATCAGGTTGCTGAACTCTTGCTGCACACTGACAGGGCAGATTAGGCTGTTTCGTGACCCACCAAAAATTGTGTTGTGACCCACTGGTGGGTCACAGATCCATAGTTTGAGAACTGCTGGGCTAATTGATATACATAAACAAGAGTTACATTCCTATAGCATATTTCTTGTCACAAACATATTACCAGATTTTCTAAACAGAAGTCCAAAACTCTTCTAATATTTTAAATGCCGAAATAAACATGAGCTTTCTAGGCCAGAGAAAACCTACACGGACATGGAGAGAACTCCACACAGATGTAGGAACTGATTTTTTTTTCCTCAACAATGTTTTAATAAAACAATTTTAAATGGAATGACTTTAAGTGAGGACTTCTTGCACAAAACAGTCCTCATACTATCATTCTTTTAGATGTCAAACTGAACTTTTTTTTTCTACCCTTGTCCTGCTGGTCAAATGCAGACTGAGATTCATCACCCCACAAACTGCTGGTATTAGATAATGTGAGAGGGAAGGAGGCTTTATTCAAGATATATCAGAGATGGACACATTTGATTGAGTTATCTCCATAGTCTCTTTTTACCTGCGTATAAAGCTTTCTTCTTTCTGTCTGGACTCTCAGAGCGTGCCTGATATCCATCTGTACCAGGTTGTAGTGAAGCTGATGCAGATTCTTCAGAGGCACAATATGGCCTATCTGGAGATGGGGGGTTCAGTCCCTCAACTTGTGGGGTTACTGTGGATGCAGCAAAAGGCTGCCTGCGATGTCTGTTTAAGAAACAGACATGTCACTATTTGTGCCAAGCACACACACGTTTTTGGGAAAAGCCACTGTGAGAATTGTGACGTCTCAAATACTGCATGCCTAACACATCATTTATGTTTGTATCCAGACAGTGGCGTTCCTAGAGGGGAGGCAAAACACTCAAGTTTTATAGGACCCTGAGCTCCTGTGTAACATGGCCCCTCCCCCTCACCTCCACAGCCATTTGGGGCTTGGTGAGCTGGCTCGGAGGCTTTGCTCTCCAAGCCACAAATGACTCTGAAGATGAGGGGTGGGGCCACATTACGCAGGAGCTCAGGGTCCTATAAAACTAAGTGTTTTGCCTCCCCTTTAGGAATGCCACTGTATCCAGAATCTGAGTGCAAATAGGGGGAAACGGAGAATGTGAGCTGTTGCTTGATGCACAAAAGAGATGTGCAATTCTGGCTTCTGGAAAACCCATCAGTAAGAAACCTGGAATAATCAGCAATCTTTAGAGTCTGAAGTATGTGTCTTTGCCATGACCTAGCAGGAGCACTCTTGCCAGCATCTGTTACTAGTATCAACAAGTCAGATAAGCATCAACAGAAGCAGTCAGATAAGGTGAATAAACCCATGTTCTCTGTGAATGGGGCACTCTCTATGGAGAAGAGCACTGAGGGAAGATGACCATCCTGTTTGTGATGGCCACTTGTATTCTTTGGACACCTGGCTCTCTGCTTGTGTCATAGGAACGCTCCAAATGGTTCGCCAAAAGCAGATGTTAAGGCCAGAAGCCCTCCAGGACAGGTAGTTGTCTTCTCGCTCTTTGTAAAGCCCCGTATACACAGGCAGAGCTACACAGAATAATAATTCATCATTGCTCCAGCCATAAATTTGAACTTGAAAGATGGGCAGCATGTACCTGTACTCAGGCCATGAGCAGAGAGGCACCCACAGTGGTGGAAAAGCAGATGCCACTAGCAGGATCCTAGTGATGAAATTTGTAAAAAGTGGCCAGTACATGCGTGGCTAGTCCTCATTCTGTATCATCACAAACTCTTTTTCAAGCTTCAAGAAAGATTGAAAAACTGCTTTTCAATCTTTCTTTGAAGCTTGAAAAACAGTTTGTGATACGCTATGAGAAGCTGGCACTTTAAAAAAAAGACATTGAAGATTCTACTGGGCATGCAAAAGCAGCTCTTTGGATCCAAGCCTTAAGTGTTTTGGTTTTTTTCAAATTGACACCATATTTTCTAGGTTGTTGTAGCTTTAACAAAATTCAATAAATGTCAGATAGTAATAGGAGGAGGTGGCGTAGGAGCAGGAGCAGCTGTTTTGGAATTTTCACACACGCTTCTTAACAGAATAAAATACCTCTTTTGTAACGTGGATCTCCTGATATTCATTTTCAGCCAGGACAAAAACAATCTAATAGACAGCCAAAGGGTGACATAAGAGAGGCAGTTTGAGTACATACTTATGTTGGGAATATTTTGCTCCATGAAACTGATTCACTAATAGTTGTTCATCGTGTAAGTCTTTTATTCTCTTCAGTTCTTCTTTTCCACGTTCAATCTCTTTTTTAAGAAGATATATATCTTCACACTGCCAAATTAGAAAAAAAAATTGGCTCACTGAAATTAGAGATGCTGAATTGAACCTATGCTAAATCAGATAATCTGCACAAGAGTTCCAGAAAAGTTAAATTTTGCATGAAATAACATTAGTTAGTTGAGCTGACTTTAAAAAAAAAACTTGGTGGGGGGAGGGCTTGGTACCTTTTTTGCAGTTTATTATTAATTAAAAACTTCTAACCTTCTCTGTATTTTACTGGAGTACTTCATGTATTTTCCAGGCAATCTTAGTCAACATTACAAAAACAAATATCTCAGCACAAAAGACTTCTGGTCCCAAATTCATATGACTTTTGCCTTTCCTAAGGGTGCCACTAGTGCACTTGTAATGGGATTAAATTGTAGCTCTACAATACCATTATTGTATCTTAAAACAGTGGTTCCCAAAAATTGATAGCATCAAGATCCACAGAAAAAAGTTTCATTTTACCTGCTGCTCAAATCTATATGGCTATAATGGTGATTTGGCAGCAGTGTCGTCGTCCCGCCCAAGTAGCAGGTTGTTTAACTCTTGAAGCACATTACCTAATTCGCGTCAGTTTCACAAGCCACCAAAAATTGGGTCATGACCCACTGGTGGGCCACAACGCCACAGTTTAGGAATTGCTGTCCTAAAGAATTATAATTGTATTATTCATTTTGAATGGTCCCACTGATTCACCTTGCATTCTTGAAAATTTTGCAAAAATTAACTTTATTTTTCCCATTATTATTAATGGGCTTCCCAAAACTAAAAACATATTCTGTACTAACGGTGGATGATCAGACAGCCAGTAAGAGGTCAGTAAACGTATCTTTTTACTGCCTGATCACCACTGGGTTTCCACAAACCCACACCAACTATTTTGCTGATATAAATTGAAGAAATGGGGTGGAGCTGGCTGGAAAACCAGGATGCTTTTGCCACCCCCACCCTCCCCTGAACCACCTACAAACCACTCCATCCGCCAGTCTGCTCTGACCTGGGCGGGTCCGTCAGTGGCAGCCATGCAGAGCTGCAGGCCATTTGCCCCAGCGGCTCCGATGTGCTCAGCAGTGGTGCACCATTTGCAACACTGCTGCAACCTTTAAACAGCAGGTTGTGAGATCCACTGTGGTAAAGGCCTCATAGAACTGGTCTAGCACAGCATACTCCTCTGGACAGCAGAGGATGTAACAGATGTATCTCCAACTAAGTGTAGAGAGTCCTTTTGTCAGTTTCACACTATGAATACTTGTAGTCAGTACTCGAAGTTGCTTTGACTGTTCAAACCAAATGCTGACTGCCACAGTGAATGTGATAAGAATTTCTCCACCCTTGATCATGAGACTAGTCATTTTTTTCACTCCCTGGACAAATTTCTCCTTTAATTTGTAGGCTGAGCATTTCCCTCCTACAAACTAGACATTATGACATCAGTCTCATCCCACACATAGCAAGAAAGTGCCTTCTCCTCCCACCATTCAAGATACAAGGAGTGTCTATTACACTAGCACCCCTAAATTAGGGGCTATTCCAAAAAGAATAAAACGTGACAAGGGTTCATAGTCAGCTGATCCTTGGGATATACTCTTTGATTTATCCATCACACTTCAAAAATGTTTTAAAAATTATGATTCACACAAACACTTCTAAAGAATTTGGTTTCATCCTACCCCATGTATTTACTTTTCCTTACCAATACCTTGTAATTATAAAAAATAAAAAATAAAGAATTTGGTTTCATCAAAAGCTATCGTAAGATCTTATTGGCATTAAAAAAAATCTAAAGATTCAATCTTAGTGTTTAAAAGACTTGCCTCAAATGGTTTTGGAGCATTAGGATCCCTCAAATGAATATGGTAGTAATAAAACCGGCCGCCTGTCTCACGAGCCAACTCATGTAAAAATTTATTAGCACCGGTGTCATCACAGTTAAAGGAAATAGCATGAACTGGAATTTTTCGCTGAAGATTGAGTTGTGCTAAAATTCTTGAGGGAGACTGCAAAAATATAAGAGAAGATATTAATATAGAGATACTCAGTACTGCATAAAAGATCGCCAGCTTTCAGAACCTTATCTTCATATGCAATGTGTGAAGAAAGTACTCCAAGAACCCAATTTAAACTTACCAGCTGTCATAGGGTCAGGGCTTCTACTGGCAGTGAATGTCGTAGAACCAGCTGCAAAGGTGCTACCAGGAGCACTACGGGAAGGCCTACTATGCCTTTCCACCCCCATCATCATCAGTGGAGGTTCTGCAAGCCACTGTAACCCTCTTCCTGGTGAGCTACTGTGAGATACAGGAGGCCCTGGAGGGAGATATTGGAGGGTGGGGGGAAGCTCATAGATAGGCCTTTGATCCAGCAGGGGCTCTCTTATGATCTTATGCTTACAACAGCTATTAAGATGTCGCAGGTCTGAATAGACCATGTGCCATGGAGACTTACCCCCAGGTAAGGGAACAATTACAAAGACCTCCGCAACTACCCCTTCGCCATAGGATGCTGCGGTTGCCATTTTGACGCCACTGCATCAACTGGGGGGGGGGCAGACTGAATAAGATTGAACGGTAAAATTATTTTGCAATTTCCTCCATAAATGCCAATGAGGAGGACTACAGGCACCTCAACAAAAACAATAGGAGTTCTTCTGTCAGTGAATTCCCGTAGATGTGTTCTGCATCCAGAAAATCTGAGGGAATATCCAGGAGCATCAAGTTCCAACCCCTGACCCATGTGCCGCCTGGGGCCAAGACCGCAGACTGATGCCCCTGGAGACTGCTGATCCTGACTCAGCTAGAGCCTCCAGGAGCCTTGCGCGACTCCTTCAGCCCCCCAAAAGCATTCTGAAGCCTTTCAAAGGCCTTTCAACATTACTTGCGGTTTTTGTCAGAAAACCGGAAGTATTGCTTAATGGCTCTCCAGAGGCTGCACAATGCTTTCGGACGGCCTGAGGACGCTTCATGTGGGCTGCCTGACCTGAGGGTCCAGCAGCCCTCCTCTCTGGAGGGCAAGAGGCAGCTCATATTATGGCTCTGCAGTGGGCACCATGCCCATTGGCCCCACAGACCTGCCACCCCAAGGCATTTCCCCCTTCCGGCAAATGGCAGGAACGCCACTGGCACTTCCATCCAACAGTCCAGGCACTTGGGAAGCTTCAGGTTGAACTGATCTCAGGTGGTGTGCATGACTAACAGAATCAATACCGACTGTTCAGTGTGCACACAGCTAGCTTCCCACATCCGCTGTAGTGGCTTCCTTAGGAAAAAAGAGTGCTACTACATCCAAGTCACTTTCTACACTCCTTGTTGGCCCTCAAGCAGGGACTACGGCAAGCAGCCAGCTGGATAAGCCCTTGGCTAATTCTGATTGAAGTTGAAAAAGAACCCACAGCTCTGTGGCAAACACATGAAAAAGGTCCTGGGTTAAAGTTATTTAAAAAGTATCTCCCACAGCAGAATTGGGATTACCATAAAGAAAGAGCCACCGCCAGTCCATTCTGACCCAGATGGGCCAAGAGTCTGACTCACCATCATATTTATTTTTAGAAGAGACATCTAGGTCTATATGTATGTGCAAGTGCCATGCTCATCTGTGATAAACACTTATAATTGACATCTTTGAATGCCATGGCCATGCCAATTATAATCACTGTGCTGTTTGAGTGAGTGGATGAGAGACTTGCACTCATAAGAGCTCTACAGGGTAAGGTGGAAAAGAAAGAAATACAGGGTATGGAAACCACATAGGAATGAACTGTGGCTGCAAGGAAAACAAAACAAAATGTCCCTCAAAGAAACCATAATTTAGCAGGAAGAGCAAGGGTTGCAAAACTGATGGAAACCATTTTGTTTAAACAAATTGTCAGGGTACAGCTGGGGGTTTTGTCCGAGAATCCTTCCAAACAGGGAGGGCGGCTACTGACAGTCATGCCGCTTCAGGTGGGGTTGAATAGACAAGGTGCCATTGTCAGACTAACCCAGAAGAGACTAACCCAGAATTGTATACGTTATGCCATCACCCATCCTATGCTAACACCAGGCAGAAATGGAAGAACAACTAACTTTAGGATCATGATGTAATAGTTGGGCTGCCTTGTGGAGCCCATTATGAACAAAGGAAGTGACTTCCACTGTCATAAAATGGCCACCGACAGAGTGTGCAGCGCTCTGTAGACAGACATTTTGCACACAGTGCAGCAATTCCGCCACTGGATGTTATGGAAAATGCGGAAGATCACCCCGAGGAGGCAGGAGATGGTGCCAACATTGACCCTTGGTCTAAGTACCTACAGGATCAACACCAAGGAAGTAGCAGGGGCTGAGCTGCACAGCTGCAGCTACTCAGGAGCTCATAGACAGAATATAAGGGGCACCTGGAGGAAGGATGGGTGTGGGTTGTAGGTGAGGAGAGAGTGCTGGAAGGGGTGAAGGTTATTGCTAAAACATATCGGACTGGCTTGAGGAACTGACTAACGGACTGGACAACAGACTGGCTTGGTGAACTAACATATGGACTGATACCTGGACTGATCTTTACGGACTGGCTTTACAGACTGGACAAATGACTAAGGATTATCGAACTGGCAACCATTAAAGAACCCCTGCTCAGTAGTTCCAGGAGGAAACCTGTAGGCAAGACACTGGGTGCTGGGGTCTGGTAGTTTGCTGATATTGCCAGGACTGTCCATACTAGGGGGACTAAGAAGCCTAAGCGGGCATAGAATTTTGGGAAGGAGAGCACAGAGGCTTTTGGCGGGACACTGGACCTTGCCACACCCACTGGACATGTAAGGCAACAGTTAGGAGGGGGTGGGGAAGCAGGAGAGGGTTGGATCCAGTGGCGATGGCATATGCCAGATCCTATGCCCTTTTTTTTATAAGGGTCTCCCTGTGCCTTTTCTCTCCTCTGACATACACAGCAAAAAGTGGTGCCGTATGTCTGAGGAGATACATAGGCGGTTCCACGGCTGACGCAAGGGTAAGTAGAAATACATTCTACTTACCTCCTGTTAGACCTCAGGTTGCCCCCTATACAGATGGGTGCAGCATGTGCCTTTTTTGGCGCAACTGCATCAGCAAGGGGGCAGAAGACAGGATTACACTCTTAAGGATGCATTTTGAATGCAGCCTAATTGAACCTTGAGTTTAACCTTGCTGGAGGTTTTGCGTATGTCTTGTAACTAGACAATAGAACTATATGGGAAAGATAGCAAAAGCACAGATGGCAACATTTTCTTGGTGTAAGAATGAGGCGCAAATATTCCCATATGGGTGGGGAAGCAGCAGCAGCAGCTGCATAGTCAACTCCCAGCCTCCATAATGTCTCGAAGAATGTACCCCACGTGGGAATCATGATATTCTATGCTCCCCCACCACGCCTGCACTCCATTGGCTGCCCCTGATGAAGGGGCAGAGAAATGAGGAACATCGTTACATCATAACTTGGGGTAAATTCTACTAGCAGTTATAAGGAAGTTGTTGTTCAGTCGCTGAGTTGTTGTTTTCAGCAGCAGCCCTGAATTCAGTGCCATGATCAGTGATGTCATTCAGGGGGAACGGACCAGAACGGGCGTTCCGGATCCTAACGGGCTCCGTGGCTGGTTCCGGGTTCCCAACAAGTGCCAATCAAAAGTGAGTTCCTGTTCCTAAATAATTTGAATGACACCACTGGCCATGATGCCCTTCAGGCTACAGAACTGAAGCTGCTGCCACTATCCCTCCCTCCCTCCCCCACAGCCCCGTTAAAACCAGGGGTACTTGCTGTGGCATTCTTCTCCAATACCCTCAACTCTCCTGTGTACTTCTGTTTCCCCTTCCCTATGCAGCCCTCACTAAAGCCCTCTTAGCCTCCCTTTTCAGCTTCCCTCACAGATACCACTTCTTCATCCACCCCTCATTATTTTTGTTTTTTTCCAATAGCATCCTGCCCATACCACAACCTCCCCCACTGTTGTCTTTACAGCTTGCCCAGAACCCCATTCCATATGCTCTTGCCCTCAACCCCAACCATTATTTTGAGAGATTTCCTACTTTGGGGCCTGAGAAATCATGCTGCCTCTGCTGTCTCTATCATCACTGTCTACTTGGGTTCATCTCTTATAGTCCCAGAGTGTGGCCAACGGAAGAGATGGAGAGGAGACAAAGGTATGTCTCTTCCTTGAAGTGACAGCTTTGCCTCAGCTGGGCCATCCCTGCTCTATAGCAGTGCTCCTCCACTCTGTCATATAGCCAGTGTTACATCATCATACTGCCATGATGCTTCTTCCATAGATACCTGGTCAGGTCTCCCATCAGTAAGAAGATAAATGACTTGGGTGTCACTGTCAGCAAGGGCAACCTGAAGTGCTTTCAGTATATCTGTAGAATTTCCAATCTAAGCAATCAACAGGGGGGGAAAACAAAAGAGAAGTGGAAGAATTAAAAGCATTCAGCTATTTTCACATCTGTCTGCTGGTGAGAGGCACTATACAATTTATCCAGCGGAAAGACAAATTCAGTCTTGATATAGTCTAAATGAGTGCAGAAATGTTGTGTGAAGGCCAGCCAGCAAAAGAACGGAATCCAACCCTGAGGACCTGTCCAGGCTGGACTTACAATCACCTGCTGAAGCTCACTGTCACACGGCCAGAGGAGAGAGCCACACTGTGAAGGCTACATCTGGGACTGAGGATTTGGTGAATTACAGAATACTGTATATTTGTAAAAACTCCATTGAAAAAATGGTGGTTTAGATTAGCCTGCCCATGTAAGCCGCCTTGGGCATTTGCTTCAGCATGGGAAAGGCAGGGTATAAATTCTTCAAAATAATAAAAAAAATTATCTACATTAATCATTTACCAGTCCATTCAAAGGCCATACAGGCCAAGAGGAATACCGTGCCTATAGAATGGTTCTGATCCAATAAATACCCAACAACTCTTAAGAAAGTAGTTCCACCCCTCCAAGTTGACCACTGAACCTCTTCCCCCTCCTGGGCCTGAGCCACACATCCCTGGCTCCATCACCCAGTTCCACCCAATCCCCCAGCCTGTTTCACTCCTATACCTGCTCTGGTGGGCCTCCTAATGTCTGCTAGTAAGTACAGGAAGGCTTCAGTTTCCCTGCCAGGGCACAGGCAGCTTGCACTTTATGGCTTTACATAACTATATGGCTGCTTTGTGGCAGCCTGCACCAGTGGAACACGTATTCCACAGGTGCTACTCATTGATGGGATTGAGCAGCCATGCAAATGACCCAAGTTTTACTTTCCAAATGTGCCCTCAGGGATCCCCACAATTAATAAACGCCATTCTGACCCAAATATATATATACACACCCTGGGAAGTCCAGCAAGAACCAGGGCCGGCCTTAAGCCAATGCAACCCATGTCATCACATTGTGGGCCCCTGCACCAATGCAGCAAGGATATTGCCTGCTGCTGCAGCCAGGTTTTCTGTGAACTGTAAATCATCCCACCTTCCCCGGCATCTGAACTGCCCAAAACGTGCCTCCTGCAAGCCGTTGGCGGTGACATCATGACGTCATCATGTCACCACCAACTATTTCCAACTGCTGTGCACAGCACCACGGGCACTTTTTGTGGTGAGAGGGGACCCCTGCATTGGGCCCCGCCTCTCCAAGAGCCGGCCCTGGCAATAACAGTAACACTTTCATCCATTCCCCCCCCCCATTTACCTGAATGTTTTTGACCCAACGCAAAGCATCCTCCAAATTACGTTCATTAACTTCAGCAAGTCTGTTTTTCCAAGCAACGGGTTCAGCATCGAATTTGACAAAGTTAAATTTTGTTTTCTTTTGCAGTTGTTCCTGCAAAAAAATGGATCATTGAATTCTCCTTTACAAAGCCTCACACTTCTTTTGGCTCAATTTGAAAAGCAATCACACAAAAAGGTTGAGGTTATTCATCTAGAAGTGATATTAAGATTAATTCATTCTTGGAGATTGTAAAGGAGCCTTACTATCTACAGTACAGACTCAATAATCTATCCACCCACCCAAAATTGGAGGAAGAATCTATGCATTAATTAGAAAAACCATAGTATCCCTATGCATTTGTTCCATTTCACAACCCTAATATAATAGTTGTCACTCACCCGCATGAGCTGAAATATTTTCTGCTTCACCACTGGCAGTTTGTCTTTCATAGACCGAGATATATCAATTAAAATATAGATGCGGTCTTCAAGAATTTCACCAAAGAGAGCTTTGCTCCCAGACTGCACCTCCTGAAGTCTATAAAAAAAATACTTAATATCACATGAAAAGGCATAGAGAGCCGTGTGACACTTCACCTTTGCTTAATCCTCCTATGGGGGGAGGATGCCTAAGGGTCCTATCCTATCCTTAGCTGGTCAAGAATGCACAATTCCCGAATGCAGTATGTGCTGCAAATTTTTACTTAACTCTCCACAGGCTGCCTGGTCTCCAGTAGGTCTCCTCAGACTTATGTCAGCTCTTTTCCTGGCATAAGCCTGACGAGCCTCTGGAAAAGGGCTGAGCCAAAAAGTAGGGATAAAATCCAGTGTGCACAGCTGCCAACAAGATCCATACCCCTCCCACCCCCAACTGGGCCATATCCTCACTCTAATCTGTTCCTATCACCAATTTATCAATGACAGCAGAGGTTCTGCAGGCCACTGTCACCCACATGCAGCCTCTTGACCTTTGTAACATGTTGTGACCTCTCGCCATTTTATCCTGTGAATAGGAGTGGGCCAAAAAGGAGCAATCCTATACACATTTTTCTTGAGAGTAAGCTTTAGTGAACATAACGGGACTTACTTCTCAGTAGACAAGCCTAGGACTACAGTGTTAGTAATCGAATACTAGAGGACTATATAACCCACATAAACAAATGAGAACATTAAGAGCACAATCCTAACCTGGAGTTAGGTCGGCAAAGTTTGGCTGGAACAAGGGACACCATAAAGTACATATGTTTGGAAAACTCTCGGAGTCAGAGAGGGCAGCACACTGACTCTGAGAGTGGTCCAAACGTGCTTTACAGTGGCACTTGAGCCAGCCAAATTTTGCTGGCCTAACTGTGCTAGCCTAACTCCAAGTTAGGATGATGCTCTAAAGGTTATTGTTTAGAATACAGGGCTATAATTTTACTGGGATGGTATCTGAGATCCTCATGTCAATCTACTTGAAGTTGCATAGACTCTTGATAACTCATTCAGGGTGCAATCCTAATCTGAAGTTAGGCTGGCACAGTTAGGCCAAAGTTTGGCCGGCACAAGGGCCACCGTAAAGCGTGTTTGGACCACTCTTGGAGTCAGGGATGATGGCGCACATCTGTGTGCTGGCCTCTCTGACTCTGAGGGCGCAATCCCAGGCAGCACAGGACTGGTGAGGCCGGCAGGCCAGCACCATATCCAGTGCTGCTGGAGCCTCCCCACGGCAAGGGATGTGCTCCTCAGATCTGCTCCTATGTGCTCCTCGGATCTGAGGAGATCCGAGGAGATCACACGGCCCAAATTGGAACTGCGCGGCCTCGCTGACAGGCTTAGGACGTGGCCATACGGCCACCTCCCAAGCCTGCCCAGGTTCCACCCAAGTCCCGCCTCCTGCCTTCCCCCCTCCCACCAATCCCCGTCCCGAAACAGGATAGAGAATCCCTTGCGCCGACCGTCTTCAGTCGGCACTTGAAGCCAACACTGCGAGCAGCGTCAGCTTCAGAGTTGGAGAACTGACGCGGGGGGGGGGGTGCTCGGCGCCCGCATGCCAAATCTCCACCCCTTGCGTCGACGTGATGACGTCGCATCGATGCAAGGGGCACACTAGGATTGCACTGTGAGAGTGATCCAAACATTCTTTACGGTGTTCCTTGTGCTGCCCAAACTGTGCTGGCCTAACTCCAGGTTAGGATTGAACCCTCATGCGTTTTTTCCTCAACTTACAACACTTTGAATAAAGAATAAACAGATATGTGAATGATTAACACCTCAATATAGAGAAGTTATTGTTACAAGAGACTTATAAGGCCATATTGAGATGATTTGGCCTTCTAACAGATGGGATATTTGCTCCCTATTTAATCAAACTGACCTTAATTGCATTCTTAAGGTAAAAATACACATTACATCACTCTCCGAGTGTGTGCTTCTTCAAACTAGCAGACATTGGTCGAGGCCATCAGTATCAAGACTGTGGCATGTGAAACAAGGATATGTAATCCTGTTCCCTCACACCACAAGCCCATGAAACCCCTACTTATCTAGGCTTGCCAGATTCAAACTGGGACAAAGTGCCTATACCTTTAACCACTGTATAGAAGAGGGAATTTGGGCAGGTGCAGCTCATCATGGAAGGATTTCAAAAGCTGCACCTGCCAAAACTCCCTCTTCTATACAATGGTTAAAGTTATAGGCACTCTGTCCCAGTTTGAATCTGGTAACCCTTTAGTTACCCACACAATGAAGCTGTCATTTGGTGCCAGTGACAACCTCACTTCTGATGCCAATTGCAGTTTCAAGGAGTAGCTTTCATTGGTGTCATCATACAGGCAGAAAGAGATAAATACCCACTCACTCAAGCATCACGTGAGGCATCTGGTGGGCCGCTATGAGATACAAGAAACTGGACTAGATGGGCCTTTGGCCCATCCAGTGGGGCTGTTCCAATGTTCCTATGAGTACTCGTCTGAAGAGGAGTATCTGGTTCTGGTGCAGAGACGTACAAGGCTCCGAGCGTGCCCAGGGGTAGGGTGACGTCACCACACCCAGCCACGTCTTCCTGCGCCCGGAAGAGCTCCATTAAGGAGTGATAGGAGAGTGACGGAGGGTGGGCGGACCAAAAAGCGTGCGGGTTTTTCCGCGCTGTGGTGTCTCGCTGCTGCCGGCGCCCATTGCTCTCACCCACCCACCCACTACACCCTTCCTCCGCCTCTGTTCTGGTGACTGTCAAAGAGAAATGCTGTGAAGAATATTGTCACTGGCTACCAATGCGTTTACTTCAGAATTTACCTCAGAATGCCAGGTGCAAGGGAGTGGCAACAGGATGCAGGCATTTCCCTGAGGAATCTGGTGGGCCACTGTGGGATACAAGAAGCTGGACTAGATGGGCCCTTGGCCTGATCCGGCGGGGCTGTTCCTATGTTCTTATGTTGGCTCTTAGTAAAACTATCAAATCAGACAAACTTGAAACAGGATTGGGTGGGGTTGGAATATCAACCACCAAGTTTGGCTCCACCTTTTGGAGGGCCTGGAGCAAAAGCCCTGAAAGATATACCTTTGCTCTGGTATTTCAAAATAATTTCATTTGGTAAGTTTTCCAGAAAAGACAGTACTTTCACAAAGATTTCATCTGGAAGAAACCCAACCTTCTCTCCATTTGATCCACAAGTCTCTTCACTCTCTCTTCAATCTGCCTGCACCTTTCAGGCTCTAATGTATGTATGTGGACTATGGTCCCATCTTCCAAGTATGCGTGTGGAAAATTGTCACAATATTTTGCATTGACCATCTTCTCGTTACTCTCCTGTATGAGCAAAAGAGTGTACACTATGCACAAAAGCAAAATCAGCAATGGTTTTAAACTGCATTCATAAGCAACTACCAATGCAGAAAGAACCCCTAAACACTGCCTCAGTATCAGCCAGGAATACATTATTCTTAAACTCTCCTAGACATGCTCAAGCTTAAAGGTAAAGGTTTCCCCACGACCAAATGGTCTAGTTGTGACCGACTGTAGGGGGCGGTGCTCATCTCCGTTTCAAAGCCTGCAGAGCCAACGTTTTTGTCCAAGGAGAAGTTTCCATGGTCATGCGGCTGGCATGACTCTACGCCGTAGTGCACGGAACGACGTTACCTACCCACCAAAGTGGTCCCTATTTATCTACTTGCATTTAGGTGCTTTCGAACTGCTAGGTTGGCAGGAGCTGGGACAAGCAACGGGAGCTCACTCCGTTGCGCAGTCTTGAACTCCCAACCTTGCGGTCGGAAAGCCCAGCAACAGCGGATTAACTTGCTGCGCCACCATGTCCCATGGTCAAGCTTATACCAGTATAATAGCAGTGACTGGGATTAATTCAATACCTGATCTGAGGTTTCTTATCCCCCAGATCAATGAGGTGGAAGTTAATGTAAAGTATGCATGCACAGGCCATGCCGCTTCTGGCACAGGCAGACGAGCCTCTGCACTGTGGCAGGCTGGTCCTGGTCCTGATCATGAGCAGCAGCAGCCAGCAGGAGGAGGCCCGTCATGTGCACCAACTGCTGTTAAAAGGTGTTGGGGCTCACAGGGCTGTGGCTTATTCCTCATCACTGCTGCTGAGCAGTAAGTCAGGGTTCCAGGAGGCTTCCCAACACTACATATCAAAACTACGGTTTAGAAGTAGTAAAAAAAAAATGGGTTACCTACAGCATCAGTTTGCAAAGATTCGTCCTCTGGCTTGGTTTTTATGTCAACAATGCCATTTATGTGACGAAAGGTGCAGTCACGAAATGCTTTCGACATCGTCAACTTTTGTGCTTTCAAACCATTCCGCTGAAGCCAGGCCTTGGAATCGTCATAATCCAGTGAATTGGACTCACCTGCTATAGAGTCAGTTTTGGGTGCTGAGGTAAAAACATGAATGAATGAATGAATGAATGAATGAATGAATGAATGAATGAATG
>JAJKFI010000006.1:9684396-9705095 GCA_029204185.1 Lerista edwardsae | reverse complement strand
ATGAATGAATGAATGAATGAATGAATGAATGAATGAATGAATGAATGAATGAATGATCATTTGATGATCTCTAGTAATCTCAAACATGATGTTCAAGTTGGGATTTCCAAATACACAGAAAGAGAAAACTCTCTGAACTCAAAGGAGCCATAAATCAGCATTGCACCACGTGTGAGCATCGAATGCCTTAAACTCAGTGGTTCCCAAACTGTGATCTGTGGCTCCCCTGGGAACCTCAAAAACCAGCAGAGGAGTCACGAATCTTTGTGAAAAACCTGCTGCCCTATACAATGTGTATTGGATGGTAGCCCTAATGGGGAGCTGTGACCAATGACCCAGTAGGTCAAGGGGGCTGCCAGTTGAAAAAGTTGTCTTCACTCATGAAAAGCACATATCTTGCCAGGTCTCCAACAACTACATCAGTTGCAGTTCCATTTCTAGACACAATTCTTCATGGTCCAATTGTAACCTATAAAACCCTATATGGCTTGGGGCTTAGCTAGCTGATGGTCCCAATCCTATGCAATTTTCCAGTGATGATGCAGCCATGCCAATGGGATATGCACTGCATGCTGCAGTGAGGGGGCAGTCACAAAGGCCTCCTCAAGGTGAACGTTGGTTCACTTCCCTTTTGCCTGCCTTGCAGCTGCATTGGCTCTGGAACATTGGATAGGATTGAGCCCTGGCCTTATACCACAGGAGCCTGACCAAACCATTCACCATCAGAGTTAGGCGAGGGGTGTCCATGAAGAGGGCATATTTGGTCATGGTACAATGCATGAGAAATGTCTCCAGCTGGCACCAATTGAATGCCTCTTTGGCATCAACAAATACTTCTTTTCTATTATTTCTCCTGATATTTCAGAATGCTTTAAAGCTGGTCAAATCTGATAATCGGATGCTATAATGTTAAACTATATAATTTTAAATTCCTCTCTGCCGAAGATTGACATTATAGTCGGAGCTCCTGAACCAAACACCACCACATGGGCAACTGAAAGTGAAGCTCATAGGGCATTAGAAAATGGACAAGGAGCCAAAGATTTATTACTTGAAAGTTTTCAGATTAAAGTTTAAGCCCATGAAATTCCAGAGGTTCCAACTGGAAGGCAATTTAGGAGGTCTTTCAAAATTATTTGAAAGGTCCTTTTAAGAGCTGACAGCTGGTGGCTGCCATTTTTGTTCTCTGAACATGCCAGATGTAACATCATTCCAGAAGGGGAAATAGTGACATCCTTGCAGCTGTATGTCATCCACCATTTCTGCCCTCCAAGTACAATGCTATATGAAGGGCAATTGGTGGAAGGAATGATAGCTGCCATCTGGAGGCTGGCTAGCAGGAAGCTCTGCCACTGGCTGTAGTCAGTGGGGAAAAAATAATAGCAAAAGAAATACTGTCATCACCAACAATAGGTTATCTCCAACTTTTTAAAGACTCACCTCCAAAAGCATCCCCAAAAATTCACCACCTGCAAAAGGGGTGGCAAATTTGTGGGTTAGTAGAGGATTTTTTGCCTAGTTTTATGCCATCTACTGTGTAAGTGTATAAGCAGCAGGAGTTCATGGCATGCTTGTACTGCGCAGAAAGGCAGAATATATATCATTGAAATAAATATATGAATAAATAGTTTGAATTGCATTGCACTTAAATTGCATTGTAGCAAGAAACAATGGCAAACATTCTGTAATGTGCATATCTATAGGAAGAAAATTGTCCACCACTTTTAATAAATGGTGATGCTCAACAGTTCTTCCCAAGTCATGCAAATCAAATGATTGCTTCAAAGCATTCAGAAGTTTAAAATATTAAACAAAATACCTGCAACAGGCTCAGACTGTTCAAACTCTGAAATAATTATCTGAATTTGTAATAGTGTATTTCTGGCTTCCTCTAGCTCCTTCCAGATCAGGAACACATCTTCTCGTACACCAGCACCTATATTTGTAGTCACATGAAATATACATTAATGGAGATTCACCACTAGGTCACCAAAGAAAGTTCCACCCGCTTTTCCACATTCTCCAAATGCATTTGCATTTTGCCAGAGAAGTTGCTATACTGTTTTCCAGGGTTTATCCAGGAGCAAATGCTTTCAAATAACAGGTCTGGGATGGAAAACAAAAGCAACGCTGATTTTCTATTGACTATTAGTAAATGTTGAAGCCTATTGATTTCAATGGGATTTAGGCACAGCGAACTTTCTGTGAACTTTTTTTGTCAAAAATTGTAACATGGATTAAAATGTACTATGGTGGAAGGTAAGTGGAAGTCGAGACTGAGAAATAAATTGCTAATCATCCATCACACTCTAACCTGGTTACAGAAAAAAAGGAAATCAGGACAGGGTTATGCAAATAAAGAGGTGGGTTTATGTACCTGATTTCCCCATGATGGGTCACCAGGGCGGTGCATAGCTTTACCTCCCACCCCAATAATGTCCCTTGGCATACCTCTTTTTTCCTCCATAGAAAGCGAATGGATTCTAGTTATGGCCATGAGAAAAAAAATGAAGGGTTTGAATTAGGAGACACTATTGCAATGAGTGGACACTGGAGAGACCAGCCATACTCAACAGAGATCCCACAGTGAAGTGTACATGTTTTATGTACATGTCTATGTGCAAAATATGCAGAGATATGCCATACCCATTGGGAATGCTTGCAATAAATATGCTTTCCTTTCCCACCAATCATAGTTAAATAATTTTAAAAGTCATAGCAATTTTTTAAAATGTTTAAAATTCTGATATTAAAAATATTTACATACCACTTTCTGACAAAAAAATGTTCAAAAACAATTTACATAGAAAAATGTATACACAATATACACTGATCACATAGAAAACAAAGAATACAATGCAAAACCAGAACATGTGCCCTTTCTCTGAAAATATCCATCTCTGAAGTTTATCCTGAATTAAAATTAAAGACGCTTTCAATGCAATCCTGCCCCACTAATTGCGCCAATGCTATGTTGCATTCTGGTGCTGTTTAGGATTGCGCCCTTTAATATGTGCTAATTCATTGATCCTGCAAAGCTATCACAGAAACAGTGTCTCCCAACATGAACATAAGAACATAAGAATAGCCCTGCTGGATCAGGCCAAGGCCCATCTAGTCCAGCTTCCTGCATCCCACAGCCAGCCCCACCAGGTGCCCCAGGGAGGCATGAGACAACAAGATGCTTGCATCCTGTTGCCACTCCCTTGCACCCAGTGCTCTGAAGTAGCCTACTACTAATGTAAGGAGGTTACAACCCATCATTGCCTATAGCCCATGATGGACTTTTCTTTTAGATATCTGTCCAATCCCCTCTTAAGGGCATCTAGACCAGACGCCATCACCACCTCCTCTGGCAGAGTTCCACAGATTAACTACCCGATGGGTAAAAAAGTACTTCCTTTTACCTGTTTTAACTCTCCCAACCCTCAGTTTTAGTGGATGCCCCCTGGTTCTGGTGTTTTGAGAGAGGGAAAAGAACATCCCTCTATCGACTCTATCCCTTCCATGCATTATTTTGTATGTCTCAATCATGTTCCCCCTCAGGCGCCTTTTTTCTAGGCTGAAGAGCCCCAAACGCTGAGTCTTTCTTCATAAGGGAGGTGCCCCAGCCCTGTAATCATTTTTGTCGCTCTCTTCTGCACCTTTTCCAGCTCCACTATGTCCTTTTTGAGATGCGGCGACCAGAACTGTACACAATATTCCAGGTGTGGCCTTACCATCGATTTGTACAATGGCATGATAATATTGGCTGTTTTATTCTCAACCTTTCTTAATTGCTGCCGCACACTGGGTCGATACCTTCATTGAATTGTCCACCAGCACCCCAAGATCTCTCTCTTGAACTGTCGCAGACAGCTCAGAACCCATAACATGAAACACCAATCCCAGTTTTTATTGGATTGCAATGCCAGCACAGACGGTTGCAATGCCAGGACAATGTCATTAGTTTATGATAAAGTGGTTTGTGGCACCACAGTTAGAGCAAATAACTTTACAATGAACTTCAATAAGTGCAAAGTCCTTTAAATACTGTATATGTGCTGGCACAACAATTCTTAAGTGAGGGCTGCATGCCACAAACCAGATCACAACATGTTCCAACCACCATTATTTTTTTTAGCCACTATCAAAAGTCAACCCAACTTTTGAAAGTGTTGCTGGATATAAGTAACGCATGCATATTTTGTACAGCAGTTTCACTTAAAGCTGTAATCCTATACACACTTAACAGAAAGCAAGTCCCATTAAACTCAGCGAGGCTTGCTTCTGAAGAGACATGCATCGGATTGCACTGAAAGAAAATTAGCCCGTGCTTGGGCTCTCTCACTGGCTGTGCAGTTCTAATGTGTAATGTCTACTGCCATCTCCTGGGACTCTCCTGTATTTCAAGATTCTATTTTATATTAGAAAGAAAATTGTAAAGCTAAAATGAAGTTTAAAAGAAGCATTATACCTGAGGGCAGCCAGCACCCAAGAACCATAGTGAGCTGTCCTGTTCCCCTAACCCCCTTAAATAAGAGGTGCCACTCAGCACACACACCCCCACATCAGTGCTAAGATGTAGTGTTGACGCAAGCATGTTGCGTCAGCGCTATGTCCCTTCCAGGATTACGCTGTAAATTTCAGTTTATTAATCCACACCCAGTCCACTACAACCAGGTATTGGTTCAGAATAATCAATCATCAGAACATCAGGATTATCTGATGAAAAGACAAGATAGAGCTGGGTGTCATCCACATAGTGAAGGATCAATCTCCAAATTGTTGGGTGACCTTTCCCAATGGTTTCATATAGATGTTAAGCTACGTGGAGAACAAAAATTTACTTTATACTACAACAAACACAACATTCAACAGGTGTCCACCTGATAATTTTTGTGTTTGTTGGCTGTAGAGGGGTGAATCTCATTTTCCCCTTCCCAAATTACCCAACAAGTTGGTTATCGTATATTTTTCCAGTTTTACAAAAGTCAGTGTTATTGTATGCAATGGATGCTTTTGTTACCTATTACATAAAAAAATTAAGCCAAATAATAAACTGCCAATATCATCTTGATACTGTTTCCCAAGAGACTTAAAACATAACATCTTTCATCTTGCTGACACTTCCCTATGCCGTGGGTTCCTCTTAGCATACCAGAAACAGATTTCTACTTATTTTAGAATGGATGCACAACACCAGGCTCTTATATACCGTTGTACAGAGACGCTTACGGTCCAAGAACAAGACCAGCATTTGTAGAAGAACTGTATAAAATAAGAAATATGTTTTAACAAGCAAAACATTTGTCATAGAGAACTGATTCATAAACATCTGGGACAAAATATAAGTGACTAGAGTGGGGCAGTAATTGCTAATGCATACCAGAATCTACATTGCTTTAATAATCTCCATATGAAGTTATTACATTACTCACTCAGCTCACCTGATTCCTTCCTACACATGTTACTAAAGCAGGGTGGGAGCCACGCATACAGAAACATTTGCCACTCTTCTTCAATACACAGTCCCAGTGTTTTGTGCCAAGTTGCTTGGAAACCCTGGGGCAAACCCTGCGCTGGGTCTCCATGGCACTCACTTCACTTTGATGGCACCTTTGATGCTAGCACTGCCACTGGTACTGCTCGTTCAAAGGCTGGCGTGGCTAGGTGGGCCCTTGGCCAGTACCCAAATTGGCTGACCCAACACCACCTCTGCACAGTCCCTTAAAGGTAACTATGCCATAGCATTGTATCTTACTAAAGTTATTTCATCAATTCTCAGCCTTTTGGCCAAGATCATACATTCACAGAAGCAGGTTCCTTTATCACAAGCCATGTGATAAACATAATCATTCAATTTACTATTGTTTGCTTATTATTATTATTATTACTTTTTGTTGAAAAACTGTATTTAAATATTATTATTAATTAATTATTAATTATTAATTATTAATTATTAATAATATTTAAATACAGTTTTTCAACAAAAAGTAGTGCACAAAGTGATCAGTAAACGGTTCCCAAAGGGCTCACAGTCTTTAGAAAAAGATACAGAGGACACACTAGTAACAGCCACTGGAAAAGAAGCCATGCTGGAGTAAAGAGTTAGGGCACAATCCTAACCTGGAGCAAGGCAGGCACAGTTAGGCCAGCAAAGTTTGGCCAGCACAAGGGGCACCATAAAGTATGTTTGGACCACTCTCACTGTCAGAGAGGCCAGCACACAGACGTGCACCATCCTCCCTGACTCCGGAAGTGATTCCAACACACTTCACGGTGGCCCTTGTGCTGGCCAAACTTTGCTGGCCTAACGTCAGGTCAGGATTGCACTCTCAATTTGGTACAATCACTTTGTACAATCACTTAAAGCTCTTTAAAATATTCAGGTGATTGTTGTTTGGAGAGAGAGAGACGTGTTCACTGATAGTTGCACTGTTATCAGTGCAACTGATCATACATCAGCACCTGTAATCACAGCAGGATATTATTATCTAGATAAGTGCACCAAGCTAGAAGATGGCTTCTACTGAACACACACACACACACCCTACAGACTCATCCCAAGGAGATACTAACTGTTGCAGTTCAAAAACATTATAAATGACTGGCTTTCCCAAGGAACATACAAGCCTACATGATTCGATTGCAATTGTAAGCATGTTTTCCTGGAAGCAACGCCCATCAAGTTCAAGAACACTTATTTGCCGACTGAAGTATGCTTGCCTGATGCATTTGCTTGATAATGTACAGTATCCCCATTTTTTGTTGTTGGTTTGGGCTCCAAATGCAGAGCTGAATGCAGCACATGGTTTAATACAGTGGTTCCCAAACTTCTTAGCACTGGGACCCACCCAAAACGGCACTCTATCAGTACCCACCTAGCTTTTTGAGACTAAAAAAAAAAGTTTCCCTTTACCCGCCTCTGTTTACTTTACCAGCCACTATGTTTCTCCTTTTCACTATTCGGGGTGGGTGGGAGGGAGATATCGCCTTCTGGAGCATGTAATGAGTGCCACATAAATCAGATCAGGATCATTCTTGTACCCTTGCATTCCCCTTTCCCTGGCCTTCTGTAAGAGCCAAGGTACATGTGCCTACCAACAAATAAATGTGCACATGCAGCTCAGATTCACATTCCATAGGGCTCAATACATTTTCCTTGCCAGCTATCAGCTTGTCAGTTTCACAACCCAACAATTTGGTAGTGATCCACTGGTAGATTTGGGAAACATCATTTGGGAAACACTGGTTTAATACGAGTCAGTTGTGCACTACCTGTGGCTGCTTGGCTGACAGTCAGAACAGCATGACTGAAAACTATGGCTACCACAAACCTAAAGCATTGTTTGAATTAGGCCTTTAATCCACCCAAAGAGAGAGAAAGAGTTACTATCTGATTTCCTTTGGGCATCTCCAACTTAGCAATAAAGAAATGCAACCATTTCTTTGAATTAAATTTCATTGTGCAAAATGAGCTGTATGATGCTGATTCAGTAAACCACACTGACGCATAAAAACTGCATGCCTAGTATGCAGATCGAGACTGGCATTTTCTTGCATATGCTTGGTATGTTGGACAGCTGTCAAATCCCAAGTTTCTTTTTCCCAGAGGGAGATCAAAGGGAAGATACAGTGATGATCCCTCTCAAGAACCTGGGAAGCGACATGGGGAAGCCATCACAGACCAAAAGCAGGCTTTTGCTGCTAGGAAGTGTTGCTTTTCAAAAGGCTAGTAGTACATGGACCAAGCAAAGTCGGCAACCTCTTTCAACAGGCACATATAATTTACACTTTAACCCAAACACATATTATTGGGCTACTGGCATGTTGTGGTGTATTTTATTTATTCATTTAAAAATATGTATACCCCCCCTTTCCTCTGGGGATGCTCAAGGTGTTCAAAATCCCACCTTTATTTTCTACCATCCCAGGCAGGCAACTCCTTCATGAGTTCTGTTCAGCTTGGTGAGCCATAATATGCTCACCATAATACACTACACTGAATGGCTACACATTTCTGAGATAGGCGAGATGCACTCTGAGCGCAATCCTACACTGCGCTGGAATGGCGAGGCCGATGGGCCTGCGCTATATCCCACGCAGTATAAGGGAGGCTCATGCCCTTACCGTAGGGAGGTATAGTGCAGGCGCAACAGTGCCCGGTACTGTTGCCTTAGCACTGATGTGGGGGTGCCACTCAGCACCCTCACGTCGGCGCTAAGTGTGCAGCACCAACACAACCATGTTGCGTCAATGCTGAGCACATTATAGGATTGCGCTGTCTCTCTGAGAGTGCAATCCTAACCTGGAGTTAGGCCAGCACAGTTAGGCCAGCAAAGTGTGGCTGGCACAAGAGTCACCATAAAACAAGTTTGGACCACTCTCAAAGTCTGGGAGGATGGCGAATGTCTATGTGCTGGCCTCTCTTGACTCCGAGAGTGGTCCAAACCTACTTTACAGTGACTCTTGTGCCAGCCAAACTTTGCTGGCCTAACTGTGCCGGCTTAACTCCAGGTTAGGATTGCACCCTGATTCAATGATGGTAGCACACTGGCATAATAACAGGTGGCTGTCGGGCCGTCTGCCCCAGGGACCAGCTAAAGGGGTGCCAGGGTTGCTCCTGCCCTGGCTGTGCCAGCCTCAGAAATGCTGCAGCCCAGGCTGGGGACTCAGAGCCCAATCCTATCCAACTTTCTAACACCAATGCAGCCGTACCAATGGGGCATGCACATACATTCCTGCAGTAGGAAGACAGTCATAGAGACCTCCTCAAGGGGAGGGAACATTTATTTCCTTACCTTGGGGCTGCATTGCACTGGAAAGTTGGCTAGGACTAGGCCCTCAGTTGTTGCCAAACAGCAACAGGCAGGAGAGCCTAAAGGGCTCACTACAGCCAGAGCCAATACACACCCAGCACACCATGACCAGCTTCTCCTGCCTCTGGCAACGAAAGCAATCCGGCATTATCACATCACAGCCACACTTCTGGGTTGCCAAGCTCCATAGTGGGTGACCCCCAGTGTCTTGCATCTAACAACTGATGGGCCTGGTTGCTGGAACAGTATTCCTGGATGCACAGTCCAACTACATAGCCAGAGGGGGAGCAATGTAACAGCACCGGTCACCAGAAGAAAAGGCTGAGGACCTTTTTGGATGTCACTGCCCACACACACTCAGGACCCAGGAAAGTCCATGTTCCTATCGCTGCTATGCACAGGAGGTGTTATGCTCGCCCCTCCGCCATCTTGTGCCACCAAGGCCAACAGAACAGAAATATCTTTGTATCATTCATTCATATGAAAAGAATCGTAGAACTGTTGGATGCTCTCTCTATTTTGTTACCATTTATTTTCTTCTACTGTTTATCTCGCACACATTGGAAACAACTTTCTAGCAGGTTAGACTGCAATCATTCTGCCTTTATTATCCTTATTCTTTGTTTTGCAGTGCACCCTTTCAGGAAGCACTCTGCAAACAGACCCAAAACAAGCAAGACAAGTCACTGCTCCAGTGCCTTCTCAGCTGTGAAACACTCTCACAATCTCAAGCAGAGCTGGAACTTCCCAATTGGCTGGGCATGATGTCATAACTGCAGCTATAATGCTAGGTAAATGCACAAGACTAATTGTGTTCCCTTTTAATGTGTAAATTCTACTCCTTAAAAGCAATAAGACACAGCATACAAAACATTTCGAGGAGTCTACTGCACTGGTGGGGTGATTAAAACCATTGAGCAACTCAGTCATAAAATTATGCCTGTGCCTTTCCTTTCAACAGCAGCAGCAGCTCTCAGTCCACCCATTGAAAGATAAACTTGACACTTGGGGAGAGGGGAAGGAAAATTTCCCTCTTACAATGGAATCCAGCAGAGAGGCTCTGTTGCCATAAGCAATTGTTAAACTGCTGCTGAATCAAATTGAAATAAGGATACGCAGTACTTCCAAGAAGGAAAAACCAATATTCTTCCTTCGTCTCCATTTTATGTGTTTATATATTTAATAAATCAGTTAATATTCATTTCACTCCAGGATAATGGAGTTGCTCTGTCATTCTGCCATTTTGAAAGCACAATTCAAAGTGCTGTCTTTTACCCTGCACATTTCTAGAACATTTCTTTGTCCTTGTCTCACTATGAGCCAGAAAACCTACTCACCATTGGTCAAATGCCATTGGTCAATGGTCAAATACCATTTGGGTATTTCAACCTAAGTTCAGGTTCAAACAACAAGGGCACATAATGCCAGCTGCCCCACAGTTATGTGAACAATCTTTTCCCGGGATGGGTAGGATTGCCCCAACAGAATTTTTTTACACCCTCCAAAAGTCAAAATGGTGCCCCTCTTATCTGGACAGGAGCTCTTAATTGTTGTTTAAAGACAGGTAGAGGAAGTGAGATAAAATATAACTCCTGGAATCTGCTGTACAAAGCAGCTACTTTGTGTGAGGTTTCAAAACCTTTGAAAAGGCCTTCTTTGTCTGGACTGCATAAAACTTTTGTTTGGACAAAGTTTTGTGGGAAGCAAACAAACATGGAGTTTTTTAAATCTACAGAGCATTTTTTTTTAAATCGATTTTATGTTTTAAAGCTGGCAATTACCCAGTTTTAGAGCATAATCCTAACCTGGAGTTAGGCCGGCACAAATTAGGCCTGCAAAGTTTGGCCGGCACAAGGGCCACCATAAAGTGCGTTTGGACCACTCTCAGAGTCAGGGAGGATGGTGCACATCTGTGTGCTGGCCTCTCTGACTCCAAGAGTGGACCAAACATACTTTATGGTGTCCCTTGTGCCTGCCAAACTTTGCTGGCCTAACTGTGCCGGCCTAACTCCAGGTTAGGATTGCGCCCTGCAAGTAGAGTATAGGGCAGTATAAGATAGGGCAGACCCTCAGAAGACCTAGATCGAACTACCAACTCTGCTTCAGTTTAAAACATCCCGAGTTCAAGATGTGGCAACTTTTTGAGGTCAGCCCAACAATAGACCTGCACTGTGATCCAGCAGTGCTCTTGCAACCTCCATGCATCCAGTGCAGGAATAGAAGCTGCTGAAGGTTAGACCCAGCAGCTTCTACAGGACTAATCGTATCCACTCCAGCAATATCACTGGCACAAATCCAGGCCCGCCGCATGTTGGGCTTTCAGGTCCAAGAGGGGAAATAGAATGAGGCAGTAGCTACAGCCACAATCTTTGCCCTCCCTTACACCTGAACTGACCCCTCCCCACTATCCCCCTGCCTCCTGCTGCCCAGCAGAGAGCCTACTTGCTCCTGCAGATTCAGGCCTTTGAGTGATGGCAAACCTTGCACAGGCCTTGCTGCCAGTTCAGAGGGTCTCCATGCTGCTGCAACATGCCTTACGGCAATTTTGTAATAGTACGCATGCCCATTGCATCAACACTAGCCGGCACAAAATTGGGAAGTCAGTTGCCAATTAAGGATCCAATCCTATCCAGCATTCCAGCACTGATGCAACCAGACCAACAGGATGTACCCTGCATCCTGCAATGGAGGAACAATCATTTGTTCCCTTACCTCAGGGCTGCACTGTGGCTGCATCAGAGCTTGAACACTGGATAGGATTGGATCCTAACTTGGGAATCCATGCACACTACGAGGTTATTTCAGCGTATGAAGTACATTGCAAAATGAATGAATGAATGAATGAATGACAGCACATTCCTATGCATACCTGCTCAGAAGTATGCCTCATTGTATTCATGAGGGCTTACTACCTGGAAAACATGTCTAGGATTGTAACCAAAATCATCTTGTATTGATGCAAAACTCATGTTAAGTACTATAAATATATTGTTGTAAATCTACTGATGCAAGACTTGACTATATCAATGTAAGTACTTGTACTAGTGTTAAATACCACATGATGTAAAAGACAGGAATAGCCTGAATTCTATTGTCTGTATAAGTCGCCTGCAGGTTTGTCAACATTGTCCTTTGCAAAAGCACTTTCAGAGCACAATCCTAAGCAGTGTTGGAATGGCAAGGCCAACAGGCCTGAGCCATAGCCAAAGCTGCTTCGCACCCTTACCAGAGGGGAGGCTCCAGCCTCCCCATAGCGCTACTCAGATCTGCGCCTGCTAAACAGCAGGCACAGATCCGAGGAGACCGCGTGACCCAAATCGGTTGACATGCGGTCTCCTCCCAGGGCTTAGGATCCTTCCTGGGCTTATGGCCGAATCCTGGGCCCACCTCCCTCCCGGGCTGGCACATCTGCTGGCCCACTTACATCCCACTCAGAATCGCCCTCCCCCCCATCCCATGGCGCCTCTCTTGACGGCTTCAGCCGATGCAAGGGAGGTGCAGCATGGGTGCAATGGGGCCGATACTGCCTGCAGCACTGGTCCTGTTGTCGTACTGCCAACGCGGGAGTGCCGCTCGGCACCCCCACATCAACATCAAGTCCACAGCGCTGACACAACCCTGTTGCGATGCCGCCGCACACTCCTTAGGATTGAGCTGCCCCTCATTTTCATCAGGTTGCATTAGAGACTGTTTCCTGTTCTTCCAATAGTACATTCTTTCCTATTCACACACGCACACACAACTTGGCAAACGTTCCTTGAAGTCATCAAGCACTTCTTAAGAGTTTTTAGCCATTTATTCTCATTAGATTTGGCAGAATCTATGGACTACCACCTTTCTGTGATAGATTTTCCCCTTCTCTTCGCTGTCCAATTGTTCCTTTTCATGAATCTCCAGCCCAGTAATATGTAGAACTTAAGCAGAAAATTGTCATCTCACTCTTCCCCAAAATACAGGAAATAAGGGGGTGTCCCACACAATTGACTGAAAATGGACTTGAAATAGAATGCTGTGATCTTTTTCTTCTCACACAGCGCAATGAACCGTTCATTGGCCTGTACAGTTATAACACTGAGGGCAGGTGTAGCATGGTGTTGACAAGACTGGCCTGCGAATCAGGACTTCCCCACTTTGAATCTCATCTCTGCCATAAGCCCAGGAGGTGGCCTTAGGCAAGCCGCTCCCACGCAGCCTCCACTCCCCAACTGCAATTTGGCGATAATCACACATAAATACTTTAAGGGGTTGCTAACAAAGATTCTATCAAGATGATACATGTGAAGTGCTTTGCACCCTGCACAAATGCTAAGCCCAGTATTATTATTAAAATTGTCCATCCCCTCCTGATCTGTAGGTAGGCACTACTATACGTTCCATCCACATGCCTTTTAGGTGAACTTGGAATATATCTGAATTTAGATTTCAGAACTGCTGCACGCACAGTTTTGCCACAGTTTTCAGGGTGTGTTTGTTCTCCTTATACGCCACTAATGTACACAAACACATACGCATGTTCTTGCAATGAATTACATTCCTTACAAAGAATCTGCCAACTGCGAAGGGCTTTCCTTTAGCAAGAAAATCGGATCTGTACCTATCTAGTCCAGGATCACGCTGCCTACAGAGGTACACCAGCTGCCACTGGGAAGCCCCCAAGGCTTCACTCCTCTCCCACCACTGTTCTCCTGCACCTGGAATGGAAGCATGCCGCCGCTGCACCTGGAGGTAGCTCATAACCATCATGACTAATGGCCGGGGACAGGCTGGCAATTTGATCCTCCACATCACCACATCTTGTGGGTGTGCATTCCACAGATTAATTGCGTCCTGTGCGGGGAAGTGCTTCCTTTCCTCAAACTACATGTGACATGAAACATGTCTCTGTGGAATTACTGGCTGGCTTTTGCCTACCACATAGTAGCCGCACAGGGCTACATTTTGAATTGGGACTGTGGGGGCACAGAGGTAGCGGATATGTAGCCCTTGCTATTTTTCATGCCCCGAATTGACTATTTCTCTCTGAAAAGGCTATTGTGGCACACTGCCCTTTTAGTGCCAAGTAGTGGCTTCAGGGATGTGATTTTCAATGGGAAAACAGAATCAACATAAAGGACAAAATACCCTCCACCTCCACAGCACAGACCTGATCCATACCATCCATGTGGCTGCCACATGGAAGTAAAAGTAAGCTGTTAACTGCTTGTGACATGTTTTACATCACATGCCACTCAGAGGTATGCATCTTGTTAGTGTGAGGTATCTTGTAAGTATGCCGTTACAAGCAGAGGCAGATCTAAGGGAGGGCAAAGCTCTAAGTTTTGCAAGAAGCCTTATCTTGCAGTGGAAATCACTCCTCTCCTGCACCGTTTTAGCCAATCCTCACAGGGAACAGCAACATCTTGGCGTTGCTTACTGGCTACAGCAGCAAGGGAGAGGAGGGATTTACATGACAGGGTAAGGCTTCTCGCAACACTTAGAGCTTCACCCTCCCTGTAGATCCGCCTCTGGTTACAAGATTCTGAACCCCTTTCAGACATAGAACAACCATTCCATTAATTTTGCTACATAAACTGTTTTGTGAACTGTTTGTTGTTGAAAGTATACTGAAAAATAGTAAATAGGAGCAGTAGAAGTATAAGCAGTATAAGTAGGAGCAGTAGGGACAGGAAGTATGGCCTGATGAGCTACCAGTACTTCCTGAAATGAAGCAGGAGAATCCATGGTCTTGTTTTTGGATGGGAGACAGAATGTTAGGCTGACAAACTGCTGTACCTGTTGTGGCAGGATGGAGTCACTATTGAGCTGATTAATCACTGCAAGTGAGTGTGTGAGAGAAGGCCAGCCAACAAAAGAATGGAGTATGACCTTGAGGACTTGTCCAGGTTACCCCTATGGTTTTCCCCTTGCACCCGCATAAGCCCCAGTCAGCCCTATAGGCCTGCTCAGATCTGCGCCGGCAAAATAGCAGGCTCAGAGGAACATGCACGGGAGCGGCCCAAATCGGGGCCACCATGGCCAGGAACCAGCATTAGGATATGGCACTACAGCCATCCTGCGTCACATCCACACCATAACCGCCATCTCCACCCACTGCAACACCCAGTTATGCCCCCAGAACACCTCTGGAACACCCTTGCAGAGGCCCTGCACCGACCGAGCTCAACTGGTGCACAGCTGGCGCTGCCAACAGTAGTGGTGGAGCCCGAGCATTGGCGCTGCCACTTTCGCCAGCCGAGTGCCATAGCGCTGACTCGGACGCGCTTTATGGCATGTTCGCAACAGCGTTTGGCCGTCGCAAGAGCGCAGCGCCGGCGCTAAGGGGGTATAGGTTTGCACTGCCTGAAGGCTACATCTGGGGCTGAGGATTTGGTGCATCACAGAAACAGGAATTTTTTACCTACTGTATATCTGTGAAAGCCCCATTAAGTAATAAAATTTATAACAATAATAATAGTATGGCAGTTTAAAGTGAGAGGACTTGTACTACCTTAGAAACACACCACAAGCTTTGGAGGATCTCCAAATGACAAGTTCTTTTGTTGCAGTGATGCACATCTTGACCATATTAGCCCTGTATCTTCCTTTATCCTTCTTTCCATTAGCACTTTCCTTCATGCTGTAGTGAAGGAGCATTCCTTCCTGCCCCCTGCATCCCACTGAACCATGCTATCTCTTCTAAATGGAAATGTGATTTTGAAGGTGTTGAGAATGACAAACACCACAGGACTATCGTTCTGTTTACCTGCAGGCTGGTCCCCTTTCAGTTTTCTGAAGTTTTGCTCTGATTGTCTTCTCTCATCCTTGTTCTGGTTTATAGGTCTCATCTCTTCTTCATAGTCCGTTCGCTCAACAAACGCATGGAACCTGATGGATGAAGGATTGTAATCTGTAAGCCACCTTTATGAAAGTGCGTCCAGTTGAAATCATCACCATTGTGTCTGGTGTGATCATCAGACACAAGCATCACTGCGTGATGCTCCCTGACTTGCCTTCATGCCTCCTTTGCAACTCTGAAATTTCTGTTGTGGCACTTCCTTGAAATGAAGGTGCCAACACTAAAATCACTCATAAAATCAAGGCATATGATATGGCATCTTTGCATTGGTCACTTTCTTGCATATTACTACGGGCCCAATCCTATCCAACTTACCAGCACTGATGCACCCATGCCAATGGGGCATGCTGTGGAGAGGCAGTCACAAAGATGACTTTATACGTTCCCTTATCTCAAGGCAGTGTTGTGGCTGCATCAGTGCTGGAAAATTGGATAGGATTGGACCCTAAAGGAGGTATGTGGCACCAGCGGCAGTCCTGCTGTTTGCTGAAGAAGGGCAATTGTCCCTGGGCACTGCCAGCGGCGATCCCTTTAAGGGCACCGCTGCCACGTCCGAGCCTCCCTCTGAAGAACTAGAAGTGTTCCTTAAATGCTGTCCGAAAGCATTAGAATGCTTTCAGACAGCAGCAGAGTGTGGCACAGGAGTCCACAGCTTCAGGTAGGTCAATGGGTCTGTAGTCTGGAGTGGGGGCAGCAGCCTGCGGATCTGGCCACTGGGCAGCTACCGGGCCAAGGATGCAACTGCATGGTACTGCCTTTTAGCCATTCTGAACTTCGTGTTTACAGACCACACCTGTACTTTATCATCTATCTGCTCCACAGCTCCACCACTGTTAACCACCATAGCTTTTTCTCCAAAATCCTGGGAAATATGGTTTGGTCAGGTGCTGGGAATGCTCTGTTACAGATCCCTAGAGCATCCCATCCCAGAAGTATAGTTCTCAGGGCTTCCTGGGAACAAAGCTGGCCCAGCTATAGGCCCAGCTATAAAGCAGCTGCTTTGAGAGGCAGACTGGAGGAGCAGGCGGACTGACAAGGGATGCTCCACGCCCGATTGCAACCCACCCTGGCTCACCACCCAACAAACCACTTCACCATTCACTCCAAGCCCTTTCCCATTCTCCGAGAGCAAGCAAGAGGAGGGCTGGGGCGGCAGCAACCCACCTCTTCCTCCAGTATTGCTGCCGCAAGCAACTGCGGCAGCGGGAGCAGGTGAAAGAAGCAACAAGAGGCCTCAGTGATTCCTGCCTCTATCTTGCCTGCTCGGTGGGACCAGGCACTACTAAATGGCAAGAAGGAGGCGGGCCAACCCCCAACCATGCCTTACCATTCCCACTCCAAATGACTGAAGAAGTGCCAGGCAGGAGCAAACTTGGGCAGAGCATGCGGGGAACAGAAGAGGACTCTGCTCCCAGCATGCTTCACTCAGCCCATTTGTTTAAAACACACAGGAGGAAGCAAGCAGGTGGTGGTGGAGGAGGGAAAGATAGGTGGGAATTTCCCACCTTCCTCTCACCAGCCCACACCTTTCTACTACAGCCCAGTTAAAGCTTCAGGTCCCACCATTTTAGACACCGTATAGGAGGGGAGGGAAAGACTCCAAACCAATTCTCACCACAAATATAGTATAGTAGCATGCACCCTGCACAGCCTAAACGAAAACAGAAACACAATACAGGCAAGGATTTGTACAGCCATTCACAAAATGGTACTGAGTTTGTTAAGTATTACATTTACCTCATACCTGCCAATGGTGAGTTGACTCAGCTCCTGTAAGGAAGTAATTGTGTCTTCCTCCCTGGCATTAAAAGACACTGTGTGGATTGGACACGGGCTCCTTGAAATCTTCTTTAGGAGCAAGTACTTCACGCATTCTGGTATATCACCCACAGCAAAGTAGTACACAGCTTCTGTCTGTGACAGGGCAAGTCATAGTAAAATTAGTAATGCGCTGCAATCCAAATGTTTGCATGGTGAGTGCTACGTGCACAGAAAGGCTTCTAAGATTCCTTCTCACCCACTATTATGAATACACACACGTGCAACCATGGCATTTAACAAGCCAAGGCTTGGGAAATGAGCACACAAATTCTGGCATAGAACATGAAAAAGCTAGACACCACAACGTACCCAGATTAAAGCCGGGAGAAACCCAGATGGTGTGATTAGGTTAGGAGTTGGACTTAGACCTGGGAGAGCCAGGTTCAAATCCCCACTCAGCCATGAAGCTTCCTGGGTGATCTTGAGCCAGTCACTCTCTTTATCAGCCTCACTCAGGGTTGTTGTGAGTTACATAAATAAAATACTATGCATTTGAAGCAGAATTTTGAACTGCTGTGGATAGAAGTGGGATATGCTCAATCCATATCCTACAAAGATATGGAACCTGCTGATTGACTTTCAGTGATGCCAGAGTTCTGCCTGAGAATGGATGCGTGGAGGAACTCCCTGTGAACTCTGTATGGCATGGTTTCTGCAGCAGACAGGAAGCAATGCACTAGTAGAAAATGCATCCAACCCCATTTTCCTGGTCTGCAATACAGGAGATCCCCACAGGCTAAATAAAGGCTCCATGTGGATTGCAAGGAACCTATATACTGGAACATATCCAGTTCTTCCCAAGAGACCCAGGTAGGTATCACCTATGCTTGTTAATAGCCGTCTGGAGTGCATTTTAACAAATGAGCTGTGATGGCACATGAGGAAAGAGAATCTGTTACTAGATCAGTGGCTGGCCTTTTTTTCTCCCATGGGGTACAATTTGGAAATAATTCCCTTGGTCACGGGAGATATGCCACTATAAACGGACATCACATCAGACTATTGCTGCTAATTTTATCTGTATCTTATTTAGGACCAGTTCTGCCCACAAACACATGCTCGGATGCAACACGCACACACTGTACCTCATTCAAGGAATAATTGGCCAGAAAGCTACACTACTTGTACCTGTTGCTAATTCCTGCTATTTGGAGCTATGTGCAGGTTTTCCACCCACTATATCTGGCTGTTGCTATCATTTGCTTTACTGCGCATTCATTATAAGCCTTTCTGCAAATCAAAGCTGAACCCATGATCAAAATCACAAAACAGTGGACTGTGTAGAAAAGAAAAAGGTAATTTTACTGTTGGGCAACAATAATTCCCACCCTGCTTCCATAAATTCCTCCATCTCTCCACGTCAGAAGAAACTGAAACGCCAGCAACATGTATCCAGAAATGGCTGCTCTTTCTATACAGGGTAATTTAGGCTCACATTTACTTCTGTGAGGATAGAAGATACAGGATTGTATGTATTCTGCAGTGGCATAACTGCCACAAATGCAGAAATGGATATGTTGCAAAATTCAAATGCAGAAATGGATATGTTGCAAAATTCAACATCCTAAAAATTCTACTTTCATTAAAAAGCAAGTTTCTAGCCCTTATGGTTGAGAAGGAAAAACGTAATGTTGAAAGAGTTAATGGCAAAGAGAAAAGTTGAGCAGGATTCTCAGTAGCCAACAAACATGACTTCTTGTACCCTGCATAATCCTTCGTCCCTGCTACTGCTCCTTCTTCTCCTTCAGTTCCTTGGATTGGAAAAGGAAGAGGGGACAGAGAGGAAGAGGAAATGTTGGGGCAGCACTTGGCATGCCACTTCTAGAGTCAGGAGGTCCTGAGCTGGCCCTGGTCCTTGCCTATGACCAGGAGAAACAGGATTGTGCAACTAATCAAATCATAGAATTATGTTTCCAAGAATTTGAGTTTATTTTTGCCAGAATTCTGCTTAGAGCTGCTTTTAGTGCACAGAAACACGGTATCCCTACAGAATATTCTCATGAGAGGTGAGGCTAGTTCTTGCAGACACAATAAGGATGCAATCCTAACCTGGAATTAGACTAGCACAGTTAAGTCAGCAAACTTTGGCCGGCACAAGGGACACCATGCAGTATGCTTGGTGTGTGCCATCCTCCCAGACTCCGAGAGTGGTCCAAAAGCGCTTTACGGTGGCCCTTGTGCCGGCCAAACTTGGCCAGCCTAACTCAAGAGAAGGCTCAAGAGAAGGTATTATCTCTCCCACATGAAGAGATTACAACATGGAGAAACTTGGCGTAGGAATCATGGAGAAGACTAGAATCCTTCTCCTTGATATGCTAGTTTTCTGTGTGAAGGGTTATGGTTTTGTAATTATTTACAAAATACAATTACTTGGGAAGGAAGAACATGCATCTTAGCATGGAGTGATACAACACGGACACCAGTCGACAGAACTCTAGAGGCCCAATCCTAGGGGAACTTAGCACCGCCAGAACAAAAGCGCTAAGTGCTTTCCACCTGCTGCAAAAGATGACACCTCAGAGCAAGTTCCTGGCCATGGCTAAAGCAGCAAGGGGGAAGTAGCCAGCTCTCTGAGCTGGCAGCCACCAGACACCCACCAGCACATGTAAATGTGCATAGGGAGCAGGAGGTAGGGAGGGGGTGGGCAGAACAGGGCAGCCAGAGGGATGGGGAGGAGGGCAGATCAGGCCTGGGAAAGGGGGGTTGGCAGCATCAGCATCCGCTGAATCCTAACCCTTCTCAGCCTCAATCCAGGTCCAGGTGCCCCAATGCCAGCAATATAGCTGGTGCAGGTCCAAGTAGATTTGTCAGCCTAGCATAGGCTTACATTGGGGCAAGGGAACAAACATTCCCTTAAACCAAGGAGGCCTCTGCAGGCCAAAACTCTCCCGTGCGATACAGCTGGCACTGCATTGGCACCACTGCATCACCATGCTGGGAGTTAGGTTTAGGCTGTAGGTCTAAGGGCATAATCCTAACCAACTTTTCAGCACTGTGATATAGCTGTGGTCCATGGGGCACGTGCTGCATCCTGCAGGGGAGTTGTAGTCATGGAGGCCTCCTCAAGGTAAAAGATGTTCGTTCCCTTACCTTGGAGCTGCATTGCCCTTACCCCAGTGCTGGAAAGTTGGTTAGGATTGCGCCCTGAGAATCTAAACAAGCCTCTATAATGTTGAAAAGCGGCATATAAATACTTTGATTGATTGATTGATTGATTGATTGATTGATTGATTGATTGATTG
>JAJKFI010000006.1:9386424-9675294 GCA_029204185.1 Lerista edwardsae | reverse complement strand
TAAGTCCCGCCCAGCGTACCGGCTGAATGCCGCCGCTGGGTGTCTCCACCAACTGGCAGGGGGAATGTAGGGAGCAGGTGGAACTGGGTGGAGAGGGGGTAGCCAGAGGGGAGGACCGGGCCCACGAGAAGGGCAAAATGGTGGCAGACTCTGTTACCAAATGCAACAGTCCCCCTTCCGAGCCGTGGAGCCCTACATGGGCCTCCTTGGTTCTGTGCCTGCTCAATAGCTGGTGCAGCTCTGAGGAGATCCAATTAGACCACCAGGGCTTTACGCAAGGTAAGGGAACAAATAGTCCCTTACCTGGAGGAGGCTCTAGTGGCTGCTCTGGCCCCAAAGGATACAGCGGTGGCCATTCAGCACCACTGTAGTCCTGGATGCAGCCAGGGTTTAGGAGTGGGGTGTCCATCAGTTCAAAGAAATAATTCCTGTTGCCTTGCTGGACACTGCTGTGGATCAATGAGACTACATGAGAGTCGCACATCCTGTTAGTAGAGATGTCTATTTCCAGTAAGTAAGATAGAATTACAGCCTACTTCCTAGTGAACACAATACGCTTACTTCTGAGTAAAATAAATAATGTTTTCAAACACCTCAACCTATTAGGCAGCATAAATACCTAAATACAGAAAAAGTCAGGCGAAAACATTCAAACTGTAGTTCAAATAATCGACTCTCCCTCAGGAAAGATGTTCATTATCACTCCAAGAGGCCCATGTGAATTGTGCGTGCAGTGCATAATTATCTGATATTTGTATGTGTTCATTGCAACACCATGTTAGTGGAAATGTTTCAAGTCTAAAAAGCACTCAGAGCTGTCTTGCTCTAAACATTTGCTTTTTCTGAATCACTGAGGTCTAGAACCTGTTCAGGCATGATACACCTTTTCAGGGATACGGCGAAATAAATGGTACTTGTCCAGTGCCACATTCCGGAACAGTCACTCGGGAAACATTAAGCAAGCAAAACTGAACAAAAAGATTAATGATGCCTTATCAATAAGTGCTTCAGAATGCCCTGTACACATTGCACAAGATCACCAAATATTTGCCCTTTGGCTGTAATACCAAATAGTTTTGCCTCTATGGAGTATTCACTGCAGGAGACAAGAACTACTGCAGCTCATTGACCAAAGTGTCAGAAACAAGGGACCTGTGTTCAAATCCTTCCTTGACTCAGGGTGCAATCCTAACCTGGAATTAAGCCAGCAAAGTTTGGCTGGCACAAGGGCCACCGTAAAATGCATTTGCACCACTCTCAGAGTCAGGGAGGGTGATCCAAACATACTTTATATTACTGTGTCCCTTGTGCTTGCCAAATTTTGCTGGCCTAACTATGCCAGCCTAACTCTGGGTTAGGACGGCGCACTCACTGATTTAACATTACAGAATTCCTACACAAAGGCTGCAATCCTATACATATTTGCTTGAGAGTAAAGGCACAATCCTAACCTGAAGTTATTTCAGCACAAATGACTTGTGCCGACCCTGGAATGTTACAAGCCACCATAAAGCGCATTTGCAACACTCTTAGAGTAAGGGAGGCCAGCTCACAGACTTGTACCAGCCTCCCTGACTCTAAGAGTGGTGCAAACACACTTTATGGTACATTTGCAAAACTCCTGGGCCAGCACAAGGGTCTTGTGCCAGCCTAATTCCAGGTTAGGATTGCGCCCTAAATCTCACTGAACTCAATGAGATATACTTTTGATTCCACACAGAGCGCAGTCCTAACCTGGAGTTTGGCTGGCACAAGGGACACCGTAAAGTATGTTTGGACCACTCTTGGAGTCAGAGAGGCCAGCACACAGATGTGTGCCATCCTCCCTGACTCAGAGAGTGGTACAAACATGCTTTACGGTGGTCCTTGTGCCAGCCAAACTTTGCTGGCCTAACTGTGCCAGTCTAACTCCAGGTTAGGACTGCACTTACAGGCTTGTACTGAAAGTTTATTTCCTTAAAAGAATTTGCATGCAACCAGCATGTGACAATGCATATGAAGCACACTATGCTATTATTACATATGTAGATCAGTAACTGCTATGATCCATTCATGTCAATCACAGCATGGTGTAGAACTGTATTATCATCTATTGTTGGCTACATACATTATCACTGTATTTATCTGAGGCATTTGTTGTTGTTGTTGTTGTTCAGTCGCTAAGTCGTGTCCGACTCTTCGCGACCCCATGGACCACAGCACGCCAGGCCTCCCTGTCCTCCACTAGCTTCCTGAGTTCGCCCAATTTCATATTCATTGCTTCGGTGACACTATCTAACCATCTCATCCTCTGTCGCCCCCTTCTCCTTTTGCCTTCAATCTTTCCCAGCATGAGGGTCTTTTCTAAAGAGTCCTCTCTTCTCATCAGGTGGCCAAAGTATTGGAGCTTCAGCTTCAGCATTTGTCCTTCCAGGGAGCAATCAGGCTTGACCTCCTGGAGAATTGACTGATTGGATCTCTTTGCAGTCCAGGGGACTCTCAAGAGTCTTCTCCAACACCATAATTCAAAAGCATCGATTCTTCGACGCTCTGCCTTTCTTATGGTCCAGCTCTCACAGCCATACATGGCTACTGGGAAAACCATCGCTTTGACTATGCGAACCTTTGTTGGCAGGGTGATGTCTCGGCTTTTGATTAAGCTATCTAGGTTCACCATAGCTTTCTTCCCAAGAAGTAAACGTCTTTTAATTTCATGGCTGCAGTCACCATCTGCGCTGATCTTGGAGCCCAGGAAAATAAAGTCTGTCACTGCTTCCATTTCTTCCCCTTCTATTTGCCAGGAAGTGATGGGAGTGGTTGCCATGATCTTAGTCTTTTTAATGTTGAGCTTCAAACCAATTTTGGCACTTTCCTTTTTCACCCTCATCAAAAGGTTCTTTAGGTCTTCCTCACTTTCTGCCAGTAGAGTGGTATCGTCTGCATATCGGAGGTTGTTGATGTTTCTCCCAGCAATCTTGATTCCAGCTTGTGAGTCATCCAGCCCTGCCTTCCTCATGATGTACTCTGCGTATAAGTTAAATAAGCAGGGTGACAATATACAGCCTTGTCGTACTCCTTTCCCAATTTTAAACCAGTCGGTTGTTCCATGTCCAGTTCTAACTGTTGCTTCCTGACCCGCATAAAGGTTTCTCAGAAGGCAGATCAGGTGGTCTGGAACTCCCATCTCTTCAAGAACTTGCCACAGTTTGTTGTGATCCACACAATCAAAGGCTTTAGCATAATCAATGAAGCAGAGGTAGATGTTTTTCTGGAACTCTCTTGCTTTCTCCATGATCCAGCGAAGGTTGGCAATTTGATCTCTAGTTCCTCTGCCTCTTCGGAAACCAGCTTGTACATCTGGTAGTTCTCGATTCACATACTGCTGAAGCCGAGCTTGTAGGATTTTGAGCATGACCTTGCTAGCATGTGAAATGAGTGCAATGGTGCGGTAATTCGAGCAATCTTTGGCATTGCCCTTCTTTGGGATTGGAATGTAAACTGATCTTTTCCAGTCTTGTGGCCACTGTTGGGTTTTCCAAATTTGCTGGCATATGGAGAGCAGCACTTGGACAGCATCATCTTTTAAGATTTGGAGTAATTCCGCTGGAATGCTGTCACCTCCACTAGCTTTGTTGTTAGTGAGGCTTTCTAAAGCCCACTTGACTTCACTCTCCAGGATGTCAGGTTCGAGCTCAGTGACTGTACCACTGTGGTTATCAGGAACATTGAGATCGGCCTTATAGAGTTCCTCTGTGTATTCTTGCCACCTCTTCTTAATCTCATCTGCTTCTGTTAGGTCCTTGCCATTTTTGTCCTTTATTGTGCCTACCTTAGCATGAAATTGTCCTTTGACATCTCCAATTTTCTTGAAAAGATCTCTAGACCTCCCCATTCTGTTGTTTTCCTCTATTTCTTTGCATTGCTCATTTAGAAAGGCCTTCCTATCTCTCCTTGCTGTTCTCTGGAAATCTGCATTCAGTTGGGTATATCTTTTCCTTTCTCCCTTGCTTTTGGCTTCTCTCCTTTCCTCAGCTATTTGTAAAGCCTCGTCAGACAGCCACTTTGCCTTCTTGCATTTCTTCCTCTTTGGGATGGTTTTAGTTGCTGCCTCCTGTACAATGTTACAGACCTCCGTCCAAAGTTCTTCAGGCACTCTGTCTACCAAATCTAAGCCCCTAAATCTATTTGTCACCTCCACTGTATATTCATAGGGGATCTGATTTAGGTCATACGTGGAGGGCCTAGCGGTTTTCCCTACTTTTTTCAGTTTAAGCCTGAATTTGGCAAGAAGAAGCTGATGATCTGAACCACAGTCAGCTCCAGGTCTTGTTTTGACTGCCTGTATGGAACTTTTCCATCTTTGGCTGCAAAGAATGTAATCAATCTGATTTCGATGTAGACCATCTGGTGAAGTCCATGTGTACAGTCGCCGTTTGTGTTGCTGGAAAAGGGTGTTTGCTATGACTAATGTGTTCTCCTGACAGAACTCTATCAGTCTTTGCCCTGCTTCATTTTGTACTCCAAGACCAAACTTGCCTGTTATTCCTCTTACCTCTTGACTGCCTACTTTAGCATTCCAATCCCCTATGATGAGAAGGACATCTTTTTTGGGTGTTAATTCTAGAAGCTGTTCTAGGTCTTCATAGAAGCGGTCAACTTCTTCCTCATCAGCACCAGTGGTTGGGGCGTAGACTTGGATTACTGTGATGTTGAAAGGTTTGCCTTGGATCCGAATGGAAATCATTCTATCATTTTTGAGGTTATACCCCAGTACTGCTGTTCTCACTCTCTTGTTCACGATGAAGGCTACTCCATTTCTTCTAAGGGATTCCTGCCCACAGTAGCAAATATAATGGTCATCTGAATTAAATTCTCCCATTCCTGTCCACTTTAGTTCACTAACTCCCAGGATGTCGATGTTCAGCCTTGACATCTCACGTTTGACCACATCTAGCTTGCCTTGATTCATAGATCTGACGTTCCAGGTTCCTATGTAGTATTGTTCTTTGCAGCATCGCACTTTCCTTTCACTTCCAGACACATCCACAGCTGAGCTTCCTTTCAGTTTTGGCCCAGCTACTTCACTCTTTCTGGAGCTACTAGTACTCGTGTTCTGCTCTTCCCCAGTAGCATAATGGACACCTTCCGACCTGAGGGTCTCATCTTCCAGTGTCATATCGTTTAGCCTTTTTGTTCTGTAATCCATGGGGTTTTCTTGGCAAGAGTACTGGAGTGGGTTGCCACTTCCTTCTCCAGCGGACCACGTTTAGTCAGAACTCTCTGCTGTGACCTGTCCATCTTGGGTAGCCCTACATGGCATAGCTCACAGCTTCATTGAGCTACTCAAGCCCCTTCGCCACGACAAGGCAGTGATCCATGAAAGGGATCTGAGGCATTTAGCTTCACACAAAATCCTCCACTCCATCCCATCTCTCGCATTCCATGCCCATTTGAGCCCTTGTTCACACTTCTGGACCCACCCCTGTAGGTGCTAATAGGGAAACATTGTTCCTGCCTTAGTTCTTGAATTAATTAACTCAGCCAAGTCAGGGAGGCTGCTTCATTTGCCATTCACCTATTATTCCTGTAGCTGTGAATGTTGTCATTGTATTTACACTGACTCCACCTTTTCCATCCCAAGGTCCTCTGATTTAATCTTTAACCATTTCCCTCTCTTTCTCTGTCACCATATGTGCATACGCAGGCTCTAATCCTATTCATGCTTACTTGGAAATAAGCCCAGTTAACTGTAATAGTACTTACATCTGCATAGACATGCATAGGGTTGGGCTGACTGATGCTTGCCAATTGAGGACACTTCTTGCAAGAAGGGCTGTAGCCCATGAAAGCATAAGCTAAAACAAATGCATTATGCTTAAGGCAGGGTTGCCCAGCTCATTTCATACAGGGGCCAAATAGCATCCATGGTGCCTGCTCATAGGGTTACCAGATCCAGACCCAGGACTGGGACAGAGTGCCTATACCTTTAACCAGTGTATAGAAGTGGGGGAATTTGGGCAGATGCAGCTCATCGTGGAAGGGTCTCAAAAGCTGCACCTGCCCAAATTCCCTCATCTAGACAATGGTTAAAGGTATAGGCACTCTGTGCCAGTTTGGATCTAGCAACCCTATGCTGAAGTGACACTGAAGAAATTAACATCAGTAAGCAGGTGGCCAGAAATAAGCACTTTGTTATCTAGAAACTCATTAGCTGCAAATGATAGAAGAAAAAGTGCACAAATCTTGATCATATTTTCAACAGAACCCAATTATCCCAGGAGCTGCCCTTTCAGCAGCAGCACTGCTTCTGCTCCAGCTTCACTTCATAGCTCAGCAGATGAGAAAGTGGTCTGCAAAGTGATGCCTAGCAGAGGCAGTGCTGCTTAAAGGTAGGGTTACCAGATACAAACTGGGACAGAGTGCCTATATCTTTAACCATTGTATAGAGGGGTGGGGGAATTTGGGCAGGTGCAGCTCATCATGGAAGGGTTTCAAATGCTGCACCTGCCAAAATTCCCTCTTCTATACAATGGTTAAAGATATAGGCACTCTGTCGCAGTTTGTATCTGGTAACCCTACTTAAAGGGCAACACGAGTGGTAACTGGGCTCTCCCAGCACCTCAGCAGCATCACTCCTTCTCACCCCTCTTGATCTGCCCCTTCTTCCATAGCACATCTTGCCTTCTGAGTCCTCCTCTCCCTCTCAGAGCCTTGGCAGAAGCAGGATGGCTGAAAGTGCCGTGCTGGGACAGGCCAATTATAACAAGGGCTGACTAAAGAGCTTCCAGGGTCTGCATCCAGCCTGCTGACCTTATACTGTACACCCCTGGCCTAAGGTGTCAAAAAGATTCTTTATTTTTGCTGCAACAGACTATGGGTGCAATCCTAACCTGGAGTTAGGTCAGCACAGGTGATGTGTGCCGGTCCAGGAGTGTTGCAAATGCACCGTAAAGGACGTTTGGGCCACTCTCGGAGTCAGGGAGGCCAGTGCACAGATGTGTCACTTGTGCTGGCCTAACTCCAGGTTAGGATTGCGCCCTTACTCTCAAGCAAATGTCTATAGAATTGCAACCTTTGCGGCGCAGTTCTATAATGTGACGTCAGTGAGTCAAGGAAGGAATTGAACCCAGATCCTTTTTGGGGTTTTTTGACACTCTGACATTTTTACAGCATAAGAACATAAGAAAAGCCTCACTGGATCAGGCCAAGGGCCCATTAACTCCAGCTTCCTGTATCTCATATGCCTCAGGGAGCACACAAGACAACAAGATACTTGTATCTTGCTGCCACTCCCCTGCATCTGACATTCTGAGATAGCCTATTAAGAGGGGTGGGGTTTTTTTGAAACACCACATAAAACACAAAACACCACCTTTTAAGGGGTTAAAATAGTGGAATAAAACCACAAATCACTGCATTTTGGTGTTTAAGATATTTTCCAATTAGAAACAATATTGTGGCTGCATCTGCTGACACTGTATAATCTAAGTATTTAAAATTAATAAAAATCAGAATTTGGAATGAGAATGCAAAATAAAAACACGTAACACTGCAATTTGCTATTTTAACCAATAAATTTTTGGGGGGGGGAATCACCAAAAAACACCCTACTTATTATTCTTGCACCAATCCATGAGGAACACATTTGCAACAGTCATGAGCAGGTGACTTTTGCCACCCTAACTCCAGGTTAGAATTACCAAAAGAATAATCCTTATCCAGAAGTCACCTCTATCTGCAAAGCAGTTCTTTGTGACCTTGGACTTTTATCCCTCAAGGCCAATTCCTCACTTTCTTTATGACAATAATAAGGGCCAGCCTCACAATGTGTCAAGAATGAATGAGTTTAGTACTGGAAAGCATTTTACATATCAAAAGGAGCTGTGGTTAACAGTATTTAACCAGAAAGAGGTAAGAATTTATCAGGAATCCCTGCACCCTGATGGAAGAATTACTTGAGATAATGGAATATTATGCCATGTGGCCCACCCTGGGATATTTGTTGCAAATTCAGAAAGCGCAAAGTCTTGGGTGGTAGAACCAAATGCCATGATATTTTGACAGCTGTTCAGAGGCTTGCCTATAGACCCTGTCCACTTTGGACTATAAATTCCATACAAGTTGAACAGTTTCTTTCCACGGTCTGCACAGGCAATCTTGTACAGAATACACAATGGTTCAAACCTCAAGGAAACCATTAGAAATTATAAATGCGCCCTGAAGGCACTAATACAAACAATGATAGTAAAAGCAAATTTCAGCTCAGATCAGGGGATGGCTAAACTAGTTAGAGAAATAAGAATTAAAAGATTTGCCTTAAGCCCAACATTTTAAACAGCTCCAGCTGCACTTGGAAAAGTTCACAAAGAGTTCATCCTATCAGCCGCCTTCTTTAACTTGTGTGAACATATACGCATGTCCCTTGAGCCTTTGCTTTTTGTGAATTTTACAGTTTTAACAGATGCCGCTGTCTGTAATAGGAAAACCATACAGCCTATAATAAATGTATGGACGCCTCAGGAAGCTTAGGAGCTTAAGGATTCAAGGCAAGAAATGGGCAAGAGTCCAAGCAAAACACTGCAAAACTTGGGAGGTTGCCTACAAGACAGATTTTTTACATCTAACAAGGGGATGGGGGTTAGCTTTAGTTTGGTTTAGCTTTCATATGTAGACAAATCTACTTGATTTATCAGAGAAAATCACTACACTTCTCTGATGCATTTAGCTTCACAGAAGAATAAGAATATCCACCCACTGCTTTTCTCACATTCCAAGGCCACTTGTTTTCTTTGCCCACAGATCTGGCTCAACCTATAGGCTTTAACAGAAAACCCATCTTCCAGCCTCAGTATAGTACCTGAGTTAATTAACTTCACATAGCCGAAGAGGTTGCTTCTTCTGCTATTATATTCATCTGCTGTTACTGATGTGAATTATTCCTGTACTTTACATGATGTTCACCACCATCAGCCCAATCATATGCATGTCTACTCAGAAGTCCCCTTATAGTCAAAGGGACTTACTCCCAAGTAATTGTGGGTAGGACTGCAGCCTGTATCTCTTCCAACTGTTGGCCTTGTGAGAGCAAAAGACCTATGTTGGCTTATGGTAGCCCAAAAAAAGTGGCATTAAAGTCTCTTAAACACATAAACAAATAAAAATTAACCTTGCTCAGAATTGTAATGTAGGCAACCACAATTGAAGTTATAGATCTGCTGACTTCCCTCAAGCGTTTGCAAATCTGGGAACTCAAAGATGACATGGCCCTTAGTGTGCAATGTTTTTGTGGACATCACCTCTCCTGCAGCTCACGCATAAGTACATGGAGAAGGAGGTATTTGCATTTCCAAGGCAGGGTGAAAGCTTTGGCTGCATTTGAGCAGATGCTCAGACACTGCTTATCAAACTCAGAGATAGGATAAAGAGATCCATATCCTGAGACAGCTACTTAAGTCCTATGCAAACTTACTGGGAGTAAGAACAACTGAATTCAGTATAACTTACTTCTGAGTAACCAACTTGATAATTAACTAGCTAAACAGCTTAAGCCTCTGTAAGTCCCTTATATTTCATTTTACCTCTACAGACCTTTAGGGCTGATACACAATGCACAGTTCCTACCTTCCCCCCCCCCCCCCGGTTAAATTTGCTTAACAACAAGCCTACAAAAAAAAAACTTGCTTAAGACTTTGGATCATGTTCGTTATGCCAAATAAAGATAATACAAGAAGGTTGTGGCTTTTGGGTCCTTGGGAAAAGATAATCATCGGGTGATCTATGATTTTTGTTTACTACTGGGTCAATATCTTGAAATTAGACTGCAAGAGTTGTACAATAGGAAAATATGTTCTGGGGGATACAACTTCATCCATCACACCATAACCACAACTGGAAAAGTTGCATCCAGCAAAAATTCTCCTATTAGACACCACTGTAAAAACATGAGCTGCCTTTTCAGGGTTTCTCTTGGCAACTCTATCCAAGAAAGAGAAATGGACGTTTGTGCAGGGAACTGTTCTGGAATGTATCTGCTCTCTGAGACACACACACACACAGAGTGCAATCCTATGGAGGTCTACTCAGAAGTAAGTCCCATTATGTTCAGTGGGGCTTATTCCTAGGAAAGAAGTATAAGATTGCAAACCACTGTTATCTGGATTTCTATGATGAGCTGGTATCAAGTGGCAGGTTGCTAGGGCACAGAACTCCATCTCAGTTCTATGATTCATGGTCCCTGTCCTATGAGTCTATTTGAAGCACTCTAGCACGCTTTCAAAGCAAAAGAAAAACTAATGAAACTTTTTTAAAACGACAATCATAGTAGCCATCTCACTCATTTTTTTTTTTCAGACGCAGGTGCCTGGCAGAGTCGCACTGGTGTTCCTTGGCATAGATGCCAGGGGAGGGTAAATCAGTAACGGCGATGTCTCAGCTGGAGAGAAAGACGGGGCTGAACTTAATTGGCCAAGGTTTGTAGCCTTCCGCTCATCATGGTGAAGCTCCCCCCGGCCCCCCTACGGCAATGCGGGGCTGCCAGCACTCCTGAGCGCCCCCTGCAGCAGCTGTGCCTCACCTGGTCCGGGCTACCTAGTCGCTTCTATTCCATTGTGATGAACAGGCGGAGCGAGTTCTACGGTACCGTCGCGGCCGCTGTATGCTTTTGTTGACGCTGGAAACAGCTCGGTTGCTAAGCCTAGGCCGGTGAGAGCAACTTTCCTCGTCCCGCCCTTAAAGGAGGAGCTCCTCAGTCCAGACGGGCACGGCAAAGCGTCCCTGTGGAGACGGAAATGCAGCCCTGTTAAAGGGATGGTATTGTTTGAAGTGTGGCAACAAGCAGGCGCTTGAGTTCGTGTTCAATCCTTTGCGAGGCTTTAATTTTAGCTAGAAACCTGTGAGCTCAGCCCTGGGAAGGCGCTTAGCCCCTGAAAATGTGAAATAATGCTAAACTTTGTTCCATCGTTGAGCATGTGCAGAGTGCATGCGTTCGTACTCACCCGTGTTCCTATATTAATATATGAACCAAATTGGCTATGTTCTAAATCAGGATGTTCGTACACTTTCCAATAACATAGCAATTCCCAGACTGTGTCACTTGAGAAATAAATTGTATGAGTAAAAGCAGGGCTGGCTGTAGGGGCAGTGGGTGCCAATTTGGGGCATTCTTGTGAGGGCCCCCACCCTCCTTGTGGGGGGCTCCCCATGCACCAAGAAAAGTGCTTGTGGTGCCACATGTGGCACCTGGAAATAGTTCGGCATGACATGACATCATCGCCAGTTGCTTCCAGAAGACCCATTTTGGGCAGGTGAGACTGCCCAAGGTGAAGCTGCTCTCCTTGCCCCACTGACTTACAGCCCATAGAAATCCCTGCTGCAGCAGCCGATATGCTTGCTGTGCCCGGGTGCCCCCCCCCCATGTGATGACATTGGTCACATTGGCTTAAGGCTGGCCCTGAGTAAAAGCTCTTGTGAACCTAAATGTTCCCTGCTCCATTCATTGGTCTTGCCTCCTTCCAATAACTCTCTTTGTTGCTGAGAAGTTCTGCTGCATCGCTGCCTTGAGAGTGCTTAACTTATTCAGATCTTGTGCAGCAGAATTATCATACCTGTCTTCAACCCTTTTGGCTCTGATTGAGTCATTGTTCTAGCTTTAACCGCTTACCTGCTTCCACCATATATCTTGCAATATTCAGTTATTTTAACCATAGGGGCAACATTCCATAACTGAGAGAACCATTCTCTTAAAAGGGTAAAGTGAGGGCTACACCAATATTTGGCAATATTTGCTGCTGTTAATAAGTTCCATACTAATGGCTCATGATTTGGAGACTTTGCTCCTTTAAATAACCCACTATTAATAACCATAATATCATAACCCAATATTTAATGACTACTAATATTTTGAGCCAAATGTCATAAAAAGATCACATATATAGAAAATCATTTTTACTGTCAAGACTGTTAATATTTTATAATGTTTTCCCAGTACATGAGATAAAATAATGCTACTGGGGCAGAGAGGTAGAAATGTCTCTCCATTGTTCTTGAAATATAATTCTGGCCAATCTAATGCGCCACTAATTTTTAAATCCTTTGCTTGATGTATTTTGCAAGACCATTAATATACACTACAGATTGGATAGTAAACCTTTCGTCTTATGTTCTGCAATATCAAGGTCTGAAGTGTGAACTCATTTGCATAACTCCCATTTGCATGTACAGAGGGCTCAAGTGAGAACAGAACAGAATTTCCATATTCTGGACAAAACCTTATTAATAATTCTTTCGGATTTAATGAATTAGTTAACTGACGGTGCAATCCTATGCTTATATTCCACTGGTGCAGCAGCAGCTGCTGCACCAGCCTAGAGTGTCGCAAATGTGCCATAAAGCATGTTTGTGACTACTCTAGTGCAAGCAATTCCAGCAGAAAGGCCTGCGCTGTCCTGCCAGCATTGCATCCCCACCTTGTACTCAGCCAAGCAGTGGAAGGACAGGGGAGGGTGGCTGGAGGGCAGAACGGAGCCGGGGAGGGGGCATTTTTGGTGGAGGAAGATGGGAAGTGGCGGATCAGGCCCAGAAGGGGACGGGGACAGCAGAGCAGACCGTCGCCATATCCTAACCCCTATCCTGGGCCTGAGCACCCTATACTGGGCTGCTCAGATTTGTGCCAGTGATTCTACTGGCGCGGATCCAAGTAGCTCCATTGGGCAGGCTGGAGTGTAAGGCCATTCAGCTCTGCTGTGCTAGCTCAGGTTAGGATTTACCAGAACCAGGGGGCATCTGCTAAAACAGAGGGTTGGGAGAGTTAAAACAGATAAAAGGAAGTACTTTTTTACCCCGCGGGTAGTTAATTTGTGGAACTCTTTGCCACAGAAGGTGGTGATGGCATCTGGTCTGGATGCCTTTAAGAGGGGATTGGATGGATTTCTGGAGAAAAGGTCCATCGTGGACTATAGGCAATGATGGATTGTGCAACCTCCTTACATTGGTGGTGGGCTACTTCAGAGTACTGGGTGCAAGGGAGTGGCAACAGGATCCAAGCATCTTGTTGTCTCGTGCCTCCCTGGGGCACCTGGTGGGCCGCTGTGAGATACAGGAAGCTGGACTAGATGGACCTTTGGCCTGATCCAGCAGGGCTCCTTATGTTCTTATGTTCTTATGAGCTGTAACACAGCTAGCCCTCTGTAATGTGTGCACCCTACCGTGTTCAGTGGGCCATTATCACAAGTGTGTATGCTCTATGAACACAGCGGGATGTGAGTAAATCTACAAATGCTACATGGCTATAATCCTCATTTAGAGGGATTAAATCCAAGTGACTTTAATGGCACTTATTTTAGAGTAAAGAAGTTCAGTTTTGTATGTGCTTTATTCTGTTACATTTTCAAGTACCGTACCATTAGCCTCAGCAAGGGATGGCTTTCGTTTGCTGACGTTTTTTCAAGCAGTGCTACTGTGTATTTAATGACTGAACAGCAAACAGAAATTAATGAGGTCCAGCCTAGCACATCACTATATCTTGTAGTCTATGCCAAGAAAAATGTAACCTGATTTCTGCTTGTCATACAGTTGGGACCTTGCCAGAAAAAACAGGTGGCAACCCTAGGTAGGATTCGCTTATAAATAGAAGAGGCACCCACAGGCATAAAAGGTAGAGACTGGAAGCTGAATTTTGTGAAGCAGAAAAGGGAGAGGTGGAGAATCACAGCAAAATATAGCCAAATTTGCATGCTTAAGCCAGTGCTCTGTGCAATACTGAGTTATCTTCTGAGGTCAACATGCAGCTAAACCATATATTGGATTGGAGTGTACCTGACCCTAATGGCCCAAATCCAAGTCCTCTCTGATTACACAAGCACATGTCCTTCTTCAGGGTTGCAGCAAAACTCCTCTTCAATGAGGCTTCTACTTCTGTTCATATAAAAGTATTGCAAAAGGGTGCCATCTTTTCCTAGAAGGTCTCCTATGTCTTAACAGCTGCATGCCTGATAATTAACAGGCATTAATTAACATTTAATTAATTAACAATAATTGACATTTTCCCTACGTGAAAGAGGGAAAGCGTACCTCTCTCATTAGAGAGAAAGCGGTACCTGATGATTTTTCTAAGGTAAAGGTTTCCCCACGACCAAATGGTCTAGTCATGACCGACTGTAGGGGGCGGTGCTCATCTCCGTTTCAAAGCCTGTAGAGCCGGTGTTTTGTCCGAGGACAAGCTTCCATGGCCATGTGGCCGGCATGACTATACGCCGTAGCGCACAGAACGCCGTTCCCTTCCCACCGAAGTGGTCCCTATTTATCTACTTGCATTTAGGTGCTTTCAAACTGCTAGGTTGGCAGGAGCTGGGACAAGCGATGGGAGCTCACTCTGTCGCGAAGTCTTGAACTCCCAACCTTCCGGTTGGAAAGTCCAGCAGCAGCGGATTAACCCACTGCGCCACCACGTCCCTATTGATGATTTTTCTGCCCAACAATTAATAAATGCTCAGTTTTTGATAGAGGTAGCAGAGTTTTTGATAAAGGTACCAGAGGCATGCCTGGGTGGTCCAGGTGACCACCTGGTCCTGGATGCCAGAGTACAAGGAGTAGCATTTTGAGCACGGCCGCTGCCGCCTGCCCTCCGTAGCCAGGCAGGTCACGCATGATGTCCTCTGAAAGCCTTCTGAAGGTTCTAGAGGGCTGCTTAATGTCCAGTTTTCCGACAAAACCTGGAAATAATGTTTAAAGGCATTCCGAAGGCTGCAGAATGCCTTCAGAGAGCTCAGGGACATTGATGAGGCTCCAGAAGCTCCAGTTGAGTGGCAGAGGGGCAGCAATACTGTCATGGCCCTCGGCACCAAGTGGGCTTGGTACAAAACCAAGAAATGTTGATCTGCATAAACCAACTTTGAAACCTGCCTCTTCAAATCTACATCGGAATTTTATCACTTGAACTTCAGAAGCACCTACTGTTGCTTGCTGTTGGCTTCCATTTAAAGAGGAAGAAAGGGAAATACACACAACTGTATGGGTCATATGGTTGCAATGCCCACAATCTGGAGGATTAGTTACTCATTTTCTTTTAACACGGTAAGCGCCTAAAAAACCAAGGAGCTCTTTCTTCTTAGCGTGTCACCTACTCAAACAGGCTGCTGTTATAGATGTATTTATGATAAGGAAGGAAGAGCAAGAAACATAGAGGGCAAGGGAGCATCATAGCAGTGAACCAAGACAATTCATTCCAACAGAGGAACATAATAGTGAGTGCAGGGACTATAAGGGCTTCAGGATAGATGTAACAATTTGAGTACAGTTATGCATGACTAATGATGGTCTGACATCATTCTATCAAAGAGAAGATGTCAGCTCAGGTTGCCATATTTTCAGCTGGCCATTGCAGCTATTCCTTTCTAGCAGCGTGTATACAGCAACAGTACTAGTACAGACACTAGCAGGTGATAATGTTTATTCCTGTGCTATGATAAGCTCATCTGCTGATTTTTACATATCAGGTTTCCAGGCTGTGGTTTTTTTTTAATCTGGTCACTTGAAAGCCCAGGTGCAGTTCACTGGGCTTCTTCTCAGGTTAGGTGTGATATTGCGCTTCAGTTCTCTGGGTGTGTTTCTAAATCCTCCTTACCTTTTAAGTTCTCTTGCCTTGTTAAGTCAGTTTATCCTCCAATCTATGTAAACATCAGTCTGACTCTTCATATCTGTTCAGATACGTCACTCAATTCAAATTAGATTCATGGCTCTCAGTGAAGCCGGTGTTTCCAGGTCCCAGCCTTCCTGTCTCTGTAAGAGCCCTGCGGCAGTGAACTGGAATGCCATGAACAGTGGCTTCCACCATGCAGCTCCATGTCCACTTTTGTTGCCCACCTGAATCCAAGCCTATTGTGGCAACATGAGTGTCCTAGTTGCTCCAGCAATGGGACAGAGAGTCAGAGGAGGAGGACAGGAGAAGCTGTGCCTTCATCCTCTGTTGTGGAAATCAGACAGTTACTGAGGGTTTTCCAGATGGCAACTATTCTAACAGCCCAGTTCTATTTTCCCCCACCCACTCCCTGCTGATGCAGTGGCACCAAAATGGCTATCACTGCATCCTGCCTGGGGGTGAGGGGAGGCAGCTGTGAAAGTGTCTTCTGAGTTATCGAACCCACCCCTTTCCCAGACCCAATCCGCATTCTCCCCCACCCCCATCACCGCCTCATATTGCCCGTCCAAGCCCCCGCTCTGCCATCCCCCATCCCGTCCTGCCTCCCCCTGCCTGCTCTCTCAATCTCTAGTATTTATATACCGCTTTTCAACACAAAGTTCACAAAGCGGTTTACAGGCAAATAGTAACATTAAAGTTAAATGGCTCCCTGTCCCAAAAGGGCTCACAATCTAAAAGAATGGAGAACACCACCAGCAACAGCCACGAGAAAGACACTGTGCTGGGGTGAAGAGGGACAATTGCTCTCCCCCTGCTAAATATAAGAGGAACAACACTTGAAAAAGTGCCTCTTGCCCAGTTAGCAGGCAACTCTGTTGGCAACTTCTTCCTACTGTTCCAGAGCACACAGGAAACCTCCAGCCTTCCCACTGGCATTCCAGCAGCATGCAAATTCACATGCTGCCAGAGTGCCTTTTACAGCTGGGGCTGACTACTTTACAGCCATCAGCGTCAGGAAAATGTGTGTTCCTCTGCTACCTGGCCCAAGTAGGATTGGGCCATAAATGAACTAGGCTGCAGTGCAGCCTAGAAAAAGCTCATACCACAATAAGAGCTGAACCATATGCATATCTGCTCAGAAGTAAATCCCATTATTAGTATTATCCTATTTCTGCACAATCGTGTTGTTTTTTACTGGATTCTGTATGTAGCCACCTATCATGTCCTGCCCAAGGACCTAGGATAGGCAGCTATTTTTATTTTATTTTATGTTGTTGCATTACAAATATCATCATAATATATACACTGTTCCTAATAAAGCAGCCTTCTGTAGTTGACTTATGATTCTTATGCTCATCCCAATGGTATTCAAATACTTTTCCAAATGTTTATTATTATTATTATTATTATTATTATTATTATTATTATTATTATTTCTACCTCACCTTTCCCATGCTAAAGCAAACGCCCAAGCCATTATAGTCAATGGGGCATACTACCAGTATGTGCGGATAGGACTGCAGCCTAAACCAGTTCATTTCTAAAGGTACATCTACATTACAGATTTAAAGTGATTTTTACATCTATTTTGCATGTCATGTTCATCTGCCATGGTCCTGGGAATTGCAGTCTGATGAAAGTATCAAGAACTCTAGAAATCCCTACTGCCCAGTTTCAAAACTATAGTTCCCTAGGGAGAGGGGCTGTCAGTTACACTGGAGTACATTTGTACAGTAGATACGTAGATACCATAATATCTTTTTTGTCTTTTTGACAGAGAACAGTGGTCTTCAACCTTGGGGTCGGGACCCCAGTGGGGTTGCAAAGCCTCAGTTGTGGGGTCACCACAACTTACAGGAATGAAAATGGTTGAAGGCCCCTGGAGTAGAGCCCCACAATGTAAAGAGGGAGGATCTGGTGTACCCCTTTAGGTACCAGGAGATTGTATCCCAGTCCTGCTCAGGTTCTTAGCAATTGTGCTAAAATAGCTTTCACTGGTGCCAGACTTCATGGTAACTTTTTCTGTTCTCTCTAATAAGAATATTTAGAGCACAATCCTAAACTGGAGTTAGGCCAGCATAAACTAAGCCAGCAAAGTTTGGCCAGCACAAGGGCCACCATAAAGCGTGTTTAGACTACTCTCACAGTCAGGGAGGATGGCTCACGTCTGTGTGCTGGCCTCTGACTCCGACAGTGGTCCAAACATACTTTATGGTGGCTGTTGTGCCGGCTGAACTTTGCTGGCTTAGTTTATGCTGGCCTAACTCAGTTTAGGATTGCGCCCAGTGGTGTCATTCAAATGATTTAGGAATAGGAACTCACTATTGAGTTCAAATTCAAATGTTGGGGGGAAAAAAAAACCTGGAAGCAGCCAGGAGCCCGTTAGGATCCGGAACACCCGTTCTGGTCCGTTCCCCCTGAATGACATCACTGATTGCGCCCTGAGTTACAGTGAACAGGGCTGGGAGAGCAGTAAACAGTGCAGGGGTGGGCAGTGACAGGGGTGGGAGTGGGTAGATTGGGTCCTGGGAAGGGAGCAGGATGTGCAGTAGGGTCCCCAGTCTCCTTATTTATTGGGGTCGTGGCACAGAAAAGATTGAAGACCACTGATATAGAAGAAATAATATTTTATTCTTATTGGATGGTAGTGGAATTTTGAAAGTAGGTGTTTAAAAGGTTGTGGTTGCAATTCTTGGAAATGCCAGCTACAAAATAGGAAACAACTATAGAACATGTTTCCCTTACCATTCTTGAGTGCTACTGGCTTCTGGACATTTTTACCGTTCAGCAAACATCTTCAGCAATGAAATTATTTGAACTTATCCATGTGTTCAATAGCAACTTACTAGCATGACTTTTTTTGTAGGAGGAATCTTATATAATCTGTACAATGTGTTTTCACTAAGAATCTTCCCATCTTAAACAATGTTGCTGTTCCATGACATATGAAACAACCCTGAGGACATAAGGAGACTCTAAATAACTGCTGCAGATCTGAAAATTACACAGATAGATAACAGCTTGTGAGCCCAGCAGTTAATTATGGTACAGTAAAAATGGTAGGGCAAAGTATAGCACAGTTCCATTGTAAATGGAAGCAACCAAGCGAGAAAAGCACATTTACCTTTCAGCAAAGCGAAAATGAATGAGCCTGCCTGCTGTTCAGTGCACACAGTAAGCCACATTCAGCTCCTTGATGCAAATCCCAGAATGCAAAAAGATTTCTTGTGAATCTGATTAGGGAAGGAACTTTCCCCACATTAACTATTCATATCGGGAGGTTTTTCCATTTCTCCTCCAGCATGTGCCTTGACTTGCATGAAGATGTATTCTTCCTACTAGGAACGACGGTCTCCTATGGATGTCTTTTTCATTCCTCTTTTCTGCCTGTGTCACAATATAATGGACTTATGTGAGTTAATCTGGAAAGGGAAGAATGCGTAACGTAAAATGTAAGATGCACAGAGGGTCCTGTCTAGGTCAGTATCTAGACAAAAAAATTCCACAGTGATATCCAAGATTACCAGATCAATTAACCTCTTTTGTGTGAAAACCAAACTAGCATTTACATAATACACTTTCATTCTGAATTTAATACACTTTCATTCTGAGTCACCATGTGCAGGCTAGGTCAGTATTATCTGAACTGATGGGCAGCAGCTGTCCAAGGTATCAGAGAGGGTCCTGGACAAGGCCAAGACTGAACTTGGGACTTAATGCATGCAAAGTATGCAGTCTGCCACTGAATGTTTCCCCTTGCCCGAGGGTAAGCCACAGCTGGGCCAGTGGAGCTCCTCAGATTTGTGCCTGCTATTTAGCAGGTATAAGACCCAGGTTCTTGCCGTGGCCCAAATTGGGGTCAGGTGGCCCGGGGATGGGGGTTAGGATCTGTCCTAATGGCCAGATCCTGGGTCCAACCCCTTTCCCGGGCTGCCCCACCTGTGGGGCCATCCTCTCTCCACCCTGTTCCTCTACCTTCCTCCTGCCTTCCCCCCAGGGACTCAGCCGGTGTGGAATCAATTTACCTTGCAGTCCTGCCGGCATTGCTGGGCTGCCGCTGCTCTCTACATTGGCCCAGCAATTCTCATGCCGGCATGAACGTGCCTTATAGAAGCACATTTCTGAGTGCAAAACGGGGCTCTTCTTTGCTTCAGGAAGATCAGTGGAGAGGGCTGCAAGCCTCCCCAACCCTCCCTAAGGCTCTTGTAAACCCACCAGATATGTTAAAATGTCACTGGGTGCCTGTGGCGCCTCGATCACTACAGCGCTGTTGGGACATTGAAAATTAGGCCACTCCCCTTAAGAGGGAATGGCCCAGTTTTGTTTCTCAATGGTGGGTCGCAATCCACAGTTTGGGAAGCACTGCACTAAAGCAATTTAGACACCACTTAAAAACTAAACCCAACTGAGTTTAAAAATCCACTCAGAGTACAGAAAACATCAATGGAAATGCATGCCTAAACAAAAAAGTTTTGGCTAGGACTAGGTGATAAAAACCTGACACCGGGGGGGGGGGCAGATAAGCCTCAAGATGAAGGGTGTTTTACCTCCTGGGGGCTGCAACTGGAGAGGCCCTGTCCTGAACTAAAGGAAAACATGGGTCTGGGCCTCTGATATTGAATGTAGTGGGCAGCTTCATATTCATATGGGGAGATTTAATGGGGGTTTTTAGATTGTTATATGCCAATAAAGGATATGTCTGTCTGTCTGTCTGTCTGTCTATCCATACACACACACACACACACACACACACACACACCCCACACACCCATATGGAGAGGCAATCCTTCCAACATTCTGGTCCTTAGGTATTAAGGTCTAAAGGCAGTGATGTCATTCAGGGGGAACGGACCAGAATGGGCGTTCCAGATCCTAACGGGCTCCGAGGCTGGTTCTGGGTTCCCGACAAGTGCCAATCAAAAGTGAGTTCCTGTTCCTAAATCATTTGAATGACACCACTGTCTAAAGGTCATGGCCAACACCTTGAATTTGGCCAAAAACATCCTGGTAACCCAAGAAAATGCTACAAAGTTATTTGCTCTCCAAGCACGAGCCCCCACAAGGACTATGGAGCCGCATTCTGTACCCGCTGTGACCTTCCTTTGGAGCCACCATTGCACTGATAACTGTGACAATTTTCTGTCTTCAAACACTACCAGGAGCTGGGAGGAAGAAGCTTCCGATTGCAATGGGGTGTCATAAATTACTCTCTTCTATCTTCTATTCCATGTTCTCCTGCTCACTCCCACTGCACCCTGCCCTGTCCACATCACTCACATACTGTGGAAGGAGCTGAGTCCTGCAGTAGCCCAAAGAGAGCTCATCAGAGAGAGCAGTGATTATTTTGTGGACTTGCTGCATATCAGTGAAGTTTGTTCAGCATGCAGATTCATGCGCCAAACTCTTAACATTTATGTAGCTGGATTGAAATGCAGAAATCTAAGAATAAGGGTGGATAACTGACTATAATCCATGACAAAACAAATTGAATTCATTGAGAATAATAATCAAGCCCTCAGAGAAAAAGGAAACCCTCTCTCTCTCTCTCAAATACGGCCAGTGCTTGTTTCTGTGCTGCCAACTGCGGTATGTTTATCATTCTTCTCAATATATTTTCAGACTGGAGTGTTTAAAAGACTAGCCTGGACATGATAAGTCTTCCTTGATTACCCAAACCATCCCCCGAGGGGAAGGAAAGGCATATAATGTTCAGTCATGAAATATTTTCCCATTATATCATTTTCAAGAAGCCAGAACTTAATGTTCTCTGGCTTCTTGTAGACATAAAATTTACTACTGCTCAGCCAATAGTGGTGGGAATTTGCTTCAGAGACTCTTTATCACCTTGGAAGTGCAACGTTTTACTCTGATGTTGTGAATGAGCCTGGCACTAAAGCCAGACCCTGAGGCAATCTGTGAGATGAGAAGCTGCACCTGCTGAAATTCCATCTTCTACACAGTAGTTAAAGGTCCAGGAGCCCTAACATTGAAAGGTTCATCACTCCTGGCTTAGTCAGTTGCCTAGGAATGGACAAAAGAAGGCTAATACATGTTAATGTCCCAAGAAACATCTACCTGAGAGGAAGAACTAAGGTGCCAGGTGATATTTCCTTCTCCACAGAGACTGTAATCCTAAATCTTGTAATCCTGTGTTCACTCTCAGGAGAGTAAGCCCCATTGAAGACATTCTTTTAAGTACAAATGCATATTTACAAATGCTCCAAATTCAGGCACAATCCCTGTGTTGGGCTGACACTAGCTGCTAGCATTGGCCCAATTGCAGCAGTGCTGGCTCAAGAGCGCCAACCAGCACCCTCAAGTCAAGCGCTGTTGTTGTTGGGCCAACACTAGCAGCAGTGTCGGCCCAACAGCAGCAGCTAAAGCCCGTGGTGCATCACTCCTGCGCCAGCTGAATTTGGCTGGTGCAAGAGTGGTTCTGGGCAGGGGGTGGGTGGGAAGAAGGGCATTTCTGGGCGAGCCAGTCCAGGAAGTGGAGTGTAGTTGTGATGCAGCCATTAAGCTGCATCCCCAGGCCACTTGGCCCTGATTCGTGGCATCCTCAGCTCTGTGCCTGCTAAACAGCAGGTGCCCATTGGAGCGGCTGGTACATCCCCTGGGGTAAGCGTGCGCACATGCCCTTGCCCCAGGGAGGCTCCTACCTGCTCTCAAGCTGCGCTGGATACAGCACAGGCCCACTGGCCTGCCTGTTCCAGCGCATCTTAGGCAGTGGTGTCATCCAAATGATTTAGGAACAGGTACTCACTTTTGATTGGCACTTGTCGGGGTCTGCCCACCGGAAGTGATATCATAAGCCGGAAGTGATGTCATGATGCCACTGCCACCACGCTGCCTGCCTGCCTGCCTGCCTGCTCACAAAAAGTGCAGGCAACGGCTGCGGGCGTGCAGTACACATGCGCAGCTGCTGAGCCAACCAGCCGATGGGGCCAGCTTCGAGTGGGCGGGGCCAGCTAAACTTTTAGGAACCGGTACTCGCGTAGTGGTGCATAGTGGGTGCATGACATCACTGATCTTAGGGTTGCACCCTTAGTGAGAGAGACAAAGTGACAGTGTGAGCTGCAGATTCTGGAGGAAACACTCAGGTAAGATTTCATCTGGCAGAGGCTATCGTGGAAGCTAAGGAATTGGCAGCTAACAGTTGCAGGCGTGCTTAAAAAGACACACGTAGCTACTGTGGCTTGCAGGAGCATGCTGCCTCACTCCAAGGAAGAGCCACACCTGCATAGTTGTAAATAAACCAACTATTGCAAAGGCATTATAAATCTCAGGGACTCTCTCTTCCAAAAGAAGTCGAGGCTTGGATTGTGCTGCAGCTCTTGGAAATCCTCATGCACAGTATGAGTTGGCAACCCTACTTTTCAGCTCTTACATTAACTTGCAGCATCGCAGTTCAGACTGGTAGACCAGAGTGTGCATTATTGAGCAGGTGACAAACACACAAGAGGCTAATTTCAATCATAATTTTTGTTCCGTAATAATGTCAACAAAGAGCCCAATCCAGTGCATGTCAAGGCAGAAGTAAATTTCCCAGTGTGTTCAATTGTGCATACTCCCAGGAAAGTGTATAGAGGATTGCAGCCTGTCTGGGAAACTCTGGCTAAATTACTATAGTTCTTCAAATGCAAGCAGAAAGGCATTGATAAAGCCAAACCATGAATTCTTTTATTCCTGTCTACCTTTAAGACTTCATTTAGGGCTCAATCTTACATTAGGCCGGCACCAGCAAAGTTTGACTGGCACAAGGGCCATCGTAAAGTATATTTGGACCACTCTTGGAGTCAGAGGACAGCACACAGATGTTCACCATCCTTCCTGACTCTGAGAGTGGTCCAAAAGTGCTTTATGGTGGCCCTTGTGCCACCTGTGCTGGCCTAACTCCACATTAGGATTGTACCCTCAATCTGCTTAGTGACTAAGGGCCCAATCCTGTCCAACTTTCCAGTACTTAATGCAGCCACAGTGCAGACCTGAGATAAGGGAATGTCTGAGGAGGCCTTTGTGACAGTTCTCCCCAACACCGCAGGATGCAATGCAAACCCTATTGGCATGGCTGTATCAGTGCTGGAAATTTGGATAGGTTTGCGTGCTATTATTCCACATGGAGCAAAATATACTGTAAGTGAAATGTGGGAGGGGAACCTAACTGAGGGCGGCTGTTTACATTACAACAGACAACTGTGCTCCCTTAAGGCATGTCCAGGCACCTCTGATTTGGGGGATTAAGTGCCCTGGATTTCAGCATGTCAGGCCTCTTCTGACTAGACATATGGAATGCCTCAGCTGTGCTCATTTTCTGTCAGAAGCATATATCCACATTTCTGGCTGCTATGAAATGCACCCTGTTCCAACAGAAGCCTGAAGAGGCAGTGGAATGCCTATATCCCTCCATTCTGTCCCAAGTGCGGGTTGCTAGAAAGCTGGTCTCTATTTGGCAAGGAACGTTTTGATGCCTGCAAAATGGTTTTCCGTTGGTGATGCTGTGCAACCAAAACCAAACTTTTGACATCTCAGAGCAAGTGTGGTGATCCTCCTCATGTGAAATGTGGTCCAGCAAAACCAGGGAGTTTTCCTTCTTCTACAACTTTATCTCTCTCCCGACAGACATCATGCGGAGGTGAAACAGGAAATTGACAATGCAGCAAAGAATCCCATTTCTCAGAAGTTAGTTGAGGCAGCTCCAAAGCCTCCTGATCTGCCCACACACACACACACACACACACACACACACACACACACAGTTTTGGGCATGTCTGCATTAGCAGTGGGTGGTTGGGAAAGGTAGGATTGAGCTGTGTGTGTGTTTTTCTGCAATGGTTGTACATCCCCCACATGTACACTCAAACCAAGAATACAGACTATACAAAGAAAATATTTACACACACACACACACACACACACACACACACACACACACAGAGGGCGCAATCCTAACCTGGAGTTAGGCCTGCACAGTTAGGTCTGCAACATTTGGCCGGCACAAGGGACACCGTAAAGTGCATTTGGACCACTATTGGGGTCAGGGAAGATGGTGCATGTGTGCTGGCCTCTCTGACTCTGAGAGTGGTCCAAACAGGTTAGGACTGCACCCAGAGAGAGAGAGAGAGTGAGAGAGAGAGAGAGAGAGAGAGAGACCTGCAGTGCACTTCTGTACATGTTTACTTGGAATTAAGCCCAGTTAAACCCAACAGAGTTTACTTCCAAGTAAGTGTGCATAGGATTAGAACTTAAAAATACTAATGTGCATTTGTATTGATTATTTCTATTGATTTGCAATTTGTTATGTTTTTATATATTTGACAACCACAATATTTCATGAGTTATCAATAGTAAGACAGCCACTGCCTTAAATAGAGATACAAATTTAAAATGTCATTCACAAAGATTGATGTTCGTATGCTGTCTTGGGAGCTGCCAGTATGTTCCTCTAATCCTGTTTATTTGAAACAAGATTGTGCCAAGGAAGGAGCTATGCTGGAGCTCAAGATAAGAGCAGCACAGGGTGGGGGGGGCTGCTCAGTTGGTTTGTCTCCTTCTCCTTACTTGCTGTATTCACATGCATACAAAAAATGGAGGGGCAGCCAAAATGGGTCTTCTCAGGCAGCCCCTGCACTTCAACCAAGCTTGACTTCATGTGTTTCAATCCAAGGCTCCCTGGCATGCCAAATGTCTCCCCTTTTACCTGGTGATGGGCCAGCTTCTGCTCTTCCAACACTCTAGACCACCACTCTCCTCTCCTACACACTTCCACTTCATTCCACTCTTCCTTTTCCAGTCCAGGGAGTGGAAGGAGGAAGATAGTGGCAGAAATGGACATCTCCTGCCAGTCTGCTGCCTGAAGTTACAGCTTCAGTTAGCCTTATGGTTGGGCTAGTCCTGTCTGAAAAGAGGCACTTTTTCAAGTGGTGTCCTCTTATATTTAGCAGGGGGAGAGCAATTGTCCCTCTTCACCCCAGCACAGTGTCTTTCTCGTGGCTGTTGCAGGTGGTGTTCTCCATTCTTTTAGATTGTGAGCCCTTTTGGGACAGGGAAGCCATTTAACTTTAATGGTATTATTTGCCTGTAAACCGCTTTGTGAACTTTGTGTTGAAAAGTGGTATATAAATACTATTGATTGATTGATTGATTGATTGATTGATTGATTGATTGATTGATTGAAATGCCGTGTACTGAAAAAAGTTATGACTGCCCTTTCCTTTAACTATTGCGACAATACTCTCCCCTCATAAAATCATTAGCCTTCAGCCTCTGCACTCAGTTGAGCTTACGCAACCAACTCCTTGAGTATAAAGTCATTATTTGCAACAACTGGTGTGCAATTTTCACACATGGCGCCATTTGTGAAGGTAAGTCAGAATTGCAATTTTTTTTCATTCTCAAAATTTTTGTACTTGTACAAAAAGTACAAATGTTCCTAGTACAATATGTGCATTTTGAAGATATTTCTAACATGGAGTCTATTTGGCCTTGAAACAAATGGTAAATATAGTTCTCTGCAAAATACTTCCAGAGCAGAACTGCATTTTTAATGCAGAAACTCATGCCAAGTGTTCTAGGCCTCAAGCCAAAAAAAGGTTCATTAAAAAAATGATACACACGCACAGGGTTTTTTTTAATTTAGTGAGTCTTGCAAGGAGCTCGCATACAAAGAAACATCCACATAACATATGTTCGGTGTTATAAAAATTACATATAATTCTTGAGAATTCTATTTATCTTCAGTGCCTCCATATATTTAAATATATTGCATTAGTATTATTTTTTCCTGCAGCGCAATAACTTCTGTGAGTACATAGTTCTGATGGCACATTCTCCCTGCCATTAGATTGCCAGCATGTCACAACTCAAAAAAGCAGTGTTTTCCGTAGTACACCACAATGTAAGATTTTGATAGTACTGCAGTTCTGGATATTAAGATTTTCATGGTTCCCTCTGCCTGCATTTCATTGTCACAGTGTTTTGATTTATGTTATGCTACTCAATTTACAAAGCTGAATATATTACCTATTAAATTTGAGCTATGAATACTGAGTAAGCCAAATATATAATCATATTTAAATACTTTAATGTTGTAACTAAATGTGTGTGTGTGTGTGTGTGTGTGTGTGTGTTAAAAAAAACGGTGTAATGCTCTATATTTTCTTCCATAATGTTAACACAGAAAAATCACAACCTTGCGCCATAAGACAGTTGCTCATAACTCGCAACTAAAGCTTGAAGTGCTAAACCTCATTATGTGATGCTACAACTTCTGAAACATTATTATCTACTTCCAACACTTTATTGATGCTGTATAATGTTGTTATTAAATGTTACTATATATTACCGAGTCGCACAACTTTTTCCTTACGCTACTAGGCTTTTGGGGTTAACTTGGAATGGCTTTGGAACAAGTTAGAATTCTTCCCATTGAAATTAATGTAATAATTGTTATCCAGATTTTCGCTAAGGGCCATTGTCAGGGATTAGGCATGTATAAAGAGGGAAAGGTGCATTACTCCTCTGCAAAGATCTGAAGCACTGAAAGGTGTCATATCAGAGGATGGAAGAACTGTGGTTTCTTTTTCAGCAGTAATGGCCTAGGAGAGCAGCAGAAATCCCTAGATCACCCACACTAGCATAAAGGTTTCATGACCATTAATACCCAGGAAGCACCGTATGTGCTCAGTTAATGGGAAGGTCTGGTGATAGGAAAGGAAGGGGAAACAGCCAAATCATTTTCTGAGACACTAGTCCTCTGAGACACAAGCCCTTGCTCACAGCCCTTAAGGAATTGGGATGTTGATTACAGTTCACTAATGTTCATTTTCTACCTTTTTTTCCTTTTGATTTATGCATAACTAGTATGTGTGGCTTTGGAAGGATGGCAATTGTTTTTACAGGGCAGTTCCTATACCTGGACCCACAAGGTCATTCTAAATTCAGCACAGTTCAAGCTGTGCATTGAAGAAAGCCTATTTCAGGGGTGAAGACTAGAGGGATACAGGCCAGTGACAGTAATTGACACCAGGTCTCCTTTGCACTGCTACCCAGTAGTAAAATTCAGGGGGTTCGCCCAGGTTCTATAGAACCGGTTGTTAAATGGCCAGGCCCCGCCCACTCACTTACCTCGGCTGGCTTCGGATTATTTTTTGCTCTGGCTATGACGTCATAGAGGTTGTTAATTCATTTGAATTGCACCACTGCTGCTACCCATAACTATAATCATCATCATCAAACAGTATTTATATACTGCTTTTCAACACAGAGCAGTTTACATGCTAATTGTAATAATAAATAATTGTAATAATAAAGTTAAATGGCTCCCTGTCCCAAAAGGGCTCATAATCTAAAAAATAATGCAGAACACCACCAGCAACAGCCACTAGAAAAGACACTGTGCTGGGGTGAAGAGGATCAATTACTCTCCCCCTGCTAAATGTAAGAGTAACACCACTTGGAAAAGTACCTCTTGCCTAGTTAGCAGGGGGGAGACAACAGTCAGTGGCTAGGTCATTTTGCACCCAGGGCCCATAAATTTTTGACACTCCCCCTGACAAAATTCATGGATTCATCATGCAGGCCCGCTGGCTGTATGTTTGATACCCCTGCATAAGACACTTGTATTTTTGGGGGGGGGGGGGGGTTGGTTGGTCACAACTTATGCTAGACTAAAGATATTACACTCCAGTTTTTCCCACTGAATTTCGGGTGAAATTCTGCATCCAGCTGTATACAGCATGATGGTAGTATTCCATAAACTCATGATTTCTGAAATTTGGGGTTCAGTGGTGACCTCCCCCCCCCGTGAGGATGGCACCTGGAGCGCTGCACCCCCGTCTCATAGATAGCTATGCCACTGGCAACAGTAAAGTAAGGACTTTTGTGCATTAAATGCCTGGTCCCCAGGCCATGCACATGGTTTCCAAAGCCTGGAGGAGTGCCCAGTTAGAGGGCCCTTGCAGGACCTTTGCCCCAAAGCCCCCTGAAGCTGTTGTCAACAATCTTTTCCCATTTCAAAAGTCCAGAACAAGATGATTCACTCAGTTTCTCTATCTCCTGTCAAATTTTCTCTTTTAGGGCAGCATCCAAAGTTATTTTTCCTCTGGAGCATGCTATTCTGGATGCTACTGCATCTCGGCAGCCTCAACCCTGCCAGCGAGAAGCACCAGAGAAGTGATACCAAATGGAAAGAAGCCATCCTATTTGCATCAGCCACCTTGCAAGTATGCCAAGCGCTGTACTGATGTTTCTCCTTCGGATTTTGTTGCAAGATGAATTCAGCTAAATGCCCTGGTGCATAGGAAATGTTTCCTTGCAATCAGGATTCTTGCTGAATAGGATTATGCATATGATGGTAATTCTTAAACTGTGATCAGTAGGGAGCTTCAGTGAATGTGACAGCTAATGCGGACACATGCCCAATTCAAGCTCAAATGCATCTGCATCTGTTGCAGCACTATTGAAAATGCAAGAGCAAGGGAACGTGGGTAGATAGATGTTGCTAAGTTGGCACATAGTGTCAGTGACTAGAACACTTTCTAGTAGTCAAGATACAAGTCAGTGCAATACTTTCTCATTCACTAGCTTAGTCCCTACATTTTCATGCCCCTTTCATTTTTGAAATGAAAGCTAAGAGCATCCAAGTTCTGTTCCCAATTCCCAATTCTGCACATGGGAACTATAATCATAGGATTATGAAATACACACAGCCCTCCTTTACGATACCCTGGTAAAGCCAGGCTTGAGCAGCAAGGTCGCCTCCAGCAGGTGTGAGGGGGCCTTACAAGTTCATGAGATGACTCACTTCCTTTTCCATGATTGTCTTTTAAAGAAAAATACAGCATGTAGATTGTTCAAAGTTATATTCAAGTTGCACAGCAACTTTTGTTCCCATGATATAATAAACAAATATCATGCCTCAGGAACACAAAGCACATGCATAATTATCATTACCTCAAGTATGTCCAATTATCTTTGCAATGACTCCTGAATTTTTCTTCTTCTTCAGCCTTCTCATCCCGGCTGGCACAACCTGCCGTGGCTGTTTGGAAATGATTGAACTTGTCTAATGATGCAAAATTATATAAAGCTACAAAGGCCAATTCATGTTCTAGGACTGTGCATTCACATTAAACAAGCCACTTAATAATAATTACTTCAAGGGATGAGAGTATAGCGATATACGTACCTCCAGTCATTTTTGCCAGACTTGTTCCCAGCATATACCTTTTGCCTGACATGTAAGCACAGTCTGACTCAATGTTGGACTTGTTCCTTATAACCCTGGGTTACACCATTCCTTCTGAAGCCAGGGAAGCTGTTGTCCAAACACGTGCTCAAAGTAACACCTGAGAGCTAGATGTTGTAACTCCTGTTGTATAGCTCCTTCCTGTGAGAGTATTTAAGTACAATGCAGAGACATTGGTTGTGAAATGAGTCACCGTTCAGCATAACGTATGGAATTTTAAATCTATTCCACAGCTGATTGGTAAAGGAGCATCTTCTAATGGAAACAGAACCCATTGAGAAGATTTGAGAAAAGCTAGCTGAATGTAAAGCAATGGGGTGGGGGAACCTAGCTGAAAACAAGATTTTTTCAGAAATTTGTATACGCTGAAAAGTGCTACAGTAGTGATGGAATGCTGTATAATTCCTTTGCCATTTATCTTATGAGTGGTATTTATTATTATGTAAATTTCCCTCCCCGTTGTATGAAATTTTACAGAGTAATGTAGGAGGGCACTTTGCCCAAGGAATTTACCATCTAAATTTTGACAGTGAGGGCGCAATCCTAAACTGAGTTAGGCTGGCATAAGCTAAACCAGCAAAGTTTGGCCAGCACAAGGGTCACCATAAAGTATGTCTGGACCACTCTTGGAGTCAGAGAGGCCAGCACCATCTTGGAGTCAGAGAGGCCAGTCAGAGAGGCCAGCACAGACGTGCACCATCCTCCCTGACTCCAAGAGTGTTCCAAACAGCTTTATGGTGACCCTTGTGCTGGCCAAACTTTGCTGCCTTAGCCAGCCTAACTCCAGTTTAGGATTGCACTCTTAGTGAGATACTCTATAAGACAAAAAGGGTAAAGGGGTTATGTGAACACATGTCCTTCAATGTTGAGAATGTGAGGTTGCTTTCCACAAGATGAATTAGAAGATTATTGGTCTAAATTGATTCCATTTATTTATTTTGTAACAAAAACAAGGTCTAGAAACAGAAATAATCTCAATTTAAGTTTACAAAGATCAAATAATTTATCTTATTTTAGTGATACTATCTATTGCTGTTTGACAATTTAAAGGAACTAAATTTAAATTTAAAGTCACTAAAATTTGACTATGCTATTCGGGCATTTGTTACTGATGATAAATTTTTGCCTCGTGTAGCAGTGCTTATGCCACTTCAAAACAATGTAAATTATATGATATGATGATCTGTCTGGTGACTCTAATGCATATCTCGACTCCAGAATATGCTACCTGAAGCATGACGAAATGTGTATGGCTGCCAAATGAGTCATTGATTGATTATTCTCAGACAATGCTGTTTAAGCACTCTTAGGACAGAATTTTTCAAAGATTTCCAGCAAAACAGCAACATGCGCAAAATAACAACAAAATAGAGTTGCTCATGAAAATCAGAAACCATCCCTGAGATTTAGGGCTATGTCCCATTTTTGTTACTGTATTTCTTTGTTAAATGCATAATCAAGTGCAAACAATAAAATGCACCCTACCATTTATATAAATATAGGAGGAAAGCATGCACTGTCATAGATCAACATCATGTGCTTGTTTCTACTGCGTTAAATGTAGTAAAACAGTGTAAGCTTTATATAGGATTATGCACACGAGCATACATAGTTTTCCATTGTGTAAACCCCTTTAAAAAAGATGTTATATGAGAAGTAGCATAAAATATCTTCCTTTCTAGAACTGATAGGGATAGGCTAAATTTTGGAAGCGTGTATTTTAAGGAATTCCTGTTTTAGCAATCACTGGTATAGCGATTGCCTCATTTTAACATAATATAAGAGTACATCAGATGCTCCTGTTCTGATGTAACAGCAGGATATATTTCAAAATACTTTTGTAGCTTGCGAAGCAGGAAAGATACTTCATAGTACTGCCAAGGGCTAGCACCATTTGTGCAGCCCTGGCGATCAAATCATTGTACCAGTGATTGCTCTGGCCTGCAATTTGCATTCTGCCTGGTGCATAGTCTTCCTGGAAATCTGTATCAATGCAAACTTGCCTGTATGAGTCCCATTCTGAAAAAGGAGCAGAATTGTTCCCCAAACCAGAAACGATATGACAGGGACCAGGGCCAGCCTTAAGCCATTGTGACCAATGCTGTCACCTTGGGCCCCTCATTTCGGCCCCTGCACCAGTGCCGTGAGCATACTGTCTGCTACAGCAGCCAGGCTCTCTATGGGCTCTCAGCAGCTTTACCTTGGGCCCTCCCACCTGCCCCTGCCCCCAAACTGTCCAAAATGGGCCTCCTAGAAGCAGTTGGCAGTGATGTCATCATCTCACCACCAACCATTTCCAGGTGCCATGTGCCACACCACAAGCGCTTGTGGAGGGAAGGGTGGGGGCCCCCACAGGAATGTAATGCCCCACATTAGCCCCTATCACTCCTGGAGCCAGCCCTGAGAGGGACAGTAACATTCCGGGGGGGTGGGGGAAGCTACATTGTGCTGAGCTCCTATGTAAAGCAGCCCCTCCCTTTAACCTTCAGAGCCATTCACGAACAGGTCTGAAGGTGAGGGGGAGGGGCTGGGTTATGTAGGAGCTCCTGCAAAACTTAGCATTTTGCTCCCCTCTAGGATAGCAACTGAAGAGGGATGGGTGCTTTGCGTAAAGTGATTGATAGAAGAGGGAAGAAGCAGTACAACCTTGGTGAGGGTAGAAAAGTGAAGATAATGGAGAGGCACAAGAAGTGCAGGTTATAAGCAGATTATAAAGTGTAGATCTATAAGAGATAAGAGAAAGTAGAAATTAGAGGAATCATTGCAGGGAGAAGAGAAACTAAGGGAGAAGAAGCTGCGATCCAAACAGCGCATTATGTTAAATAAGCAGTTTGTGTTGGTTTGCTTTAAAAAAAAAAAAAGAAATACCAATTGCAGAATAAGAATCAGGATCAGGACTGTGGTGGATGGGGAAGGGAGTTAATGGGATATTTTAACCCATTCGGCCAGTGCGGAACCGACTTACCAGGGCGTTGTGGCAGTGGTGCAGGGCCAGTACAACTGCCTGCATCGGCCCTGTGCCAGAAGCACTGGTGCAAAAGTGTTTCTGACACTTTCATGACAGTTCTGGGCCAACACAGGTCACATGCGTCGGACTAACGCAGGCCTTGGATTGCACCCTTAGTTTAAGTTCTGAGAACCAGAATTCCAGTGAACTATCCAAGGGATGGGTATTTATTGTGGCACATCACAGCACAATGTGATGGCAGCAGCTTCAGCACGGATATTTTCAGTGGGCTTCTTAGAAAGAATAGCATGGTTCTGCTAGTGCCTTCAAAAGGTGTTGGATGCCATCCTGGGTAAACATTATGTCTGACAACCCTCTGCCGTGTTTTTGTTACCACAGAAATATCAGTGCTATGACCACCGCTTACTTTGTGTAACCAGGTTTCCCATTTCAGTCTCTATAATAACGTTACATGCCTCTGTCCAGTCCGATTACTTAGTAGCTGTACTTAGTAGGGCTCAAGTTCAGATTTGGCATTCCTTTATTCGCTCATTGTGTATACTGATTTTGATGTGGTTTCTTCAGGCTTAGAATTTGACCTAAGATCTGTAACTGGGTTAACCATATGATTGGTAGCATCATGGATGTGGAGCTGTTCCTTCCCAAGCATTGCCATCCGCTGTGTCATCCAGCTTATTAAAGTTAAGATGAACTGGCCAAATATTCTTAGTCAGCATTATGACATAAAAAAATGCCAGAGCAACTAGGAAGGATCCAAAACTGAAAAAATATGTGAATCCTGACATGAATGCAGCTCTTAGTCCCTTGGAATAGGAATAGCGTAGAGTCCAGGGGTTAATTGTACTACTTGATTCTTCCAGTGACTGTTTATTGAACACTACGTGTCTTTTAGAAAGCCGTTTTAGTAAAAAAGATTTTTACAGGGGGGGAAATACATGTGTTGAACCCAGGGGATCAGAGGAGATTGAGGTTGCAATCCTAATCTGAAGTTAGGCCAGCAAAGTTTGGCTGGCACAAGGAACACTGTAAAATATGTTTGGACCACTCTTGGAGTCAGGGAGGCCAGCACACAGACGTGCGCCATCCTCCTTGACTCTGAGAGTGGTCTAAATGCGCTTTACAGTGGTCCTTGTGCCCGCCAAAATTTGCTGGCCTAACTCCAGGTTAGGGTTTGCCCTAAAGTGGAATTTCACTCATGAGTTGGTGAGAAAGGTGATATAGAAATACTGTGTAATCATAATCCCCCCTCCTCCTCACTGTGATAGAAGTGAATGTATATTTGTGTCAATTGATCTTTTTCAATTATATTGTCAAGGACTAACTAATTAAAAAAATGGGTGAGGAAAGAACAATTCTGTGTGGAAAAGCCAAGTATGAAAGAGAGAGGAGGTGGTTAAAAGTCCTTCCTTTCAGAAGTCCGGAGGAGCAGTCTGAGGCATCAGAGTTCATATTACTGTTCGCAATGAATCACATCTCCTACCCAAACAGAAGCAAAGCAAAGGAGCGAATTGAGAAGTGCCACATCAGCATTCTTAAAAAGAGATTGCACCAGCCCTGCATACTTCCACTAGAGATTTTGCCCAGAGCATTGTGGTGTGAGTCATAGGGTTTGGTCAGATTATGAGATGTAGAATTGGTTGCTGGACCTGCTTTTATATTTTTCTCTTGTATCTTTCCACAACAAAGCTGTTGACAGCTTTAAGGATAGTTTCAAGAAAAGTGATTTCAAATCTTATTCACCATCACAAGAACTATATAATGTGGGGCATTCATCCATTATACAGAGAAACTTGCCCAGGTGAGTCTATGCCTGAATGGGGATTTGGACCCAATTCTGCTCATTTAAAGGGTACTACATCATGTGCATCACTCTTGTGACTGAAACTCAGTTGCCATTCAAACAACTTTGTACCTTTAACAATGGCATCACAGACAAGTTCATCAGGAGTTCATCAGCAGAAGAACTTGGGCAGATACAGCAGCCCGAACAGCCCTTTCTAACTAAGGAATTAAATCAGATAATGGTTAATAAAGAAGATGTTTTAGATCAAATTGATAAACTACATATAAATAAGTCAACAGGCCCAGATGGTATACACCCAAGAGTAATTAAGGAACTAAAGAATGAAGTTGCTGACCTCTTAACTAGAGTATGCAACTTGTCCCTTCAAACGGCCACGGTGCCAGAGGATTGGAGGATAGCCAATGTCACGCCAATCTTTAAAAAAGGGAGAAGAGGGGACGCTGGAAACTACAGGCTGGTCAGCCTAAAGTCTGTTCCGGGTAAGATGGTGGAAAGCCTCATCAAAGATAAAATCCTAAAACACGTAGAGGAACAAGTGTTGCTGAAGGAAGGTCAGCATGGCTTCTGTAAGGGTAAGTCTTGCCCCACGAACCTTTTGGAATTCTTTGAAAAGGTCAACAGGCACGTGGATGTGGGTGAACCTGTGGATATCATATACCTGGATTTTCAGAAGGCGTTTGACACAGTCCCCCACCAAAGGCTGCTGAAGAAACTTCACAGTCAAGGAATAAGAGGGCAGGTCCTCTTATGGATCCAGAATTGGTTGAGGGCCAGAAAACAGAGAGTGGGGGTCAATGGGCAATTTTCACAATGGAGAGAGGTGAAAAGCGGAGTGCCCCAGGGATCTGTCGTGGGGCCGGTGCTTTTCAACTTGTTCATAAATTACCTGGAGACAGGGATAAGCAGTGAGGTGGCCAAGTTTGAAGATGGCACAAAACTTTTCCAGGTGGTGAAGACCAGAAGGGATTGTGTAGAGCTCCAGAGAACTTGGATCTCTCCAAGTTGGGGGAATGGGTAGCAAAATGGCAGATGCGTTTCAACATAGACAAGTATAAAGTGATGCACATTAGGGCAAAAAAACAAAACTTCACCTATAGGCTTATGGGTTCTGAATTGTCTGTGACAGCTCAAGAGAAAGATCTTGGGGTGCTGGTGGACAATTCAATGAAGATATTGACCCAGTGTGCAGCAGCAATTAAGAAGGCCAATTCCATGCTTGGGGTAATTAAAAAGGGGGTTGAGAATAAAACAGCCAATATTATCATGCCATTGTACAAATCAATGGTAAGGCCACACCTGGAATATTGTGTACAGTTCTGGTCAACGCACCTCAAAAAGGACATAGTGGAGCTGGAAAAGGTGCAGAAGAGAGCGACAAAAATGATTACGGGGCTGGGGCACCTCCCTTATGAAGAAAGACAGCAGCGTTTGGGGCTCTTCAGCCTAGAAAAAAGGCGCCTGAGGGGGGACATGATTGAGACATACAAAATTATGCCCGGAAGGGATAGAGTCGATAGAGGGATGTTCTTTTCCCTCTCTCAAAACACCAGCACCAGGGAGCATCCGCTAAAACTGAGGGTTGGGAGAGTTAAAACAGATAAAAGGAAGTACTTTTTTACCCAGCAGGTAGTTAATCTGTGAAACTCTTTGCCACAGGAGGTGGTGATGGCATCTGGTCTAGATGCCTTTAAGAGGGGATTGGACGGATTTCTGGAAGAAGAGTCCATTGTGGGCTATAGGCAATGATGGGTTGTGCAACCTCCTTACATTAGTAGTAGGCTACTTCAGAGTACTGGGTGCAAGGGAGTGGCAACAAGAGCATCTAGCATCTTCTTGTCTCATGCCTTCCTGAGGCACCTGGTGGGCCGCTGTGAGATACAGGAAGCTGGACTAGATGGGCCTTTGGCCTGATCCAGCAGGGCTCTTCTTATGTTCTTACAATGATGCCACACTTGTAGAGTTTTCTATTTCCACTTCTCCTTGCATCACACAATGGAAAAGGCATGAGAAGGAATCCAAAGGCATAAACAATACCAAAGAGGAATTGATAATGTACTTCATTATAATACGCATGTATTATGTTGTACTCCACCACTAGAAATGTTTAAAACTGCCTTTAATATGTTCCTTCAGTATGGGGTTGATCTTTCGAACACCACCCACCGAACAAAAAATGGTTTGCAGAAAAGAAGTCATACTTAGTGCTGACTCTCAGAAGTTACCATCACTCCTAGTCTTAATTCCCAATGGCCCTCTTAGTGCTAAAGGCCCCCAACATCTGACACACACCCTCCACCCAGTTTAGCAGGCAAGAATCTGGCTCTTCAACCTGAAGAAAGCCATCATTGGTTTTCAGCTGGGGGATTGGGACCTTCAAGTGGGTTATACATGGCCCAATCCAAGCTGTACCAAAAGCTAGTACCTGAGTGGTAGGGTTTAGGGACAACCTGAATCCTTCCTCTTTATCATGCAGATAAGGTAAAGTGTGAACTGGGCACTCCACAGGCTCACTTGATTGCACAAAGGCTTGATTTGCATTTCCTTTCCTTCTCAAACAAATGGAACCAAAGAGGTTCCACAAACTAGGCTTCTACCCAATCAGGCATTCATGCAGAGTGCCCAATTCATATTAAAGGATATTGGCATGGTGGGAGAGGGGGGCTTCTACTGTTCTTCCACCAACTCCACTGATTGCTGGCCCTGGGGAAGATTGGCTGGGTGATTATCTAAAATATTACTTTTTAATTTGTATAGTCTGCCTTTCAGTGAAACAAAGGTGACTGATAATTGCATGAGTCCAGCAGATCGATCAACATTTTTTCTTCTTCCTTATTTTGGGTTTTAAAAAATGTATTAAAATTTAAAAACAGTGGAAGAAGAGAGATCTATGGCAGGCTCATGTTAGGAATGAGTCTGAATTGGACTGAAGGCTACTATTAGATCTTCATTGTCTGCCTTGTCACTGATTGTTCCATAGCACCACTTCCCACATTTTATTACTCCTATGTTTGTATGTCATTAAAGAGGTACTAATCTTTCCTTGGTTGTTTTGAACAAATGTCTCACTGTGTTTCTTATCCTGGCCATTGTCCTGTCTTTTGTTATAATAGCCTCTCCCCAGCCCCACCTTTTTCAAAGGAATTTTGCCCAAAATTCACCCAGGCTTGCTTCTATCCACTTTGTGTGTGTGTGTGTGTGTGTGTGTGTGAGAGAGAGAGAGAGAGAGAGAGAGAGAGAGAGAGAGAAATATGAGAATGAGACTAATTAATTTAAGATTTCAGTCTGCAGTAAAGGTTACTTAGTCAATAGCTAATAGAGAAATAAGAAACTTAAATTTTCATTTTTAAAGTACTTTAAAGTTGGCCAAGAACTAGGCTTACCAGATACAAACAGGGATAGTGTATCTATACCTTTATCCATTGTACAGAAAAAGAAATTTGGGCAGGTGCAACTCATCATGGAAAGATTTCAAAAGCTGCACCTGCCCAAATTCTCTCTTCTATACAATGGTTAAAAGTATAGGCACTCTGCCCCAGTTTGTATCTGGTAACCCTACCAAGAACTGCGGTAAACCAAAGTTTACAAACTTGAGATGGGAAAGCACAAATGTAAAATATGTTAAGCTTTGTAGTGCAGTGTTTCTCAAACTGTGGGTCAGGACCGAGTTGGTGGGTTACAACCTGATGTGGAAATCTGGGAGCAGCCATTTTGGAAGTTACAAACTTTACTCTTGCTATATTCCTTTTGTGAGTGTTTCAATTTTCAAGTGAGGTTGTTGTTGTTTTTAAATTCAGTGCTTTTACATAATATTTTATCCTAATTTTGCTCTCTGTCAGGGATGTTTCATGATTGTACAATTGCTGCAGTCCAAGAATGCCAGTTTGCATTCCAGGAGTGTCATTTGATTATGTCACAATGATGGCACTTCCTGCTTGATGATGTCACTTCCAGCTATGGCATCACTTCCAGGTTAACAACATCACTTCTGGTGGGTCCCAACAGGAATGCCATTCTAAAAAGTGGGTGCCAGTCTAAAATGTTTGGGAACCACTGTTGTAATGGGTTAACATGGGGCAAATTGAACTGGCATAAAAAACAAAGGGAAAGGGGCACTGATTCCCCCCTCCCAAGTGGTAGTGCCTCACATTTAACCCAACTGACTCATAGGATCATGTCTACTACGAACTTTGATCCTTGGTCCATCTAGTTCAGTATTATTAACAAGAGGTTGGATCTATGCACTATTTCAAAATCGTATTATTCTTGCTGGTTACATATATATGTATAAAACTTCATTTGGGTTGGAGAATTATTCTGTAAACTTAACTTCAGCCTCATTAAAAAAAAAAGCTTTTACAACCCTTCATTTTCAGTGTATGCCATCAGCCCTTCTGGAGGGGAGATATAACAACATCCCTTTTCCCCAAAAGAACATGTACATGTGAACAGGAGAAGTTGACTATATTCTTCATTATTAATTAAGCTGCCTCTTGCATGAAGACCCTAGAAATTATTTTCTTGCTGGTATACATGAATCATTACGAGATAGGCCCCTGTTAGAGCAGGTTTGTATGTTGCTTACAGGTATAGCTAGGCATAAGTCATCAAGAAGCAAAGTTTGCCATAGCCGCAAAGAAGATACGTGCAAAAAAGTAGATAGTTTAATGAATAACTTAAACTATGCTATTATAGGGTATCCCCAAGTATGTCTTTGGGTTTATATTGCTGAGAGGTTTTTGATATTTTGCCATTGTGTTGTTTTGATATTGTGACGATCTATGGTTTCAAGCAATAAAGCATCTGTATTATTAACAATGACTGAATTTCTAAAGTTTCAAGAATGGTTTATTATCCTACCTGAAGAAACGAGAGATTGAAAGCGCAATCCTAACCTGCAATTAGGTGGCACAGCTAGGCCAGCAAAATTTGGCCAGCACAAGGGACACCGTAAAGTATGTTTGGGCCACTCAGGGAGTTAGGGAAGATGGGGCACATCTGTGGGCTGGCCTCTCTGACTCCGAGAGGGGTCCAAACATACTTTATGGTGTCCCTAGTGCTGGCTAAACTTTGCTGGCCTAACTGTGCCTGCCTAACTTCAGGTTAGGATTGTGCCCTGAAACCGGGAACTGCTTCATCTAAAGCATTTGCTCTACCACTGAATTATGGCTCCTGTCTGCAGTGCTGCCCCTGGAGTTTTCTCCTAGTTCAGGGTGAATTTGTAAACATCATTTATCACCTTTACCCAATTTCATGATCCTGACAAAAGAAATCCACTGTAGCTACAACTACTGTGAGCATGGCAGGGCACTTAATTGGTGGTGAGATTTAATGTATAGCAGGGATTCCCAAACCATGGAAACAAACCATGCAAGCCTTCAAACCATATCTGACCCACCAACGCATTTTAACCGGGCAACTAAGACCACTGGTGTATCCCTCCTGCCCGCTCACCCATCTACCACCATGCACGTTCTTTCTTCTGCTGGACGAAATGACCACTGGGTCTAAGAGTCACTAAGAGTGCAACAGAGGGTGGGGGAGAGAGAGAGTGAGAGAGCGCACAGCTCTGCCCTGCCACTGCAAATATTTTTCTCCCATTTTGAACATTCTTATATACCAAAAGGGTTTTCTATAATTGATCCAACTGTGGCTCACCAAAAGAGCATGAGTGAGTAACATGGCCCTAGCAACTGAAAATTGGGGGACCCCTGTCATAAAGGATGGATTTTTTCCAAGATCACTTCCCTTTAAATTTCTCCTAATATAATCCCTTTTAAAAACCCAAACATACAGCAAGTGACCAAAAGGTGGATTTTTTTTTGTTAACTCAAAGTTGATAGTAACCTTAAACTGCAATCCTGTACACTCCCACCTAGGAGTTAATCCCATTGAACTCAGTGGGACTTCTAACTAGATGCATAAATTGCACTGTTAATCTTTGTCACTATCACCTTTTTGTGCTTGATATTTTAAAAACCTCTCTTATAGCAAACTAGGAGGTGAGCATGGGAGATTTGTTGTTGTGCAATGTAACTGTTGTTATGCAATATAAGCTTAAAACTGAATTGTTAAGGAAGTACATGTCATAGCTACTCAAAAGTAAATCTGGATAGGATCTGGATAGGCTAATCTGGATAGGAGTCCATGAAAGGCTTCCCTTCCATGAATTTGCTTAATCCTCTTTTAAAGCCATGTAAACTAATGACCACCACATACACTGTGAAAGCAAATTCCATACATTAATTATGCATTGCATGAACAAGTACCTTTCTTTAGCTGTCAGTCAATGGCTTTGGAAATGTATTGTGTATAGTTTTTTTCTCAGGCAGCAAAAAAAGAGAACAGTGATCCTGCAGAAAAAAAAGTGTTCTCTATCTCTTACAAATAGACATGTAACATTTAAATATTCAGCATGGGATGAAATTTACCCTTTACTATAATCCTAGTGTTGACTGGCATGAACACTATGATAATAGTTTGAGGGCCTTAAATGAATTCAATTGCTTAAAATTTTATATGCTGGATTTCTACAGTGTGATTGGCCAGAGGATAATTAATCAAAATATAATCAAAATGTATGTTGATAATTAATTAAAATATAATAAAGGAATGGTGAAGGTAACAAAATATTTCAGAATGGTAATTTATTTCTGTATTTAAAGGTAATTTCTGTATTTAAAGGTAATTTATTTCTGTATTCTATCCCACCTCAGCAAAAACAAACAAACAAACAAACACCTCACAATAGCTTGCAAAGAATAATAAAACCCAGATCATAAATTAATACATATTAAATAAAATTACAGCAGCTAAAAAAAGTCAAAATTAAAATCCAGGCATGATCTGTAACTAACAGTGCAATTCTACTCTTATACTCAGAAGTAAATCCCATTGAGTTCAATAAGATTTATTCTCATGTAACTGTGCATAGGATTGCAGCCCAAGACTGCAACCCTATACTTGCTTACTTTGGAGCAAGTCCCATTAAATGTAGTTGGGTTTTCTGAATAGACATTAAAAGATTTTACATAAAAAGACGTGTCTTTCTGCAATGTAGGATTCACATTTTCAGCTGCCAGTACCAGTTCTTGATACCAATCCGTAAACAAACATGTTTTAAGATTCTGATCTGGCAACCCTGGCTAAACCATATTTCTGGCCTTCCCCAATCTAAATGTGATTTTTTTTAAAAGCTAAGACCGCTAGAGGCTGCTTCTTCTTTGTTGATGCTGGAGGAAGAAAGCTGTTCTAATATATCTGATGTAGACTTGAATGACGGTAATACAATAAAAAAGGTAAAGGTTTCCCCACACCCAAATGGTCTTGTCATGACCGACTGTAGGTGGCGGTGCTCATCTCCGCTTCTAAGCCGAAGAGCTGGTGTTTGTCCAAGGACAAGGTTCCATGGTCATGTGGCCAGCATGGCTATACACCAAGGCACACAGAATGCCCTTACCTTCCCACTGAAGTGGTTCCTATTTATCTACTCACATTTACATGCTTTTGAACTGCTACGCTGGCAGGAGCTGGAACAAGTGCGGGAGCTCACTCCATCACGTGGTCGTGAACTGCCAACCTTCCAGTCAGCAGCTCAGCGGTTTAACCCGCAGCACCACCACGTCCCACAAGGTAATATTTTCAGATTAAAAATTGTACAAATTGGTTCTTACCATGACCAGTCATGTACAAAGCAGGACAGAGATTCAGAAACACTTTTTTTTTTCCCTGAGCAGCTCACCTTTGGAGATGATAGGATTCCATAGGACCCTGTGTCAGATGAACAATAAATCCCAAAAGTGACAGTTAAAAGTAGGCTACCCATAATATAATGTGTCACGGGATTTTGTGTGATGAAGCCTCTGGCAGCAATCAGTTGATTTGGTGCAGTATCAGGGAACATTAATAAACACTCCAACTGATCAAAGAATAGAGCGGTTGGCAGCAGAATATTCCTGAACAGTTTTCTTTGTGAGAAGAAAAAAAATCAGGTTGGCTCATACAGGCCCTGGGGACATGAGGAAGTGTGTGATCAAGGCCGGGAAAAGCAGAGTGAAGGTTGATTGGGAAAAGTCTAAAGCAGAGGGAAGAGCCCTGAGGCAGAAGGACTGAAGGAAGGGGGTAGGGTAGACAATCTATGCACAACATAAAGCCCATGGAGCCAATTGTCATTCCCTCTTGTCTATTTGCAGCTTCCTAGAAATAATTCTCTGTGACCACTGTCTATAGCCCTTTCCCACAGCTCTATGAGATCATCTAAGGCCTACAATGGTGAAACGCCCTACATCACTACTTCTGGATTCAGAGTGGACTAGAATCCAGCTAGGCTGCGTGGCTCATCTGTATCAGAAACTCCTCCACTGGTGCTACTTGCTGGAAGATTGAAAGCATTGTGTGCAATTGTTGTGAAGTGGAGTAGAGATAAAGCTGGAGTAAGGCTGTCATTCTTGCTAGGTGGGGCAGCCACATTTCTAGGTGGGGTTTCAATTACAGGAATAGGAAATCAGTGATTTCTTCAGAACCTAAACTTTCATAATGGCTATGTGAAAGTGAATACAAATGGTGCAGCTCTGGGGTGCTGGAAGCCCTTGCTAAAATCAAGCTCCAGGGGCAAACGCTCATTCTTTAAAAGGAGGCTATCATGTCAGAAGTCAATTTTCTCCTTCCAAATCCTAGGTGGGGTTGTGGGACTCCAGCTTGGATACCCAAGGGAGAAAAACAGAGCAAAAGACAAAAGAAAAGAGATTGAGAGATGAGGGTGCAAAGAGAGATCTGCCCAATTAAGGAAAAAATGGAATATGAGATATAAGCACAGCGCTCTTGTGGTTTAAAAAGAGGAAGCATGCTACAGAGCAGAGAGAGAAAAGTAGGTGGTTTAACACAAAGTGTGTTTCAAAAACGACTGTAGAGTGATGAGAAAAAGTGGGTTAAAAGAGTGGGAAAGAGTGGGTTAAAATGGGTAGGGAAAGTAAGGAATGGCTTGAAAGTGGTATTTTTTAACTGAACACTTTCAACAAAACTGCTTTTCCTTAGCGATATGGCCTTCTATATAACTACTAATTTTGTTATTGAAATAGTTACACATTACTGTTCAACAAAAAGATTCACAAAGTGGCTTACATAACAAAAATGATTTAGGGCTCAATCCGAATCCTGGTTGGAATAGGCATGCTTAGGTTGGAATACGCTTGCTCCATATCTAGGGTAGTGCACAGCGGCCTGAATGAAGCTACTTGAAGTTGTGCTACTGAAATCGGCAGCACAACTTCGAGTGGCTGAATCAGGGCTGCCCGAGCTGGGGTCAGGAGTTAGGATCCGGCCCAAAGGGTGGCTCCTGGCTCCTCCCCCTTCCCCGGGTTGTATTGAACGGCCTGTGGGACCACTGATTCCCCACCTCGTCTCGCCCTAACCCTAACCCTTCCCCCACTGTGTTAAACCTTCCGCCGCCCTTCTGGAACCCTAACAAGGCCAGCTTTTCCTTCCAGCCTCTGGGCCCAGGCAATGGGGCAGCACATCTGTGTGCTGGCCTAACTTGTCCTAGGTTGGTGCAAACACGCTTTACAGCGCATTTGCAACAGCCGGAGGCCGGCACAAGCGACTTGTGTCAGACTATCGGCCAGTTTGGACTGCTCTGCCCAAGTGATGTAAGTTGTTTACCACTGCAAGTGGGCTATAAAGTCCCCCAAGCAAATGAGGGACTGATAGGTGACTTCTCTCATCAGTGCAGAACTATTGCTGACAATCTGATTGGACCCAAGAGAGCCGAGCAGCAGTGGGGAAGAATTTGGCATAAAGATTTGCACTACTGGCCCATTTTTAAACTTCTGGCTTGTTTTGGTTTGTATTTTTCACACAGCTATTTCAACTTAGGGTCTACATTCTGGGCAAGACTGGTGTCCTGAACAAAGGAGCAACAGAATGGTGTGTGTGTGTGTGTCCCTCACAGAAAGTTGCTTCACATTGCCAGGAGCAAAGGCAATGCCTAAACACAATTTTGCACAAAAGAACACTAATAAAATTAGAGCTGAATACAAAGAACAAGGCTGGTTTTAGTTATATCCTGATCATCCTGTGCTGATTGATTCAATTATAGATCTTGGCAGGTGTCAAACATAATGACCCCAGGCTGTATCCAGCCCTTGGAAGCTCCTTACTTGACCCACATGATAACTGAGTTGTCCTAGTGCTGCCCTTTCAGTCTCCCAAGGCTCTGGGAGCGAAAGATGGAAGGAGGCCTCAGAAGGCAACCCTATAGGGGAAGGAGCAGGCTAAGAGAGGTGAGAAAGGGAGAAGCTGCCAAGGTGCTAGGAGAGCCCAATTATTATGTGGACTGCCCTTTGCAGATCACCTCTCAGCTGCTGAGCTGCAAAATGGCACTAATAAAAAGGGTGGCCCAGGTTTGGGCTCTCCCTTATACTGAACATATGATCAAGGTTTGCACATTTTCTCTTTTGTTATTTGCAGCTAAGGAGTTTCTACCTGAGAGCATAGTGTTTATTTCTGGCCGTCATCTCATTGATGATGTCACTTCTGGCCCTCAGCAAGAACCATGAATGCTATTCAGGCCACTGTACGAAACAAGTTTGGCACCTCTGTGCTAGACAGTTTGAAGAAGCTTTCAATTTCAAAGGGATAGATAATGATCTTTAGGAAAGTGCCTGGTCTATGACTTGAGAGGCTAGGAAGGGTCATCTTCAGGTCAGAGGGTGCTCCTGGGCATTAAGGCCAATTGAGGAGGATCAGTAATAGCAACAGCTTGTAGGGAACAGCCCCTTATGTGCTCCATGATGGAGTTCAGAAGCTTGGACCAACCTGCTTAGTCAGCCACTAGCAGGTTCTCCACACAAAGCAATGAACTGAAGGATAAAACCAAAACGTATGTACTTATAAGAATGCCAGTCAAGGCAAAATAAAAAATCAGGAAAATGTGCAACTATTCTGCCTACTCTTTATTCTGAGGTACTTCAGAGGAGAACAGACCAAGGGCCCAATCCTGGGTGCTCCCCTGCTGGCATGATTAGTGATGCGCTGGCAGAGGCTGCTAGTGGCAGTTGCAAAGCAGCCTCTGCTGACCTGAGCTGAAGGTCTCCAGCACACTGGTGGATCTAATTCAGTGGGAATATCATTCTGATGCAAGAAGATGGAAATAAATGGCTCAGAACCAGGATATCCCAAAGCTTGTCTTGTCTTATACATGCTTATTCTTTCATTACTTTCTTTTCTTCATGCACAAACAACATCTGAGGCGTGATTGGGAAGCAAGAAAGGGTTGTGCTTTGTGGTTGTGCCCAGGTTTTGGAACTCCCTAGCAAGTCCTTCCATTTGTCCCCACTTTAATGACTTTCTATTCCCACATGAAGACTTCTGTCTTTGGGCAGACATTTCGTCTGCTGACTTGCCAAGTTTAAGTCACCTGATTTTTTAGTAGAATGTAGTTGCTGCTTCACGTCTGCATTTTGTTATTAAGTCTGTTTCTGTTAATTGTTTTCTATATGGAAAGCCACCAGCTTTTTAGCGGAAAATTTGGGTAAACCTATTTCAATAAATATTGATGATCTTTTACACATTCACACACAGAGAGCCAGTGGCCATGGTACTGCCCAATGTGCCACGGGATGTAGGTGGGAGGTGCCACAGAAGGCCTAGAACATGGTTTTGCCCAGGGCCCCCACCTAGCAACTTTCTGCTACTGGGTAACAGTAATATATCTCCTTCAGCTCTTAAATTTGCCTCCCAAATATTAGGAAAAGTGAATTTTGCCCCCAAACAGCAACAACTGCCTTGTGGCACTTTAATAATTAATGTATTATGGCATAATCTTTTGATAACTACAGCCCTTTTCAATAAGATGCACAATATATCTTTACGGAGCCACGACTCTTATTTAAAAAAACACCGCAGTCTTAGGCTGCAATCCTATCTATACTTTCCTGCGAGTAAGCTTCATAATGGGGCATTTCTGAATAGACAGGCATAGGCTTGGGCTCAAATTCTCTTATGTTTACTCAGAAGTAAGTCATACTGAGTCAGACTCACCCTCCAAGTAAGTGATGGCATAGGATTGAGTTATCTCTCATGAATTTAACAATTGCCTCCGTTCGAAACGTTGCTGACTCACCCTACAAATAAAACCTTATAAGCAGTCCAGAGCCTACTTCCGCTGAGGCTATTTCTGCAGTGAAAGTCCCCCAAGAGTGCAAGAAACAGAACGATCAGAGAGTCGAAAGCACCATAGAGGTCAAAGTATGCAAGAACTAGAGCGTCGCTCACACACGCGAAAATAGCTGTCTTAAGCAAACAATGCAGCAATACTCGTCTATCTTCTGGAAACCGTAAGGTTTCTAGCGGGTGAGGCAGGAAGCCTCTGAATTCCGATCCAGAGTCAAGAGGAAAGGCGTGTTTCAGAATCAAAGGCGCCCCGTACACAGGGAAACCACTTGTGCCCTTATAAAAGATGGCGGAATTTTACTCAACGATCCCAAGTTAGCTGAGCGAAGCTGGGGCACGCCCACTTGCTCCAGTATTTAAAAAAGGCATTTCTATGCCCTTAGAAAAGATGGCGGATTTGCTACTCACTACAACTTTCTCAACCCTGCTCTGGAGGCGTGAGCGGGGACAGGACACGCCTCCGTGCTCGAGCGTGAGGGCGGGTTTGTATTTGTGTGTGGTGCGCGCGCCGAGAGCTCGCGCCACTGCCGCGGCTGACTCTCGCACGCGCCCTAGAGAGCGAGAGAGGCGGCGAGAATCGCCTCGCGCACCCGTCGGGCCAAACAAGGCCCCCCTCAGACGGATACGGAATTCTCAGTAGCTGAGGCAGCAGCAACAGCAGCGCGATGGCGGCGGCAACAGCATTGGTGCTGAAGCGGGAAGCGGCTTCTCGCTCTTCCCTCCCCTGCTCCGGGACTCCGGCAGGAGCGGCCCCCTGGCTCGGAACGGCGCTGCGGCTGCTGATCGCCCTGTCTCTGAACGTGACCCGGGCCGAGAAAGAAGGTGAGGACGAGCGAGCGGGGCTGGACGCCGCCCTCACGGGCATGAGTGAGCCGCACGGTCGCGGGCATGTGAGTGGGAATCCCGCCCGCCCAGCAGCTCCTTTCACGGTGGCCGAGGGTCGCTCTTCTCCTCCTGGCCCGCGTCGGTGTATCTCCCCGCCTAAGTCTCTGACCCGTCTTCCGCCCCGGTTTCCCCTGCGGTTTAAATGCCCCCTTCGCTCGCTCCCCCGCCGCTGGTTTCTCTCCGTTTCTCCGCCCTCGTCCTACTCCCCCCCCCCCATTAGTGCCTTTTTCCCAGTGACCCTCGTAGGTCAGTGAAGAGCCACCTGCCCAATGTTTTTCTCAACGCCTGGCCGTGGCTCTTCGGAGCAGTCCCGTGTACGGCCCGTCGGGCGCCTTCCTTCAGCCTCCGGTTCACAACCAGAGAGACTTAGAAGTTTTCTGAGCTCTTCCCTCGTAGCCCTCAAGCCACTTAGTTTTTATTTCTTCCTTTTGGGGAGCCTCTTAGGATCTCCTGTACTGTTGGAGGCTTCCTATCCTTTCTTCTCTTCCCTCCCTGCCACCATCGCTGTGTCTCGTCCCCTCCCAGCCGGGCTGCCAACTCACTGGCCGGCCCTGTTGGCTGCTCCACCCGGCTCGGGACCTGCCATCTCTGGGCCTGGCTCTCTCGCCGCGTTGTGGCCGGGCACGGCGGTTGCTGCTGAACTTCTTTGGCGCCGCTCATCCCAAAAACAGTGTATAGTGAGGTCAAGTTGCTGTTTTTAACCGCTTTGTTTTCCGCTGGATTTGGAAACGGAACTCTTGCCTTGCCCGCTGAACTGGTTCTCCGGAGGCAAGAACACTGACATCGGTCATCAGGGTTGAATCTGAGTTAAGTTGGTTTAAAGAGCTCTTATCCAGCACGTTTCTCCTGGCTGCCTTGAACTCGGGTCAGATCGCACCTTGCTCCAGGGGGTGCTCCTTTTTAAAACGTTTGAAGACTGATTATTGGGACATGCGCTTTACAAATCCACTTATACCCTCTCTTAAAAACCACCACCACCCCCTCTCTCTCTTTAAAGATGAGGGACTTATCCCTGATTGGATGAAAAGCATACCTTTGTATTTTGCAGAAACTCTTGGTGACCTGTATGCTGAGATACATATATAATACTGTATATTGTAACTCTTATGGTAACTCTTTCTCAATTTCATATAAACTGAGATTGGATTTGATTGTTGATGGTACTTCAGGAGCAAAAAGAAAGTAAAAGTAGAACCCCCCCCCACACACACACACACAAAGCCTTACCTTCAGTTAAGATTTATTTGTATGTTGCTTGATAAAGAATTTTCAGATGTATAACAAATTAATAATTATCTTTAGTATTTTGTAATCTTTCTTGTCTGCAATGCCCTGAAAAAGATTATTTGTCAAAATTCACATGTATCAATAAATTGTCTATTCTCCTTTTTAATTATTATCCTTTTGAGATTGTCCCTCTCCTTTTGAAGTCATTCCAGAACAAAAAAAAATGTAGCAGTAATTTTTGAGCAGTTGATCTTTAGAGTACTGTAAAGGGCACTAGAGAAGTGGCATTAAGCCAAGGGTTCTAGCCACTGCAGAAAAACGATAGCAGGTGTTTTTGGAGACGGAATATATCAAATAAATACATAGCTTCATGGATATGCACCTTCTTCCTGACTAGTATCTAATTTATAGACATATTTCGTAACTTTATGAAGGGAGCATTAAAGTCTATGCTTTAGAAGTCAGTTTGTGTGGTAGAAGGTAAACCTTTCTGAAAGCCAAAAGCTTTGTTTAATTTTGTTTGGACTTTTTCCAAGCTGACCAGTGGACTTTTTCTTGAGACCAGTGTGAACAGAACCTTCCTGTTGCAGAGTTCCTAAAGCCTTTGGCCTCCTCCTTTTAATAATTGATTATAGACATGGTGTGTGGGGGGGGTTTTCTGCTTAACTCTGATTCAAATTGTGCCTGATCCATGGAGGATAGTCTGATTATGTGGTAGTGCCCAGGCCACTGTCTGGCTGTAATTGTTAGATGCTTTTCTGTATCAAAATATGGGAGATAATTATTCTGTATGCTTGCCATGATGCAGTCAGTTATTTTACAGAATCAGAGAGATATAATCTTTCTGTGTCTGTATCTGCATGCTACTTTTCCAGTATTGCTGTCTTTTCAAGGCAAGCTCCTCAACTTGGACAAAGCACTTCAGTCTGCTATATGTTTGTGACATAATGTGCCACATCCGTGCACCAGAGACCTCTGACTGCTACCTTTCCACCACTTTTTTTCTTTCAAAAGGTTTCAGAAGGAAGGATCTTGGTATTGTGCAAATTGCTCTTCCAACTAATACCTGTGTGTTGCCATATTAAATTTTTATCCATAGTGTTCTTGTTTTCACAAGGCATCTACTTGTACTTTTGTGACTTGGCAGTTCAGCCCTTTCCGAATAATTCATGAACGATGCCTGCTGCTGTTAGTGTCTTCATTAGACTAGCTATGCTAGGATTTTGGTTGTCCAATATTTCAAATATGAACTATTGGAAAGCAGAAGGGGTTTCTGTTGAGGCATACCTTGGATCTGGACCTTTTTCCAAAGTGGATAGCAACCTAAAAGAGCAGACTGTCCTGCACCTTCAAGAAATATTCTCAGTGGTTACCAAACTTCATTGTGGTGCTTCAAGGTGCTGTCATGAACTCACAGTGGTGCCAAGGGATGTCTTCAGCAGCATCTTCTTCCTGGGTCTCCTAGGTATCACCATCTGGGCTGGCCAGAGATCATGTTAGCGCTCATGCGATTCTTGCAAGATTTTGCATGATTCTCATAGCCATGGAGGCCATGATGATGCCATGAAGGAAGGGTGCCCTGATCAGACTAAGTTTGGGAACTGCAGGGTAAAAGTTTGGGAACTGCAGGGTTAGGGTGATCATTTGCATTCTTGGCAATAGTAAGTAGGAGATTGCACATAAGAGATGTAACTGTTTAGTACTTGCTCCTGTTATTAATGAATGATACAAAAAAAATTATTTTTTAACAAAACTTTGTGCGATTTTAAACCTAAATTTTTGGTCTTATTTTGAAGAGAAAAGTAGATGGGCTTATCAGGGTAATGAACATGATCTGCACTGTGCTCTGGTTTGAAAGCTAGGTATATTATTCTTGAGACATGATTAGGAGTTTTACTTTCTAGTTTCAGGAAATTTTCATTGAAACTTTTAGGAACTGTGCTTAACAGTTTATCATAGAATTCTACATGGCCAGTGTCTTCAGAATAGATAATTGATGTTTCTAGTCAGTAGCATACATACTTGCCTACAATTCTGATTTTATTACAAAGTCCTCCACACTTTGTCACATTGCTTAAAAAAAAAACCCTACACACAATGGATATATTGAAATATTTGGTGTTTAACATTGTATCTCTTTCACTTTCTTAATTGCCACTTAAACAATCTTAGAGCACAATCCTAAATTGGAGTTAGGCTGGCACAAACTAAGCCAGAAAGTTTGGCCAGCACAAGAGCCACCATAAAGCATGTGTGGACTACTCTCGGAGTCAGGAAGGGTGGCTCATGTCTGTGTGCTGGCCAAACATACTTTACAGTGTCCCTTGTGCTGGACAACCTTGGCTGGTTTAGCTTATGCCGGCCTAATTCAGTTTAGGATTGCACCCTTAATTAACTCTACTTACAGAATTAATAAAAGTGGAGCTATGGTTTTTATAATGCCTGTGTATGTAGATTTTTGGCTACACTATAGGAACTAAAATTTTGCTGGGTTTGCAGTGTAAATACCTGCAGTGTGTCAGATTGGCTGGTTGCCATTTGCCTGGTTGTTGCCAGAGAATAGCATTGGCTTGTGGGCAAGAAGCCAAGTGGCAAGTACTACCTGCATACCTTCCTGCTGTCTATTTATTCATGGCACTCCTAGCAGCATCCATAACGCTATTTCTCTTGCTTCCAGTTGAATACATTCAGTAAGGTACTCTGCCTGCCTTTTCTTCCTCTTCTTTCTCTCCTACTAAAAGGTAAATTAGACTGGTAATGGAAATGGCATGGAAGTTGTTGTCTTGCATATGGTGCGGGATTGGATAAGTGCTAACAAACTTGGCTAAATCTACACCAAAGTTCTCTTGGTCCTGAAACCTGTAATGTAGGTATTAGATTATCAAGCTGTCCTAAATGGGATTCTTCTTCTACAGAAGCAGTTTCACAGTTTGGAGATCCTTTTGGATTTTTTGCTGTTCCTGGATAGTCAGGTATTGGTAATGACTAAGGGGACTTTTGTCCAGCTTATATTGGTGTGCCAAGTGTAGCTTTACTGGGAGCTGGTCAGACTTGACCACAATGTTCCACGCATTGTTGACTTTGGTGCTCAGTACCTGTAAGGCCTGATGTGGATGTGGGGCTTCACTTGAAGGAAGTTTGTGTGGTCATGTGGGCTCAATTCTGTTAGACTGCTGCCCATTCACTGTCCGGGATGCAGTTCAAGGGATGCAGGATGGTGTTACCCTGGTCCTGAGCTATGAGTGATTTTGAAAATCTAAGGGACCTCCTGCCATATGAGATGGCTGATCCTCCAGGTAAACTTTGGAGCCCCCTTCTACATGTGTTGCTGTTACCTAAGATTCACTTGGCAGCAATGAGGCATGGGGCCTTTGTATTGGTACCACAGCTATGGCACTTCATCCCTTTGGGATTATACACCACTTTTCTTGTCTTCTTCTGGCAGGGGTAAAGATAAGACATTTTGTTTCATTTTGCACTTTTAGTTTTTCTGTTCACTTGATTCTCTTGCTCTGAGATTCTGTTGTGGTTTTATTGTGTTTATATTGAATTTTATTGTATTTTATGGTTTTAGTGATTGTTATAAGGTGCCCAAGGTGCCTGACAATAAAAGGGAAAGATGAACAGAGGTGTGTAGGAGAGTGTATAAATAAGTGTAGTAGAGGAGAAAGGCCAGACAACTGATCTGAAGCAGATCTGCCTGTATTTCAGAGCATCAGTACTTGCAACATAAGTTATGATTCCTTTAAATCTGGCTTATTCTTATAACACCTTTCATGGCATCCTGTGTCAATAGTATTTCAAGTACAAATTTAAAAGCTAGGGAGGCTTATGTGTTCCACATGCCTGCTATCTTCCTTTCCTTGGTTTGCTGTATTAAAAAAGGTATTGCTTGTCAGTGTGCATACAAGTGGCATAAGAGGACGTGAATTCTGAGTGCTGGAATTTTTTGCTGCTTTTCTCTTTTGCCTCATTGTTGCTTGTGCCACAGTAATTCTTGCAGTAGAAGATACAGTGGCATCCTTGTTGTGTGATCTGCTGATATCATGGGGAATCCCCCTGTTGCTTTGCATTGTTTGGCTCTTTTCATGCCCTGCCCATGTGATAGTTTAGTCAGGATTGCACCCCATTATTGGTTATGCTTTTGAAGTTATTGATAGGGTTGTACCTCATAGTGTATTTAGCATGCTGTAGCATATACACACCCCAAAATACAGGTCAATGCCATAGTACAGGTCCTATGCAGGGGAGAAACTAGATTTAAATCTGGTATATTCTTACTGAAATGACTTTGGAGGAGCCACTAATGGTCACACCTTGCTGGCAGACTAGCACATGAGCATTAAGGGAACATTTCATGGGCTAACCATTTGGCTTGCATGTAATACAGGTTGATGCAAAAGGAAATCTATATCAAGCTATATCCACTATGCCCATTTGCTTCAGTGCTGATACCTGCTCATCTGCCTCAGCAGAGCTCTTATTGGCAGTCTTGCCTGCCCTGTCCCTCACAGCAGCATCAAATGAACTACTTGTGAGCCCTGAAGAGCCTGCCTCCTCCCTGAAACAGAAGCATGGAGGCAATATCAGGAGCCCTGATAGCAGAGGGGCCTCTTCCCATGCAGAGCCATACCCTGAGGCAAGAAACAACTGGGGTGTGGAAAAGGGATTCATATCTGCTAACAAAGCAGACAGGTGTGATAAGGTCAATATTTTTATTGCAAAATCTCAAAGAGCATCTGAAAGAGGTATACAAAGTGGATTGCAAACCATCTTGTCCTAGCAGACCTCTTGTGTCTTTGCAAATCGTATGACAGACAGCAGAGTTTGATGTCTGGCTGCACCACTTGTATCACTGTTTGTTGTATCACTGTTTGCAAAGCTACAGTGACCTATCGGAAACAAGTAAAACCCCGGAGAAAAAAATGAAATATTGGTTGCTTCTGCTTCTGCTAGATGTTGCTTCTGCTAGATGTTTTGTGGATTTCCAATGGTCTGCACAGCTAAGCTCTTCTCTGACCCTAACAACTGTCTATGGAGAGCAGAAAAACACAGGAAACATAGCAAGATGTAATAGCAACACCTGCTATCTAGCACATAGTCTCTGGATCAGGGTCCATACTCAGTGTGTCTGAGTGAGAATCATGCCACCACAATGTGTATGCAGTCTTGCTCTGTTGGCGAAAGGGTGCAGTACCTGGGATATTCCTTTCCCTCTCCCCTTGTAATGGAACTCTGTTCCAGTGTTATGTGGACAAAACAAGGTTGAGAATGAGTATATAGCCACAGCAGTGATGTTGGAGTATAGTACTTGCTATTCATCAGGGGAGAGGGCATTTATACTTTTCAACATTAGCACAACTTTATACTGATGGGTTATCTCACCTGGAAGGGCTATAAGATATGGCAGTGGTTTCCAAACTTGCTATGGTCATATAATAGTGCCCTCTTCTTCTTGGCTCTCTTGGGCACCACCATCTTGGATCATGCAAGATCATAATTAAACCTATATAGACAGATTCTATGTGGGAAATGTGTATGTTGCAATGCCATATTGCCACCAACAATGCTGAGCAGGTAGAAGGCCCACTTAAACCTAACTGTTTTTCTTATTTGATCTGCTCCTAATAGTTTGAGAAATGCATATACTGTGTTGGATTTTTTTAATCCTATTAAAATAGAATTTTTAAAATCCTATTAATTAGACACTTCTATATAAGGAAAGACAGGATATAAACTTTTATATACAAACACTGTATGGATACGTCCAATCCAGTCTCCAACCTGATTTCTCTAGTAGTAAAAGTGTATAGTACACAAGTTTCCAACCCACAATCATTTACTGGTTAAAAGATCCCCAACAGACAAGGAAGGTAGTGTATCTATCAATCTATCAATAATATTTTTATATATCACAAAGTTCACAAAGCAGTTTACAGGCAAATAGTAATAATAAAGTTAAATGGTTCCTGTCCCAAAATGGCTCACAATTTAAAAAAATAAGAGGAACACCACTTGAAAAAGTGCCTCTTGCCCATGCTATGATCATTCTTGTTGCTTGCTATACTCTTGCTACACTATACTCTTACTTAGATACTTTATTACGGTCAACTGACCAGCCAAAACAGAAACACAGTAAATTTGCACAAAAACATAAAATCAAGCATTTGTTCACTCCAATTTCCTTCTTGCCAACTGAGCAGCAAGACAGAAATGGGCAACCCCAAAAGATATGTCCGGATCAGAATCAGAAAGAAGAAAAGCAATTTGTACTTCCTCCTGCAACCCCGTTATATTACCGAGAGTTGGGAAAATGAATTTAACCCTCAGATCGTCATAAATTGGACATTGTAAAATAATGTGGTCAGTTGTCTCCACCACATTTTGAGAGCAAGGACAGCATCTCTCTAAATAGGGACACCTATTGAAGCGCCCCAAAAGGACTGATGAAAACAAAGCATTCAGCCTAGCTTTTGTAAAAGCAATCCTAAATTTGGGAGTAGTGATGTTAAAAAAATATCTAGCAGGAAAGAGAGAGAAAGCTTGATCTCCAAGAAAAAACATGTGTAGGAAATCGAGCTCACACTGATCTCAATTCAAGATCAATTCAGTTTACCAGCCTCTAAGATGTTTTTAGCGTCACCCAGGTTCATCATCATTAGGGACTCAGGAGAAAGGTCACACTTACTGAAATATTCCAAACATCTTTTTTTCCCAGGTGCCTATAAAGGGATCCGAAAAAATCAAATAAGTGAGATTGTCCTGTCTCAGGAGTATCTTCAAAAAGTAGTGTAAAGCGTTTAGCCGCATCGACAACCCTACACTTGCGGTGCCGGTTTCCAACCTGACCACCAAGTTTGGCACACATCTGGGAACATACAGCAGTTTACGCAGAAATTTTGTCTGGATCACCTCCAAAGATCTGGTATTTAAATAGGGGGCGATCTCAGAACCATACAGCAACTGAATCCTAGTTTTAACAGTATTCAGCCTTCGAGCCGCTGGAAGAAATGTGGCACCTTCAGATGAATAAAAACGATAAATGGCACAGGATGTTTTCTGTGCTGATTGAATGGCATAGTTTTTATGAGCCAATCGGCCTCCTTGATAGTGAAAAATTACCCCCAGGTATTTTATTACTTTTACCTGTTCAATGGGTTTTCCATTTAAAGACCATTGATAAGTCTTGTGATGTCTAGCAAATACCAGCACCTTTGTTTTGTCAGAGTTTATAGTTAATTTTTCCTGTGAGCTGACTAGGGCTAGATGGCAAAGAGCCCTCCTCATACCAACCTGAGTTTTTGATAAAATCAGCACGTCATCAGCATATGCCAGGACAGGGACATGGCGATAAGCAAGCTTTGGCGGATGTAAACCCAAGTCATCAAAGGAAGTGATACTCTCTAATGTCTTCTCCGCAAGCTAATACACAATTTGAGTTGAATAGCATTTACTCTCAGGTAAATTAAGATGGGATTGCAGCATTAAAGTATCTGTGTGGCTTTATTGTTGCTTTGTTTCTATCTGTCTTGTGCATTAGTGTGTGACTTTTGTGATTTATTTATTAGATTACTGTACATTGTTTGGATTGTTACCTACTTTAATGCCAGTTGCGGCAGATTTCAAGACTCTTACATGTGCTGCTTATGTGAGTAGTCTATTAAGATTGACTTGATAACTGCTCTTTTAAATCAAACTCACAGTGGTAGCAGAGGGCAGTACAAATGTTCATGTTTTGAAGAATATTTGACACTTTCAAGATCTCTGGTATAGAAAACTTTTGTCTGTAAAAATTCTTTAAATGTATCCTGTTAAGTACAGGTTTCCAGAAATGTCCTGTAGCAATAAGAATTTCCGTCCAAAACTTTTATGTTTTAGTGGATTTGAAAGTGCCTAAAGACAGTTTTGGCATTATTTTGCAATTTATTAACACGCAGATGCCAGCTCCTTAAAGATTTCTTCTATGAACACTTGTCATTGAGCTGTGTTTAAATAATTCTAGTTCACGAATTAAATACTGCAGAGGCTCTCAAACATTTTAGCACTGGGGCCCACATAATACTCTTGCAAGACCCACCTGACTTTATGAAACTAAAAAAAAGTTTGACTTTCTTGGCCACTCATAAAGGTAAAGGTTTCCTCACGACCGAATGGTCTAGTTGTGACCGACTGTAGGGGGCAATGCTCATCTCCATTTCAAAGCCTGTAGAGCCGACGTTTTTTCTGAGGACAAGCTTCCGTGGAACGCTTGTTACCTTCCCACCGAAGTGGTCCCTATTTATCTATTTGCATTTAGGTGCTTTCAAATTGCTAGGTTGGCAGGAGCTGGGACAAGCGACGGGAGCTCACTCCATCACGCAGTCTTGAACTCCCAACCTTGCGGTCAAAAGCCCAGCAACAGCGGATTAACTCGCTGCGCCACCACGTCCCTTCTGGCCACTCATACGTCTGTTTTTATCCTTTTTACCGGGGGGGGGGGAGACTGCCACCTTGAAAATTTGTTGTGGACTGTGTTCACTGAATTCTGGTGTTGTGTTCCCTTGGCCTGCCCTTCATAGTGGACCAAGGCACATTTGCCTACTTAGGAGTAAAAATGCATGTTCTGCTCAGTTTTGGTTTCCATAGGCCTCAATGCATTTTCCTTGCCGTCTATCAGCTTGTCAGCTTCGCAAACCACCAAAAATCAGGTTGTGACCCACAGTTTGGGAACCACTAAAATACAGTATTCTTCTGTGATCAATTCTGATGTAGCATTTAAGATCACCCATGTCTAGTGCTATGAGAATTTCATTAGTACACTCAGAGTTGTGAAAGAAGTTCAGAATTGAGATGCAAACTGTGTTTGACCATACATATACTAATTTATTGTATTTTAGAAGGAAGTGGAGAGAAATGTGGGTGCTGCCTTAAAAATCTAGTAGGGGAAGAGTAATTGTCCCTGTACACCCCTGTGCAGTGTCTTTTCTAGTGGCTGTCACTGGTGGTGTTCTGCATTGTTTAGATTGTGAGCCCTGCATTGTTTAGATTGTGACAGGTGGAGCCAATTAACTTTATTATGTCCTGTGAACTTTGAGTTGAAAAGCGGTATATAAATACTGCTGATTATTTTCAGTAAGAAATCTCATAGAAGAGTGTAATTATAGTTTGAAAAACAGTAGTTCAAGTTTGCATAAATGTAAAATATACCAAAGCTATTGGGCTTTCCGACCAGAAGGTTGGGAGTTCAAGACTGCGCGATGGAGTGAGCTCCGGTTGCTCGTCCCAGCTCCTGCCAACCTAGCAGTTTGAAGCACCTAAGTGCAAGTAGATAAATAGGGACCACTTTGGTGGGAAGGTAACGGCGTTCCGTGTGCTACGGCGTATAGTCATGCCGGCCACATGACCACGGAAGCTTGTCCTTGGACAGAACGCTGGCTCTACAGGCTTTGAAACGGAGATGAGCACCGCCCCCTACAGCCAGTCACGGCTAGACCATTCGGTCGTGGGGAAACCTTTACCTTTAAAATATACCATAGTTATAATATTTTAATGTACTGTTACTTCTGTCTGAATCTGTCTGTTTGTAAAAATCTAGCTTTTAATGACTCTACTGTGAATCGTTATGATAGAATCTAGAAAACACTGAATTTTAGGCTAACTGTTCACATTTCTGTGTTAAACTTTAAAGCTGTCTAATGCCTCTTTGGTCATTACCATACTTATTAATGGTTCTACAAACTCATTTCTATCACTTTATCGCTCAATTTAGGTGTACTTTTCTTGGCCTTTTGCTCTTGCATCAAACTATTGTGCATATTTCCTAACTATGTACAGGTGTGCCCTGGTATCCACTGATTCGTTATCTATGGTTTCAGTTATCCACAAATACCATGGGGAAAAAGATATGGGAACATTACACAAATCTCTGTTCTTTTACTTTGTTGGAGCAAAATGATTGACCACCCCCTATCTTTAAAAAGGTATCCACTGGGATGGGTGGTCTGGAACAGAACACCAGCAGATACCAGGGTTTGCCTGTACTAACTATGCACATGATATATGCTTCTTGATTATATTTTTCAGGCTGTCTAGGCATGTTCTCATTCGGGTTTTGCATTGTCTAGCCTTCTGACTGGCTGTATTTTGTATAAAAGCTTCTTTTATTATATCTGTCTTATTGAGGGCACAATCCTAACCTAGAGTTAGGTCAGCAAAGTTTGACTGGCAAAAGGGACACCATAAAATTATGTTTGGACCACTCTCGGAGTCAGAGAGGTTGGCACACAGATGTGCACCACCCTCCCTGACTCCAAGAGTCATCCAAACGTCCTTTCTGGTGGCCCTTGTGCCAGTCAAGCTTTGCTAGCATAACTGTGCCAGCCTAACTGCAGGTTAGGATTGCACCGAGTCTTCTGTTTTTATTATTTGTGTGACCAAGCCTCTTCATATTTATTCAGAAGCAGCCCTCTGCAGGTTCATTGAAACATAGTCTCAGGTAAAAACATACTGCCCCCTCCCTGATCTGACCTGCCCATGGGACCTCCCTCCCTCCCACCATTCTCCCACCCTAGCATATTTTGGTCAGCAAGGGGGCAATTTACCAGACTCCTTGCCCCCATCCATGGGCTGACACTGCTGCCTGGGTCTGCCCAGCGCCCAGTTTCTCAGTGCTGATGTGCCTTACCGCACATTTGTGACCACATTGGGTTGAGGCAAGCAACATGCTTTGGTCCTAGGGCACCTGTTGATTGTGCTCCTTGTATTTTTGAATTGTATGGGGGAATCCAACCATCTGACCATTGGGGAAAATTTTTCTAATATTTAAGGACTGTAACTGTTAACACCTCAGCCTTTTGAGAACTGGGCACACTTGTATACACTTGCACTGCACAGGAGATTGTGTGGAAATAGAGGCAAGAGGGTAATTGAAAATGGTAGTAGGAGTTTGATGTAGATTCTTCCATTTCTTTAAAAATATATTATCCTTTCTCTTTTTCCTTATGAAATTTACAGAGCATGTTTCCTATGTAGCTTAATTAGTGATACAAACTGGAGAAAGATATACATTTCTGGGCAAAATCCAAATCTATTTTGACAAAAGTTCTCAGTTGTTCAGGAGCAAATATTTCCATTGGTATAGCATAATGAAGGGCTTTTTCTTCCTTTTGTCAATGTATCTGGTTGACGAAAGGCAACTTAAAAATACTTTTTCCTTGCCCAGGTTATGAACACCTTATATTTGTATAGCATTGTGAGCACCCTTTAAATGCTGATGGTACTGACCCACACTTAGCAATCTGCTGTCTATGTGAACTTCCCTTTTGTTGGAAAAGTTGTTGCTTTGTAGCTGGTGATATGCGTGGTGCGTAGTCTCTACAGTATATTTGAATTTGTAGGCTTGGTTGACGTTTGCTTTGAATTCAAGAGGATAGTCTTATGTGGTTTACTCTTGATCTTGTATGGTTTGATATTTATATAGTCCCCACCTCACTAATCAAAATTTGGACCTGCAGTCTTGGTCCTGAGACTGAAGTAATGATGTGGTGGGGTCATAGGAGCTCTATTATAGATGCAGATGCTGTAGTCCTTGCCCCAATGTATGATTATGTATTATCCAAAACTACATGAAACAGTCGTCAACAACAAACAAAAAAATCAAATATCAAAATATCAAAAATTCAATGACTAGCACTGAATAGTTGATAGATCTTAGTTTTGTGACTGTCGTGTCAACCTTTGTAATCTGTGCCATTTTACTACAATCGCATATCGGATGAGTCTTTTTCTTGATAAAGTGCGCTTGGGAGTTTCACTGACTTTCTGGATTTTCGCCTTCATAACATTTGTTAGTGAAGCCTGTTCTTGTGCAGCAAAAAATTAGACCTTCAGTTTCTTTCTTGAAGTATTATTAAAAATAGTTTTATCCTCCTTTCATCAAAACAGTTCACAACACAAGTAGCAGAGACAGATCAGCTAACTAAATGGTATATCTTGCAAGCCCTATAGTTTCTCTTGGCATTCATTCTTCCTTCTAAAATACAGTGACATGTGTTCCTCAGGCAGGACATTGTCCTGGTGGTTAAGGATTCAGCATGTAATTCTCCTGTACACCAGGACTTGTTGAAGGGGGAAGGATCACTTATTAAAAGAGAGATTGACCATGTTGCTCAAGTACTCATGATGTTTAAATACTCGTCAAACATTTCAGTGAACTTGGCCACTTGACATGCAACTATCACTTCTTGAAGAAGATATGTGAAGTTAAAAACTTAGTGAGACTTGTTTGACTAGTGATTCATTTTAATAAGGAATTAAGAGTTTTTTGAAGTACACAAGTATGTCAATACAGGAATGGAATCTGCAGTCTGCCATGATGCCCAGTTACAGCACTAGTTTAAGATACTTTGTCCCAATTTTTGAACCAAACCATGTCCACAGTTAGCTCCCAAAGAAAAAAGCATAATAGTAACAAGAGCTAATAAAACAGATTCAAAAAAGGAGACACCATAAATGGCAACAGTTAAGCACTTGTTGAGGAAATCCTGAAATCCCTCTGAAGTTAACTGTCTTTGCACAGTGTCTAAAAACGAGGAGTGCTATAGCTGGTATCCTTCATTTACTTTCATGCATCTGATAAAAGTGGACTTTTAGCAGTGGTTCTCAAATGTTTTAGCACCGGGGACACACTTTTTACAATGACAATCTATCCAGGACCCACAAGAAGTGATAACATGGCTGGAAGTTCCATCATTGTTGACACCAGAGCCTGTTGCTTTGAGAATGCAACAATAAGTTGGGTTATTTCTCAGTTATTTTCCAATAGCAAAGTGAATCAGAAAAGAAAAAAGCCTATTTACAACCTTGACATAAGCAAGACAACCACACAGTCTTCCCCCTTTCCAGCATCCCATCTTCCCATATTTTCAATATGGCTGCTCTAGGGCTTTGCGACCCACCTGAAATTGGCTCACAACCCATTGGTGGGTCCTGACCCACAGTTTGGGAACTATTGAACAATAGTCCATGAAAGCATATGTTGAATGAATTGGTTGATCTTTTAAGTACCACAGGACTGTTGTTAGAAAAACAGTGCAGGACTAGATGAACCTCTAACCAAATCCAAAAAAGATTGCTCTTGCGTTTCCAGCTGACTCTTGAAAAGCTTTTTAAAGTTGCCAAGTTCTTCCAGTTTAATTGATTTGCATGTGGGAAAATTGGATGGCAGCATCATTCTCTTAAAATTGAAAATCATGAAATGATTTGAAGAAAGTTTTAAATTCCTGTTTCTCTTGTTTTACAGCTTTCATTCAGTCTGATAGCATAATAGAAGTTCTGCGCTTTGATGAAGGAGGCTTATTACAGGTAAATATTTTCTCTAAAATAGGCCTGTGCTGTATAGTTTATGTATCTATGCATTAACTTTCTGACATATCCCTTTAAATAGCCTTATACAGTCTTTCCAGTATTTTCTTGGTAACTCCTAATGAATGAAAAAATGTGGTTGGACTCTCATCAAACCTGACCCCTTCATCCTTTTCATTTGGTCCCTTGCAAGTCCCACTGTCCCATTATTTTGCTTGTACCTGCTTTTGATAATGCCTTAGCACTGTTCCTGTGCCCCAGTAGGGATGGCTTGGGGCCTGAGGGCCTACCTGGGATTGGACCAGCCAATAGCTTTGTAATTAGTGACAGTGGGTTGCAAGTCAACTCATTGTTCTTCTAGAACCACTTGGTCTCTATTAGCTAGTAGAAATGTCCTTCAGAAAATAGGACTGCTTCCACTGGCTGGTTTGCAACAGGATATGTGGGAGAAAGAGCAGCAGCCATGTGAGTTTGACTTGCATGGTAGTTTCTCCTTATGTTGCCCTTTTTACCTGCCATTACGCTTTCTCTCATGCCCTGTGTCTTTACAGTGATCTGCAAGAGAGCCAACTTGTTGGAGAGAGCATGAAGGAGATAATCCAAAGCTCTATCTAATTCAGTAGTTCCCAAAGTTGTATTCAGACTTTGGGAACCCTGTAAGTCTTTGTGTTGGGGGGGGGGGGGAGGCAGCACAATCTTCACGATTGTGCTGCTGCCAGGCACTTCCTATAATGGCCACAGAGGGAATGCTGGGCTGAGCATCCTGTCATTGGTTGTTGGAGGATGAGAAGTGACAACAGTGATGGACATCAAGAGGAGTATGGAGATTGCTTGCTGTCTCTCCTTTGGCACACAATGCTACCACTGCTTCCTCAAATGGCTTGATGTTGAGAAGTTGCATCATGAGTTGGGCTTTTCTGCAGATCTCTTCCCCCCACCCCCCAGCCATATGTCTAACTACTGTACAATTGAAATCTTTCTGTTTCAAAAGCAGTAGGGGGAAGTGCAGTTGTGCAGCATAGAACAACTGCTGTTTTTGTGTTGCATAAATTCTAACCTGCATTTCACTTACAGAATTAGTAATGTGGTCCTAGACAAGGAACAAATGATGAATGTAGCTTCTCATGGTTACCTAATGCAAGTGTTTTAATTCTCTTTAGGTCTCATGTACCGTAGGTGCTAGAAATATCTGTTGTGATGCTGGCTTAGCCTCAGGGATATAGCTTGAAAGGGCGGTATATCAAGTAACTAAACTTGCGGAGGCATAGTCTTCAGTACTTGCTGAGTCACTCATTAAAAGTGGCTCAAGTACTGCAAGATTCTCCATCCTACCAGTTGCTAATTTAGGAAGAATAGTTCATTGCAGAACACTACAGAAGATAACAAAGTTGGTGAACATCAACTGCACTCCTATATACTCTTACTTGAGAGTCTGTCTGGAACCTGTTTCTGAGTAGTCATGCATAAGATTATGCTGTAAAACTAGAAATTTCATTTAATGAGTAGGGCCCTTTTTTCTAAGCTCTTTCAAGGCCTGCTTATTGATGTTTGAACTATATTTCTCTGTATCTGTCTGTGCTCTCTGATCTTTCCCCCAAAATTATAAGCACAGCTTGGTAGGAGAGTGTCTGTGTGTAGTCCTACTTACAGAGCTTGTTATGTAAGGTGTTTTGGTTCCTGCAAACACTAGTGAGATTATGGATTCATATGGGGAGAGTTTTGGATTCTGATAGGATCTGTCAGATGAGCGGGACTTCTGGCTGCAGGTAAGCCTTACAGTTTTGAATGAAGGGCTCAGTTACTAATTGTTTGGGATTTAGCTTGGACTTGTATGTTGCATTTATCTTTATGTTTGTTACTTTTATATTGTATAGTAGCAGTTCTAAATTTTTGGCCCAATTTTTGGTGGTTTGTGAAATTGCAGATTAGACTATGTGCATCAAGGGTTAAACAAGTTACTAGTTATGGGAAGGAAGCACAGCTGCCCATTCACCATTATAGCCACATCCTTGGCATTTATAAATCAGGCAGCAACCTCTAGGGCCTCTAAAAAGTTGAGAACCACTGCTATATAGTATTATACAGGGGGAAAGTAATTTGAGTGTGTTGTGTCAGATCTTCAGCTACAGAGCTTGACATGTTTCTAGATTTTGAGGTAATCAGCAACTCGGCTAAGATATTGAGGTACTCGACAAGATACTCTGTTGCTTCTTCCAACAGAGAAGCAGACTAGTTGTATTTAGGCGCTTCAGTTGTTTTTGAGCATATTAAGCTTCCACTTTTAATGATGGAGATGGTACCTTGAATAAACGGTTCTGTTATGGAATGTATGTGAGTAGAATTAACTGATACGAGTGGCTTGACAGTTATTGAACTGACTACAGATCCAGACAGTTTATCTGTGGATTTGGAACCCACAGTTCAACTGACCGCGGATTCTGAACCTGTGGGTTTAGCCAGACCTGAACCCTCTAAAGAGAGCGTCCTGGTAGCCGCACAATCCTGAGAATTGCATTGCTGCCTTCGCCCTCTCCTACAACAACTTACCTCGGTTCTCAAATTCTTTGAGAGTTTGAGAATCACTGGTATATACTGTTAGCACAGTAGTTCTCAAATGTTTTAGCACCAGAACCTACTTTTTAGAATGACCCACCAGAAGTGATGTCATGACCGGAAGTGCCATTGTGATATCTGATCCTGCAGCTTTCCTGAAAATGTAGCAATAAATTGGGTTATTTCTCAGCCTTTTTTCCAATAGCAAAGTTAATCAGAAAGGGGGGAACCTATTTAGAACCTTGAAGCAAGTAAAATAACCACACAGCCATCCTTCCTTCCAGTGTCCCATCTTCCCATATTTTCAATAAACTGCTCTAGGTGCTTTGTGATCCACCTGTGGGTCACAGGTGGTTCACAGTCAGACCTGCGACCCACTGGTGGGTCCCGACTCATAGTTTTGGAACCACTGTTAGCACAATCAGTGGAAACAGGAGTAGGGAAAAAAAACAATTGGGACAGAGCACAGTCCAGATTTGAAGGGATGAGGAGAAAGCAAAGGCCAGGAGTCTAAGGAGGGAATGCTGAGAAAGGAGAACCATTCATAGCCAGGAACTGCCAAACTGAGAACTTGTGTATTGGGGTCTTTGGCTGCAGGTCTCTGGCTTTAGAGTAATTCATGGGCAGCCCAATCCTAATCTACATTGGCACAGCAGGACCTCATGGCTTCTGCTGTATCCAATTTAGGAGCAGGTTGGGGGTCTCCTTGGGGTAAGGGGATATTTTTGTCCTTACCCTAAGTAACTCTCCAGCCTGCCCAAAGGAGGCTACTTGGATCTGTGCCAGATAAATCACTGGGTCATATCTGGGCAGACCCATGTAAGACTTCCAAGCCCAGGAAGAGAGTTAGGATATGGCCTTCTCTGCTGCTCTCAGCCCCTCCATCCCAGGTCTATCCCATCCCCATTTCCCCTGCTAACCGGGCAAGAGGCATTTTTCACATGGTGTTCCTCTTATATTTAGCAGGGGGAGAGTAATTGTCCCTTTTCACCCCCGTGCAGTGTCTTTCTAGTGGCTGTTGCTGGTGGTGTTTGCATATTTTTAGATTGTGAGCCCTTTGGGACAGGGAGCCATTTAACTTTATTATTACTACTAGCTTTTTGGTACCCGGCATTGCCCGGGTAACAAATGCCATCGGGACTGTCACCAATCAGCTTAGCGACCCCGAAAACTGTGGTTTTGACAGTTATGTCGGTCATTTCAGACATTTTGTTTTGTACCCATTCTTACCCCCCATGCTGAGGGGGGCCGAACCCGGACTCCAACGGCGTCGGGAGAATCACCGCTCGTCTCGGCGACTCCGAAAACTACGGATTTGATGCCGATATCGGCCGTTTTCAACCATTTTCACGTGTGGCCCCCTGTGTACCCCCACCCCTGGGGTTGCCAGGGGGTCGTGCCCCCGCAGTGTTTGTCGCCAGGCCGTAACGCATATGCGTGGTGAGTTTGGTGGCAATCGCTCCAGGCGTTCCAGCGGGTCAGTCTGGACGTTTTGTTTCGCACCCCTTCTGGCCCCTCCATGCTGAGGGGGGTCAAGCCGGGACTCAAATGGCGTCGGGAGCGTCGCCACTCGTCCCAGCAACCCCGGAAACTACGGATTCTACGCAGATTTTGGCCGTTTCCACGCAGGAGCCCCTGCGTACCCCCACCCCCCGGGGATGCTGGGGGGCCTGACCTCCGCAGTGGCCGCAAGGCATGTACATGCCAAGTTTGGTGCGCGTCGCTCAAGGCGTTCCAGCAGGGCATGGCGGACGTTTTGTTTCTCACCCTGTCTTGCCCCCCATGCCGGGGGGGGGAGCCAAACCCAGACTCCAACGGCTTTGGGAGTGCACCGCTCATCCCGGCAACCCCGGAAACTACAGAGTCAATGCCGATTTTGGCCACTTCCGACCGTTTTCACGTGGGGCTCCCCACGTACCCCCACCCCTGGGGGCAGTAGGGGGGCTGACCCCCGCAGTGTTTGTCACCAGGCTGCAAGGCATGTGTGTGCCGAGTTTGGTGCATGTCGCTCCAGGCTTCCAGCAGGGCATGGCGGACATTTTGTTTCGCACCCCTTCTCGCTCCCCACGCCGAGGGGGGGCAAACCCGAACTCCAACGGTGTCAGGAGCGTCACTGCTCGCCCCGGCAACCCCGGAAACTACAGATTCGACGCCAATTACAGCTGTTTTCAACCGCTTTCATGCAGGGCCTCCTGTGTACCCCCCACCCCGGGGGTGCTATGGGGGTCTGACCCCCGCAGTGTCTGTTGACAGGCTGCAAGGCATGTGCATGCTGTGTTTGGTGCACGTCGCTCCAGGATTCCAGCAGGGCATGGCGGACATTTTGTTTTGCACCCCTTCTCACTCCCCATGCCGAGAGGGGGGCAAACCCGGACTCCAACGGCGTCGGGAGCATCACTGCTCGTCCCGGCACCCCTGGAAACTACAGATTTGACGCCAATTTCGGCCATTTTTGACCGTTTTCACGCAGGGACCCCCGCGTACCCCCACCCCTGGGGGCACTAGGGGGGTCTGACCCCCACAGTGTTTGTCGCCAGGACACAAGGTGTATGCGTGCCAAGTTTCGTGTCGATCGCTCCAGGCGTTGCGGAGCCTATGCAGAATGTACATACACACATACAAACATACACACATCCTCTTTTATATGTATAGGTTTGCCTGTAAACTGCTTTGTGAACTTGAAAAGCGGTATATAAATACTATTTGAATGAATGAATTTCATTTTCCACTCACTCCATTCCCTCACCTCCCTCTGCTTTCTCCCAGTCCCTAGATTGCTTGACTCTTGTCTTAACTCTGCCAATGGCTGAGTCCCTGGATGCAGCATTGTTGGGATTGCACAGGCCTTCCTGCCATCACTGCTTACTGTAGTGCTGTTACAAATATGCTTTATGGGACATTCTAAGTTGACACAGTGACTGCTGCTGGTTGGTGGACCGGGTAGATAGAATTGTGCTCTGAGTTTGCTTAAATCCAGACTTATAAAGTTCCTATATGTTAAATGGGTCTTGCTCCTGTGTGCATAGGATTCCAGTAATAGTTTCCCAAGAGCTCATCCAGGAATCTTAATTATCAGACTACTAGAGTGGATACACTGCATCAGACACTAATTGAGTGATGGTCAACCTTTTGGGCTTGCTGTGTCAAATGCCTAACTTGATTCTGCTGGCATGTTATTCCCTCCCCCCTGTCGCGTCTCCCCAAGACTTATGCCCAGGTGGCATTGGAGAGGACACCAAATGTGAAGGGCTCTCACACCAACACCTGGCATGTTCAGCAGAGTTACAGCTCAGTTGCACAGAGGAAACTGCCTTCCCAAGATAACAGCAAGGCTTCTTCTGCTTCAGCAAAGGAATGCACAACACACAGTTTTAGCGTAGATAAGAAATGTATTCAGCGTTGTCAGTTTCCAGGCAAAAGGTCTCATTCCATACAGATCAGTCAGGCATTTGCACAGCATACAGGATAAGTCAGTTGGCAACTTACACAGCAGATCTTTTCAGTTGAACCGGACAGCATCCCCTCCTAATCGGTCTTACCCACACTTTACACTGGGGATCTGTTCCCTTATATACCAAGTGTTGAGGCCTGCCAACCAATCAACACTTTCCATCAGGTGGCCATGAGCTCCGTGGTCTGATGCACGTCCACCTTAACCCACAGCTGTAGCTCATCTCTAATTATGCTGCTCAGCTTCTGCACGCAGGTGCATTCTGCTCCTTGGCTTGGCGCCATGAGCCACTGTTCACAGAGAAAAGCCTGGTTCGGCTTTACCAAACTCTGTCTACCATGACACCCCTCCCTTTTCTCTGGGGTGCATGTGGCTAATTGTTATTCCTTTCTTTCTTTAGCCTACTAACCACATTCCTTATCTCTAGACACATATCTAAGTCTCTACATACTACAGGGATGGTTATACGTTTTCATGGTTATACACAAACATAGGGAGAATACATACTGGTTTAACTCATTCACTATCCATGGTTAAACAAACACTGTTACATTGGTCGCAGACAGATATCCCACTTGTCCAGCTAGAAGTATACCTTACATCAAACCCCTTTCATTTCTCCTTGGGCTATTTACTTCTCTTCATTTTACTTTAGCTAGCTTGTGGTTGTCTGCACTGGTATTCTCTCTTTTTCACTGTCCTGTTCTATTTTCTTGTTTGGGACACGGATTGTCATTGGCAATTCTTTACAGGACCATGATGCTGTTCCAACACAGAATGCATCACCACTTTGATAAATGCCAATATCCCCATGGCACACACACACACGCAACAGTGCTAAACATTGTTATACAATTACTTAGGTTGCTTGTCTCACTTTTGTTACCTGATGTTAGCTTAAACACTGTGTGCCATTTCTCAAGCTCGGGTGAAGTACAACTATTTCCCTTCACTCCCACACACCACACGCAGTTGTGGACATCCTTCTGAGGCTTTAAGGCTTCTATTAACTGTTACTTGCCTCCTTTTTACCTCAGCCTGTGCTGCTCAGATTACAGCAGCCCTAGGGAGACCTTTGTTTTAAACTTTCCTCCCTTACACGTGTGCAAATTCCGTGCACACTGCCTGATTGTATTTTCTTGGCCCCTCCACACAATGCATTTCTTTTCGGGCCTCACTGGCTGATGAAAACTTTTGTTCAGCCTTGGAGACATAACACGTCTCCCACTTGTTAGTGCACAAACAACTTTGCGCATCTCATCCCAGACCTGGAAGGTATCTTGCTTCCTGATTAGCTTTACACAAACTTCTGTTTTGGTCTGGCAGACCACTCCACATTAAACTACATGAACAAGCCTAGGCAAACATATTTTTCTTTGTTTGGAAGATCACTGCACAGATCCTCCCCTCCTTCCTGGTAAAATCATTGGCACATTTTCATCCAGATTTCTAAACCGTAGGAGATAATTTCTATTTGTTAACACTCCTCACACAGGCACTGTAGCATTACACTCTGCACATCCTCTATGGTAGTCTAGCCAATATTGCCCTTATGTGCTGTCCCTTTTTCACATCACTCACTTGCAAGCATCGGCGATCAACACTATTTGTTATGCCTCAGTGAATCAATACATCAACATATGCAAGTGCCATCTCTTTCACCTGCAATCACACAGGCTTGCCTATTCCCTTAGGTTGGAACATTTGAGTTCTCTCAAGTACTGTCAGGTCCCTGTACGCTGAGAGATACTCTCAGTCACCACTACCCTCATGGCATTATTTCCAGCGCCATGACGGAAACATAGGCTGTTAAGGCATCCTCTTACATATTATACTGTTGACTTTGTTTGCCTTGTCCAACCAGTCGGGTTACTATCCTTTTCACCCTGGGTGGTCCCATGCTGCTATGGGTGAATGGTCCTTTTCCAGTTTCCTTTCCACTGTATTAGTACTACTGGCACCCCTTTTGCATGTATTGGCCCTTTTCCCCCTGGTCATCCACTGGTGGACATTCCTGTACCCTAACTCCCTGTGCAAGACCGTCTGCACTAACTGGGAACTGGACACAGGTTACTTCAAGGCTTGCGCTGCCTAGCTGGGGTTACCTCACTCAGGACTAACCTCCTAGCTTCATTTTTACACAGCTGATTCACTTCACTATACACAATCAATTGCTTGCAACTCGACAGCACCTACCATTGGATTTGTTTTGTCACTCCCCACTCTGTGCTTAACACTCTTCCTGCACACTTTTGGGGTTTCATTACGTGACTCTCCTTTTTTGTTTGCTACTACTCTCAGCCTGTAACTGTTTCTGCTTACAGGTTCCCAGCACATCACATTTGGTACCAATTCACTATTCCTACTGCATAAGCATTCACAGGGCTTATGTTCACTGGTCATTGGTTTATGCCTGTTAGTAGACCTTTACCTCTCTGTGCCTACTCTGGCTCACTGACCACATCAAATATTTGTTACACCAGGATTTGCCTAGCTTTCGTGGAGTTCTGTTTTTTTTTTCTGCTGCTTTGTTAAGTTTCATTTTCTCTTCTCCTATTTGCCCCCTCCCTCCAAAGCCTTTTATCCACACAGGCTCGTTAATCAATACTGGGAGGTACATGGAGTTGCTGGTTTTTACTTGTTTTGCTTTTTCGGGAACGAAGCACCCTGGGTCTCTCTTGCTGTACCCACTAAGCTTCCTTTCTCCTCAGTTCCCCACTTCCCAGCAACTTCAGGGTTAAATTCCATCCCTGCTCCGCTTGAGGAAAAGCAGCATTCCTCAGCTATCTCATGCAAATAGATTTGGCTGTTCCTAGCCTTGTTCTCCCCCTTGGGAACAAACGCTCGCTCTCTCTCCGGCACAAACACAAACGCCGGCATCCCCCTCTTGCCTTCTACATGGGCGTCTCTGCACTTAATACACATTTGCAGCTTAAGTATACACATACAGGGGGTACTCATGTTAAACGTTGTTGTGCCACCACCGCCCTCTACACACGCCCCAAATCTCACAGCTCGCAACACAGGTACAACTTTTGCTGGTCGCCGAGATGGGGTGAGGGCTGCACTTTTCCTGCGAAGCACGGCTCGCCTCTGGGCATCCCACGCCGCCTCCTGCTTGACTGGCGTGGTCCCAGGAATCACCCACTGCGTGCTGTTCGTTGTCCTCTTCCTGCGCTTTTTCCAGGCTGGGACACGCGCTCTCACGGAGCCTTGCCATCGCTCGCTCCTCTGCATCACCGCTCTTGAGCCGATGCGTGTTGGTTGCCATGTGCGCCTCCCATCGGCTTGGCCCCTGCTCGCTGCACGGCTCTCTCCTTGCTCATGCAGCCATACACAGAAGCTCATCACAGCCCTAGATGCCAAGCATCCCCAGATGAGAAAACTAAGCCTTTTGTTGTGGCTTCTCCTAGGCGCAAACTCACACTCGCATGGCATTCCCTCAGCTCCGCTGCCAAGGGTCAAGGAAGGGTTTTTCTCTCCCATCCTCCCGAGGGGTTCTCCTTGTTGCTCCTGAGGCGTCCTCTCTCGGAGCGTTGCTGTCCTGCTGAGGGTGGGTCGTTGTAGCATGCTCCTGTAACTTGACACCGTCTTTGAGGTTTCCAGCTGGGCTGTCTCTCCGGTCACAGCTCCCCAGCTCCTCTCTGGCGTCTGGGACTGCAGGCAGATTCCCATCACAGCCTGCTCCCGGCTTGCAGCTCTTGCAAGCACTCAGCACTCGGACCTGGAACTCTTTACATGCTCTGGAGCTCTGTCGCTTGCATTCTCGCCTGCTGCCTCTAGGGGGCGCAGCGGAAGCGTGCTGGGCCCATAACCTGTCGCGTCTCCCCAAGACTTATGCCCAGGTGGCATTGGAGAGGACCCCAAATGTGAAGGGCTCTCACACCAACACCTGGCATGTTCAGCAGAGTTACAGCTCGGTTGCACAGAGGAAACTGCCTTCCCAAGATAACAGCAAGGCTTCTTCTGCTTCAGCAAAGGAATGCACAACACACAGTTTTAGCGTAGATAAGAAATGTATTCAGCGTTGTCAGTTTCCAGGCAAAAGGTCTCATTCCATACAGATCAGTCAGGCATTTGCACAGCATACAGGATAAGTCAGTTGGCAACTTACACAGCAGATCTTTTCAGTTGAACCGGACAGCATCCCCTCCTAATCGGTCTTACCCACACTTTACACTGGGGATCTGTTCCCTTATATACCAAGTGTTGAGGCCTGCCAACCAATCAACACTTTCCATCAGGTGGCCATGAGCTCCGTGGTCTGATGCACGTCCACCTTAACCCACAGCTGTAGCTCATCTCTAATTATGCTGCTCAGCTTCTGCACGCAGGTGCATTCTGCTCCTTGGCTTGGTGCCATGAGCCACTGTTCACAGAGAAAAGCCTGGTTCGGCTTTTATTTACCAAACTCTGTCTACCATGACACCCCCCCCCCAAAGAAAGAGAAACAATTATTTAAATATTCATTTAATTTAAAAATGCAGTTTTATCATGCATGGAGCTATGCATTATATTAATAAATGTCAAATCATTACAAAAATGAAATCTGAGTTTAGAAAACTCAGCAGTTGGTGAATGCTGGCGTGTCACCCAAAATGTTGTGGTGTGTCACCTTTGACATGCATGTCATAGGTTTGCCATCGCTGTTCTAATTCAAATCAATCAAAATTGTTTATTGTGTTAGCTAAAAGCCATAACAATCATCATTAAAATACAAAGTCCAGGTTCAGATTCAAGTACAAAGGGTAATAAAATTCAAATAAAACAAAATAATATAAACAATATAAAATAATATAAAACAAACACAGGTATGCACAAACACTCTTCATATTAGGGAATCTCCTTTGCAGTCTACAGCAATTTCCCTTAGATGGTTAGCCCGAATAGTTCTAGCTGCCTTGGCAAATAACGCTGTTCTATAAGTGATTGAAGGATCCCAATCAGAAAGTAGCTGTTCTAATTTATGAGCTGTGTTTTGGGCTTGAAAAAGAACCTTATTCTGATAAAAGATTGCTGTGAAAATTGGACTTTTAATCCAACATTTGCATTTCATCATTTTTATATTTCACTATCTTCTGCCTATAGGTATGTGGTGGCACTGTGGGTTAAACCACTGAGCTGCTGACCAGAAGGTTGGCAGTTTGTGACCATGCAACGGAGTGAGCTCCTGTTGCTTGTCCCAGCTCCTGCCAACCTAGCAGTTCGAAAGCACATAAAAATGTGAGTAGATAAATAGGAACCACTTCGGTGGGGAGATAACGGCATTCCATGTGCCTTGGCATATAGTCATGCTGGCCACATGACCACAGAAACTTGTCCTCAGCTGGTGCTTCAGCTTAGAAACAGAGATTAGCACTGCCCCCTATAGTTGGTCACGACTAGACCATTCAGTCATTGGGAAACCTTTACCTTATCTTCTGCCATGTCGTCACTATTCATAGGCCAATGGAATCAGCAGCTGCTAAACTTTGGCTATCCCAAAAATTGGTCCTGGGTGATGGAACTTCGTGACCCAGTTCTTGCTTAATTCTGATGTAGCTCCAAAGAAATGTCAGAAACACAACGGGAAACTTGCATCTAAAAATTGGTTTCTCTACCTTCCCTCTTCTTCCTTGTCGTTTTTTAAAAAGGTTTTAAAATAGACAATACACTTCAACTGGGCAGCATCCAGGCTTTTAGTGCAATGAGTACAGTTGACAAAAGTGCCTTCCATTAAATGGAAGGAGAGTTGCCCTCATGCAAGAAGTACTTGTGCAAACTGGGTAGAAGAATTCTATTGTTTGCTGTTCTAACTCTTGAGAATTTGTTTGCCTTCATGGTGTTGGTTATAACCCATGGTGTTGGGCATTACCCAACCAAAGTTCAGCATTAAGTTTTATTAATCTCAGTTGGAAAGTTCAACTGGCGTTAAGTGTTTCTTGAGTGTGCCCTGTATATTTAAGCTTGATCATTAGTGATAAATAGTTCTTGCTTGGGAACTCAATCTATTCCATTTAAAAAAAACCTGCTATTTGGACTAGCAGATAACATTAGATTCAGAGAAAGTATCTCTAATGCCTGTCAGTTGCAAATCAGTTTGAGGTTCTGACTCAGAATATGAAATCTGATCATGAGTATGGCTGATTTTAAGCTAGCAAGGTTTATTTTCATTGTGTATGTATTACATGGTACTTCATTGTTTAAATTATCATGCCGGCGTGAGTCATTATGGAAGGTGCCACATCACATTTGCCTCTGGTTCAACAAGCAACTAGTCTCTTATTGTATATATGTACATCATTCATAAATAGTAGCAAAAACACATCTAAGATAGACTAAGATAATCTTTATGTTGATCCTTCATAATTTGCTATTTTTAATGTCATGTTCTAAAACGACGAAGCAAGGTACAGGTCATATTTTGTTCATAAAAGGCAGTGAAATAACTGTTAAATTATTTGTATGTAAACATAAAGGTCTTTCAAAACTGTCTAACATTTTAAATGTAGAATTTAGTTACTGAATATTGCTTTATGTGGGGCTGGCCTTGAAAACTAGTAAGAAACTGCACCTGATTCCTGACCAGTTAAATGGAGCAGTTCACTCCCATTTTGTTCAGTAGGTACTGGCTATCCATTCTTTCCTGGTCCCATTCAAGATGGTGGTTATTGCCTTTGAAGCCCAAGTGGTTTGACCTCTGGGTTTCTCAAGAATCATCTACTCTATAGGATTCATCTAGGACAGGGCCTTCTATAGCAGCACCCAAGCTCTGGAATTTCCTCTCATGGGATGTCTAAGCAGCCCTGTACTTCAGTCTTCAGACATATAGTAAGGTAGTTCTGTAGGTCATCTTGTTGATTGAAGAAGAGGATTTCCCATATAGGTTTTTTTTTTGTGATCCTATTTTGTTACAGTGGTTGTTTCTAGGGAGTACAGTGTAGCTGAAAACTTGCAAATGCAAACAAAATAAAAACAAAGTCCCCAAAGTAGTTCTTTCTCATGGTGGTGTTAGATCTGGTACTACATCTGACTTTAGCTTGGGTAATCATTTGATTCCCTGTGAGGCTGAGCTTCCACTAGACTCTCCCATGTTGAATGTAGAGTATCCAGCAGTTACTGTTTGTCTTAGCCTACAGCTTTTAGTTATTCTGCATTCTGCAGATAAAGATCATGTGTGTACTTCAAAATACTCTAGGCCTTTGAGGAGTCCACATTATCAGTTATAGCCAAGGACTCTTGTAAATTTCTGATAATTAGGGACTGAGCACTTTAGGTATGTTCTCGGTTGTAGTTTGTGAACATTCTAATAGTTCCTATTCTCTAATTCTGAATACTTAAAGTTGCAATCTCTTTTTTTTTTTAGGCTGAGACAACTATTGGTCTCGGTTCATATCAACAGAAAAGGTAAGATGGTTCTTAAAATACATTAATTTCCTTTCATTATATGCTAAAAATTATCTTGCTGCAGTTCAGTATACTGAAATATTTACAGTTTATGGTATAAAAATTGCTATGCATTTCAATGTAATCTAAGAAAATATTAATAATCATGAATATATGTGCATCATGTGTCATGTGATAGCCTAATTTTGGGACATAATTGCAGATCGATTTTGGGAGTATGTAACATGGATATGGTACCTGTTGATAAACAAGCTTATCAAGCAATAGTTATTTTTAACTGTCATTGTTAGTGATAATGGGACTTGGCTCTCAGTAATCTTGGAAGTGGTGAACATTTTCTAACAAATTCTGAGTTGCTGGTGGATGTGTAGACTTCTACTTGTATTTAAAACTGTACACCTTGTCATTTCCATTAAAAATGCCCAAAGCAGAAACAATAAAATAAAGTGAGTAGAACAATTGTAAGCAAGACCTGCAAACAGTCTAATCCAGTGTAACTATTGGGAAGCACCTAAAAAAAAGTTTAACTCTCCCAGCCACTCAAGCCTCTCAAGCCTCTGGCTATAATGGTGATTGGACATCACTGCTCCCTTCAAGTAACAGGTTGTTTAACCCTGCACATAACCTAATCTTATCTGTCCATTTTGTGAACCACCAAAAATTGGGTTGTGACCCACTGGTGGACCACGGACCCAGGTTTGGGGAACCGCTGGTCAAATAGAGCAAAATCAGTTTTAAAACTTCTAACTACTGTTGGTTTCATTAGGAAACTACAGAAAGGATTCTGTCTTGAAAAGAAATATAGTTATTCTTAGCATACTGTACAAAAAGATTTAACTTGGAGCCACTTCATATGTTATGCTGCTCCAGGATGCTGTGTGTCATCCACTAGGCTTGTAAAAAGAGCTGGAGTTGGTCAGTCCTTTCATTTTATTTGAGGATTGAAAATGAAAAGGCTTAATGAAGCAAGCAGCCTGTTATTAAGCACTGTAGCAGGACTAAACTATTGCTTGTCAACTGGGATCTTTTGGATAGTGCAGCAATTGTTAGTAGTTGCTCTCTCTGGTTATGATATAGAGGCAGTATGGGGCGGTGGGAGGGTGGGCCTGTGAGTGGGCCAGCCTGGGCAGGAGAGTGGGACCAGGATCCGGCACTAAACCAGATCCTAAAGCTCGTTCCCAACCTGGGCGTCCCTACTCAGGCCACTCAAACTTGCACCAGCAATTTCACTGGTTCAGAATCAAATAGCCCCACAGGGGTGACTGGGGCTTTACCCAGGTAAAGGGAAATATCCCCTTACATCAAAGTGATAATCTGCTATCTCCTAACCTGAGTCGGATACAGTGCAGGCCAGCCCGCCTGCCTGTTTCAGCAAGATTGGGATTGGGTTGCCAATATCTCTAGTGCTAGCTGCTGTTCACACTGTGCAGGCCTGAGGACTGTTGCAGCTTGCAACAAGTCCTGTTTTCAGGACTGTTGCAGCTTACATGAGGTTTGGTAGCAACCCACTTGTTGGAGACCTCTGATTTAGAGTGTTCAGATTTAAGCACACACCATCACCATTGTAATTTCATTTGGAAGATCATAATCTGATCTGATTGCGTGTGGTATGTATTATAGTTTTTAGGCACTGAAGCTCATATGGCATGCTCAGGTCCCTTAAATTAATATGGCATCTTTATTTGTTCTCCAGGCTTTTTACTCTTTACCTTGCAGTACATTACTGAATGTTTTGTTTTGCAACTCGGGTTATTTGATGCATTTAAATGATCTCAAATATGGATCATGGATACCCAAAATAAACTATCAGCTAATGCATTTGAATAGTCATGTGGTTTTGGCACAGGCATACAAATGTTAGCTTAGCTACTTACACTGGTTTTACTTCCTTTTGAAATGCTAGCTCTGCATTTATGAAGGTGGCATGTGAATAGTTAATAAAAAAATCAGAAGCATCCAGCTGTTCAAAGATAACTAGTATACTTTATTTTTACCACCACCTTTGCATCCGATAGTATTTTAAGAATGGCAAGTGTCTATAGTTACTTCTGCTGAACATTTACTAAGCAATAAAAGGGGAAGCATAGCCAAATGATTGAATGAATGCAAATTGCTATGGTACAACTGACACTAACAGATTTGGAGGGGATGGTATAGTGAAAGATTTGAGCTAAAATATTTAGTTTTAAATTATATGTTTAAATAGTGATGTCCATGTACACAGGAATTTGTTCAGGTTCAAGCAAGCCACCCCAAATGGCCAGTAAACCCACCTTGTGGCTATCACCAAAGCTGTTACCTTCTACTTCCCTACTGTGAGATGGGATGAAGACCCAGTCTCAGGTAACAGATGGTACCTCTTTGAGGGCAGCCCTCTGCCCTTACCCAACAAGTAAAGAACTGAAAGAAGCAACTCACAGCTTCTTTGGTTGAGGGCACTTGTCCCTTGCTTTAACTAAAACTTTCTGGAACACAGTGAAGAAGTCTGAGATTGTTCCTGTTTCTGCAGTAGTGGAAGTCTATTAGTTTTAAATGGAAGGTGCAGTAAGCCATGCCCACCAGTTTTTTCTGTCTGCTTGGCTACCCTGCAACAGAAGCCACCATGAGTCTCTCTTTAAGTGGACACCTGAGAATCCTGCACAGAATGATGGAATTGGCCTGACCAGGCTCCTATAACTGCTGTATGCAGTAGTTTTCACATTTTTCATATCATGACCCCAATATGTAAAGTATGTGACTGGGGACCCCACTGTAGATCCCGCCCTCTTCCAGGACCTATCCACCCACTGTATCAACATCATCCATTCCTTGCTCCCAGCACTGTTAACTGTAACTAAATACTTGTATTAGAGAGAACAGAAAAAGTTACCTTGAAGCCTGGCATTAGTAAAATCTACTTATCACATGTTCTAAGAATCTGAGCAGGACTGCGGCACAATCTCCTAGTGCCTGAAGGTGCCTCCCTAAGTTGCCATGATCTCGTATCTGAGGCTTTGGTACTCCACTGCAAGTTGAAGAGCACTGCCATAGAGCAATGCTGTATGACCCCAATAAATAAAGTTTGAGACTAGGGACCCACTATCAATCCTGCTCGTCTCTGGGGACCCTATCTTCCCACCCCCATCTCATTACACTTTTTCAGCACTATTCACTGTTACAAAATATTCTTACTAGAGAATACAGAAAAGGGTAACCATGAAACCTGACAGTAGTTAAAACTATTTTAGCACAATTCCTAATACCCTGAGCAGGACTGGGGCCCAATCTCCTGGTACCTGAAGGGATACACCAGATGCCTTCCCCTTTACTTGGTGGTGCTCTAGTCCAGTGGTCTTCAACCTTCTGTGGTTCAACCTTCAGAGGTCTTTAACATTCCTGTAAATTGCTGTGAGCCCACAACTGAGGCTTTGCAACCCCATTGGGGTCCCAACCCCACGGTTGAAGAATGCTGCAGAGGGAAGAGGAGGGAATCTCACCATGTGTGATTGCTCTTGCAAATCTCTTGAGAAGAAAGATGCTCTGAGACTACACTGGCTGCAGCTGTAGAGTACTGTATAAATATCCCAACAGGAGGTGGTGCCGTGGCCAATGTCAAGGTAACAACTGGACTCTTTATTTCACACTAGCCTTTTGTTACCCGGCGTTGCCCGGGGGACAAAGTATCCCCAGCTTCTATTAGGAGAAGGAATGAATACAGGGACAGAATCAAGCAAAGGAGCGTAATGAAATTGTCACACTCACTGAACCATGTCTGCAGGTCCTGTGGTAGGGCAGTCAGCCCTCTGGAAACAGGTAGCTCTCAGATCCGACTGGGTGTTGGAACTCTCTGGATCCTGCTCTTTCCAGCCTGGGCAACGCAGGCAGTGCAAAGCAGTTTCACTTTCGTTTTGGATTAGTCCCTGTGTATCACATAACCTGCAGAATAGCTTGTGACCACAGGGTGGCAGCAGACTTCTAGTCCAATGCAATCCCCTTGGTCTGGATGTTCTAGCCCCCCTCCCCGAAAAACCGGGGGCTGTAGGGGGGTCTGACCCCTGCAGTGTTCTTTGCCAGGCTGCAAGGTGCGTGTGTGCCAAGTTTCGTGGCACTCGCTCAAGGCGTGGGGAAGCCTATGCATAACATACATACATACAGACATACATACCCACGTCCATTTTTATATATATACAGATATGAATCTTGGGCTGCATGGGAGTAACTCTAGACAGTCCTGAAGGAGTGTGGGCCTCCTAGGGTGCTTCATACACAAGAGAATGAGAGAGTTGAACATGGAAGGGGTAGGGAAGCAGATAATATTGCTTCCCTCTGTGTTGCTCTTACCTTTCTGCAGTGCTAGAACTGTTATCTTGGCGAGTGAAAGTGAGATAATGGGAGAAAAGACAGGGTATACATGCTGTCCCTCTTGTGCTCTCAGTTAAGTTTCTTCCTCTCCTCTAGTGGTTTCTAACATGTAAGATGAGGGGAATACTGATATAGGTAATTGTTCAGTAATAACTCTCCTATGTGAATGGCAGAATTGGGTTGGGAAAATGAATGTCTATAGACATTCTCAAAGCCTGTGTAACCACCTGGGCAGCCTGGCCTAATCTTGCTTCACAGAATTGCATCATTTGGCAAGGAGCCATGTGTTGTTCAAGTCACCAGAAGTTCTGTAAAGGACAAGGTATTCTTTGTGGTGAATACTATAAGGGGTAGCATGAGCAAACTAAAGGAATTTTGTTGTATGTGAATTATTCTTTTTTTAAAAAGTTGATTTGGGATTGAAATGAGAATAATTTGGTTATACAAAAATAGTGAATCCCATAATACTTGGCAAATGGGAATATGGATCTTGTAAGGATTGACTTGGAGTTGAGAAGCAGAGGATGGAGCAATTAAGAACCCCATCAACCATGTCTTCTGTAAGTTGTCTCTTTTCGAAGCTGTTTTCCCCCCATGAAAAGACAACTCCATAGAGTACAAAATCATTTGTTAAACTCTAGGTACCATTCCAAAATTCAGGCAAGTCTTAAAGCAATGTTTAATCCTAATTAGTTTTATAAACTAGTTCCCTACAGGCCTGATAGCTTCACAAGCAAATGTTCTTTGGCTGGGGCACACCAAGTTCAGCCTCTGGGCTATGCTTACCGAATGCTGTGCCAGTTGCTGAAATGAAACTCTGTCTGCAATGTCAAGCACTAAATATTTTGGATTGGCATATTAACGACAATCACGCATAGAATCCTGTCTCCAACATCAGCTAACAAAAAATGAATTCCAAGTTTCTACCCGCTCTTAATCTATCTTGTATTGCAAATCTTTAGATCCATGCCAGGTGAGCAAAGGTTAGTACCTACCTGTAGGCTCCTGAATACCTATAAATGCTTCAGGCTTATGCTAATTCAGTACCATGTGAGAACTTTCTAAAGCTTGCACTGAACAAGTATCCTGGCATCGTTTAAAACGGTGGTCATCAACCTTTTTTTGGACCATGAGCCCAATATATAAATAAAGAAATAAGGTATGAAACTGGGGATCCCACTTTCATTCCTGCCCCCCTCCCAGGACCCTATCTGCCCACCCTACACCCATCGCCACCTACTCCCCACCCCTGTAATGCCCAGCACTGTTCATTGTAACAAAATTCTCTTAATAGAGAGACCAGAAAAAAGAGCTAGCATGAAGCCTGGCACTAGTGAAAGCTATTTTAGCACAATTGCGAAGCACGTGATCAGGACTGGGGAACAATCTCCTGGTCCCTGAAGGGGGAATACCAGATGCCTCCCCTTTCACCTGGTGGAGCACTAGTCCAGTGATCTACAACCTTTTTCATTTCTGTAAGTTACTGCGACCCCACAACTGAGTCTTCGCGACCCCATTGGGCTCCCACCCCATAGTTGAAGAACACTGGTTTAAAAGAACCTGTTCAGCAGGAGGGATACAATCCTGCAAAAAAAGTCACAGGGAGATCCAGAATTGTAGTGCCAGTATAAAGAAGGCCCTTCTTCTTGTAACTGCTAATTGAACCTCAAACTGGGAGCATCAGCAGAAGCCCACCACCAAATGACCTTGGGGTGAACGATCTCATATGGAGGAAGGTGATCCTTGAGATACCTTTTCTAGACAGTGGTTCCCAAACTGGTTGACCAGTGGGTCACAAGACACCTAGAGGGTGTTGAAGCACCTAGAGCAGCCATATTGAAAAGATGGGACCTTGGAAAGGGGGAGGGCTCTGTGGTTGTTTTGCTTATGTCAAGGCTGTAAATAGGCTTTTTCCCTTTCTGATTCACTTTGCTATTGGAAAATGGCTGAGAAATAACCCAACTTTCTGCTGCATTCTCAGGAACGCAACAGGTTCTGGCATCTCAGTGACAGCACTTTGGCTCATTATATCATTTCCAGTGGGTCCTGGACACTGGAAAGTAGGTCCTACTAAAAGCAGGCCCTGGTGCTAAAAGGTTGGAGAACCACTGCTCTAGACTATGAATGGCTTATTGTCACTTACTGATATTAGAGTATATTTGCTTGCTTATTTTGCCTTGTCTAGAATGGTCGTATTGAAGCTATTCACAATCTGCTGTAGTTTTTAGCATCCTGAAAAGTTTGATACCTGCAAACTTGTGCCTTCGCTGTGCCTTCTGAACTCGACGTCATTAATGAACATGTGTTGTATTTTTGCTTGGTCAGTAAGAAAATTTTGCTTGGTACACTTTTGCTTGGTCAGTAAGAAAATTGAGTGACATCATGCACTATCACTTTTGAGTGTGGAGGAGGGCAGCAGCAGCAGCTTCTTATGATGTGGCTGCCGCCATCCCCCACCCCCGTTTTCTCCTCCAGCAGCTTCTTGGCTGACTTCTAGGTTCTGCTGCACTCTTCTCTGATGTTTGTATCAGTTCACCAGAAGCCAAAAGTTGGCCAAGAAGCCGTTGCTAGCTCAGAGCCTCCAAGGAAGGGAATAGTGGCTGCTTCTTCACTTCTTGCTTCTTCACTGCAAACATCGCCCTCTGGCACCTGGTCCAGCCACTCCAAGAACACAGAAGCCACTTGGCTGAGCTTGGAGTGCCTCCACCAGAAGGAGGTGCATGAAACAGTAGTAAGAGGTGGTGGCCATAATCTTTGCTGCCCTCAAATGGCACACTGTTGCATGATGCTCCAGGGTGGTACCGAGGCCAGCCTGCTACACTATTGTTCATTCTCCGTTAAAAGTGGGGACATCTCTGGGACTAATTTGCTTGAACTGTATGTAGACACATTTAAATGAGTATGTTTGGTATCATTAAATTTGAGTGATTATTTCCTTGACTTTAAAGGTGTGCATACTAATGAAACAATCTCTGTCATAACGGAGTACAATGAAAAATATTCTGAGGAATAGATCTGCCCAGTGCCTAGTTTAGATCCGGTTATTGGATATGCTGGGCTATTGGGAGGCGCTATCTTGTTCTCAGTGACCTCAGATTTAGCATTCCTGTCATTCTCACTACCCTGATCTACCAGTGGGATAACTACTGACATTACTGTTGACCCACTCAAGTTGTTCCTGATTGGCTTCCATAACTTTTCTCAGTTGTGCCATTGCCAAGCCAGACGTGATAGGTTCAGCTTGGGGCTGGCTGGGAGTTGGGGTTTCTTGGTAGTTTTGATGCCACACTTCTTGGAATGCTGGGCAGTCGGATCTCAACCTCATGGAGTCTTAAGTACCTAATTCTAAACTGCATGAATAACTCTTGTAATAAATGTTCTCCCTTGTACCTTTCCACTAAGTATACACATGATTTGTTCAGGAATAGTTGTATTAAGCTGAATTTCTCAGCAGTCTAATATTCTGACTGCAGTCCACCTAGGTGTGAACTGCATCCCTTCCATTATGTGTATCTAGTTCATTGTTAGTAAATATTCAGTAATAATACACAAGACTGCAACCAGGAGATCTTCCTATTATTCAATTGTCAATGATAAAGTTTTCAGTATTAATGAATGAACTGCAGAGGACTCTAGGCATATTTTCAAGCATCATTTAAAAACTGAATATTGTGTGACATGTTTATTCGCTTGTCATTTCCTCCACCAGTGTATCCATGTATCGAGGGAACTGCAGACCTATTCGGTTTGAACCTCCAATGCTGGATTTCCATGAACAGTAAGTTGAGGAAGTGATTGCTTGTGTGTCAGCCTTCAAAAGTATTGTGTTAAATGAGGTTATGTGAGGGTCTGTTCCCTTAGACTTAGGGTCAATATCCTTTTATTTCATTGCAAGAATAAGATGGGACTTTGGAGAAAGATGTTCACAGATCTTATTGAGCTATTGCAGTAATGTGGTGTTCGTAACTCTTAAGTGCATTCTTATTTAATCTTTTTTAATAAGATGAGTGGTTTTGGATTTTTTGGAACAAATCAGCATTCAATTATGGGCAGCCCAATCCTGAGCAGCCAGACAGCCTCCAGAGGCTCCTCAGAGGAAGAGTTCAGGGCGCTTGATCTGTCTCCTCGCCTCTGCACTGGCTATTTAGCCAATGTAGAGGAGAAGGCCTCTGTGTGTGCGTGTGTGTGCGTGCGCGCGCATGGGCAGCTTGACACAGAGCTCGGGATCCAGCTATGAAGGTCGCAACCAGTCCCACCCCTGTTCTGCCCCTCTCCTTCCCTGCCTGAAAGGAGCGCAACGCTGGCAAGGGGTAAACTTACTGCTCACTGTCTTGCATTATCACCTCTGGGCAATGCGGGATGGTGTTGGAAGTAAGCCCTTACACTAAAGCCAATACAGTTGTTTGGTCTACTGTTGTGATAGTTTTAAGCTTGTTTTAAACAATGCTGTTTTAAAAATGGATGAAATAATAGATTTGAGTTGTAACTAGCTGTCAGGGAGTACACCAGAAGATTCCAGGCTGACTGAAGGAGTAACTTCCGAAGTTGCGTATACCTGTAGTCCAGGCTAGAAAATAGTGCCTAAGTAACATCTCTCTACTGGTGTTTTGGGATGGAATAGAAAATTCTGTAGTTTGAGTTTATTCCATTGATTAGTGCCATATACTGCCAAGCTGTGCGATAAGCCTCAACCTAAAAATAGTCCTAGCTACTTATTAAAGCAATTAAACATAGCATCATGGGTAATGTTAGTGAAGAGCTTTGTTTGCTGCCTGCAAAATAGTGTAGAAAAGAAATTCCTCGATCTCGTCATAGAGTTGTTCCAGTGGCTGAAAAATATTCAAAAACCTTTACTTTATATTTGAACTATCTTCACCTTGTTTCCTGAAGCTGTGAAGATTCTGTGGTGGTCAGTATTTGAGAAACCATTTTGTAATACATTTTCTGCTTTCTTTAAACAGGCCAGTTGGGATGCCAAAAATGGAAAAAGTTTACTTGCATAATCCAAGTTCAGAAGAAACCATTATATTAGTATCAATATCTGCAACAACCTCACATTTTCATGCATCTTTTTTTCAAAACAGGGTGAGTCAGCTCTGGTTTTGAAGTTGATTTTATTATGTAAGTTTCTTTTATGCCAACACAACAGATTTTGCTTTAAACATTCAGCTTATTTGAAATGCAAAGTTTAAGATTGTGCTGAATACATTTCACTAGTGAAGCAGTATATGAAAAATAAAGGTGAAGGGTTTCGTGACTCTGCATTTTGGTAAATGGATGATGGACAACTATATCCTTCTAGAAGTTCCTCTAGTCTTCCTCCTGCATTCTCCTGTTGAAAAAATGAGTAAATTTCTATACAATAACAAAGCGTCTCTCAGTGTTGTACCACAACTAAAAAAGCATCTTGCAGGGAAACCCCAGTAGTGTAAAACCTATTTTTTTACGGAAAAATCCAACAGTGCATATTCAATATAATTTTTTGATTTCCGTATTTGCCTTTAGTTTTTATATCACAAAAACCCATGCTATCCAAACTTTATATCTTAGTCCCTTATTTTGTAGTAGCAACCATTCTTTCAATCAAATAAAGGCACATGCTGCAAAATATGTTTTCAAGTCCTATAATCTTAATCCTCCTCTCTATTGCATCCTACAAGATCTTATATTTTCCTCTTGATTTTTTCACCTTGTCAAACTTTGAAATATTTCCATGCCATTGTTTGAATTGAGAACCTGGTAATATAACCATTATTGTCTGGTATAAAAACTGAATTTTTGACATCTTAATTACAGAAATTTTCCTATTTTGTAAAGTCTTTTTTATTTCATTCCATGCTTAAACATAATTGCTTTGAAATAACACAGAATTCATACCTGTCAAAAATACTGGTGCCCTTCTGATCAGGGGAATGGCAGAATGTTTAGGCCTTATAAAGACATGTCAGTCCCTGTAAATCTAAGGCATAGCTTTACATTTATTTAAAACATTTATGTTCTGCCTTTCTGCCAAGAAGAAAAGGCACCCAAAGCAGTTTACAATACTGTACTAAATGCAACTTTTCAAAAGATAATCCTGTTATGCAGTAGTTAAATTGCACACAGGACAAAATTGTTTAGCATTCATTCTGATTGAGTTAGTGGTGTATGGATAATATAAGGCAGTTTGAGAGAGCTGTTTATCTCCGAGGTAAGATGTCTACATTTCTGGAAGTGTCTGTCAGCAGTTGAGAGCCTTTGGTGGTTTTCAACCAGTGGGTGGGTAGGTTAACCAGGAGGGGGTCATATTGGAGCACTGATCTAGGCTTTAAAAGTGAGTTGAGAAAGCCGATTCTTGACTCTTAGACAACCACTTGCACACTCCAAGGTGAGTTTCGATTTCAAAATGAACCTGAGAGATTTGGCCTAGTGATTCCCCACACAAGTCAGCAAGAAGCAATTCCATGTTTATTCACATCTTGTGAATATAGCAGTGACATTCATTACAATAAGAAAACTGCATGTTGTATATTACTATGTTTCACAAAAAAGAACAGAAGCAGTGGCAAACACTGAAAATAATCTCTGCTTGAAAGATGTAGGCCTAAAATACCTGAAGGTGATAGAAAAAACTCTTTTATGCTATTGCTATTAAATGCCCAAAGTGGATGCTTTCTTTTAAAGAAAGTGCATGGCTTGCTTGTTTCAGTAGGATTCAACCTAGGCTTTGAATTGGTCTCCTGTGAATGCAGTGCTTGTCAGGCTGTACTCTTGAAACTAGAATTTCAGATAAGCAACTTATATATATGGTTTTGCTTTGTTTGTTTTTCAGAAAATTCTCCCAGGAGGAAACACATCATTTGATGTAGTTTTTCTTGCAAGAATGGTGGGAAATGTAGAAAATACGTTATTTATTAACACATCTAATCATGGGGTATTTACGTACCAGGTAAGAGTGCAGTTTTAATATTTCTTAAGCAGTTGACAGTAGAAAAGAAATCACTTTGCGTACCCACTGAGCACCTAGTCTGAACAATGATTGATTGCTTTACAGTTCAGCTATTCTCTTGGAAGACCAAGTTTTTAGAATTGTGTGTCTATGATCCCCAATTATGTTCAATATTCTTGCTCTCTTGAGCTGGGGTTACTCAAAGAATAAAATGCCATTCTGTCTGTAGAATTTGATGGTAAAAGATGAAAGCAGTAAAGAATCATATACTATACATAATTTGTGCATTTGAGCGTATAAAAGTATTACACAAAATTTTATCCTTTCATGAGATGAAATGAGTAGCCAAAGGGACAGTAGCCATTTACCGTTCTTCCTACTTGTAAACTGATCCGAGACAATATTAAGTAATCATTTCTTTGTTTAGATATGTAAGCTGCTTGCAAACATGTTCTTGAAAAGCAATATATATTGTTAATACTAATATTAAATACTACTAGTTAATACTACTAGTATAAGTAGATTATCCCTTATCCAGACTCTTTGGAAATCCAGACATGTTTGTCCAAGACTTTTTAAGTGCAGAAAATGGCAAAGTGCAGAGCCAAGCAGGTAGCACATTGCAGACTCCGGAAGGCACTCCTGTGAACAGAGGAAGTATAAATACAGAGCACTTATGTAGTGTTTTCTATATGTGAACACAACAAGGTGTTGTGTTTATTCCCACATACAATGCTGATACAGGCTGTAAATTCTGTTCTCTGCTCTGTGGTGTGTAACCATACTAACATAGTTCGAAAAGTTTCAAAATGGCCAGAAGACTTCCATATGGGTACCACTAAAAAGAGCAAGAGGAAGCGTTTCTTGTATTTATGCCATTATTCCAAAATCCTGACAAATCTAAAATCCAGATACCTTTCTGTCCCAAGCATTCTAGATAAGGGATACTCTATGTTTATACCAAAATATTAATGAGGGCCCACTGTATATTAATATTTATTATCTTCAGGGGGTCCATTCCAGGAGCCCCCATGGATAACAAATTCCTTGGGTTTTCAAATGTGAGGAATTTGGTGGCTCTGAACCCTCTGAAAGCAATTGGAGCTGCACCCTGTTGTGTCTGGAGGGTATTCTAAAGCTTAGGCCAGGGAAGCAGCACGCAGCAATGTATGGCTTCCCCAGCCTTTAGAATGCTTTCTGAGGGCCGAAAACACTCTTTGAGTGGAAACACTCAACGAGAAGTGAGTGGTTTTTGGCCCACGAAAGCATTTCCAAACTCAATTAGAGCTGTGCTCTGATTGGGTCCAGACGGTTCTCTGAGGCCTGCAAAGGTCACCTGTGGCCTCTGTGGGCCTCAGGTTTGTGGGTGACATGAAGTGACATTTTTATGCCTTAAGGCGTTCTGAGGCCAGAGGAAGCCCTGAGAAAGATTCTTTATAAGGCATAAATTTGTCACTTCTGGTTTCCCTGGTTAACCACTGGGGTTCCAGGAATGGAACCCCCCATGGATATGAAGGGCCCACTGTATACCACTTTTCAACAAAATCATTTTACTTATGAATGAGCACATTTGATTTTTGAGAGAAAATTTTGAAAGCAGTTGATTTGCCAGTAAATAAGCCAATTTTTACTTTAAAAAAAACTTTTACATGTTGAACTTTACAATATAACAGTAAATTGAAAAAAGTTGGGGGAAGGAACACTGTTTTAAGGAAGCTGTTTTAAGGAAAAAAGGAATTATAATCTTTGGGAATATTACCATTTTCATAATCTCATTCTGTATCTCAAGGAATTGGGTTTGGAAAAAGGCTTCTCTTGGCAAAGTGGCTATAGGCATCATACAAGGGTTTAGTGCAGATTCATTTAGCTCTGAGATGCCTCCTACCCTGGAACCTGGGAAGTGTAATTAATCACATCCGTTTTGCGTTTTTTGGCCTTGTTCCAGGGTCTCATCTCAGAATTGATACTAATCTGTTCTAAGCCCCCACCCAAAAAAAAAAAAAATTGCTTCTGTCCCCATTGCCTTGGTAAATGCTTTTAATTAGCTGACTGTGAATTAAAGGAATGTCTTTATTTTTAAAATTGATTTCATTTAACAACTATTTTTGGCTCCACCTGCATTGTTAGCTAGTATCCTTGAGCAATTAACAGTTTTATAATACTAAGTTATTAAAACAAACGTTTCAAAAGTAAACATCAAGTTGGGAAAGTGGTGTTTTCTTGGCTGTCAAGAATTGTGTGCATTTTAAAAGTAGAAAGCAAAACAAACACACATGCTGAAATACTAAGATGGTTGTGTTTCTTTCCCCCACCCCCCACAGGTGTTTGGAGTAGGAGTACCAAACCCTTACAGACTACGCCCTTTTATAGGGGCAAAAGTTCCTGTAAATAGTAGTTTTTCTCCTATAATAAATATACACAACCCTCATAGTGAACCTTTGCAGGTAAGCTTAAAGTCACATTTCCTTTTTACAGTTGCTTGAGTGATCCAATACCTGAAATACTGTACTGTCTAATACAAAAGAAATTTCCTGGGAAATACTCTTCATTTCTTCATCTTGAATATTACTTCATTTCTTTATCATTATAAGTTTGTCTTAGAGGTAACAGAATAGTTTGAGAAGCAACCAATTACTCTTGTTTATACATATGTGTAAGGCCTGACTTGGCAAATGCACAAATCTTTTTTTAAAAGGTAGAACTAATCAAGGCTAAAAGCGATGCATTGGGAATGTATGGAATCTGACGTGTGCGTGTTTTTCCCCCTGAAGATTAAACCATGTTGAAAATGTGAATTTCATGCATGATTTCGTATCCACGGTTTCAGTTATCCATGGACACTGGGAAGCCTATTAAAAAGATAAGGGAACATTAAGCAAATCTCTTTTTACCTTGTTGCAGCAAAGCCAGTGATGTTCCCCTTCTTTAAAAAGGTGTCCCCAGTATCCATGGGTTCAGGTATCCAAGGCGGGGTCCTGAACGGAACCCCAGCGGATGCCAGGGTATGCCTGTACTTGTTTTGTTGCTACTGAATAGACAGATCTGTTCTTCAGAATTCCTAAGTCTACAAGGTAATACTTGGTTTGTGATACGTAAGCTATTGGGAACACAAAGAAATGTTAGCCCCTCAAAGAGAAGAAACGTCTACTAGAAGATATTATGGGACTTCTATATGATTTCCCATCCTTCTGACATGTGGCATGTGTCTTCTATGTACACCTATTACTGTTTGTCCTATTTTCTAGTTTAGACCTGAGTCTAAATTTTATCACAAATTAAACTGGAATTTTAATTTGACTCTCCTTACAGGTGATAGAAATGTATTCAAGTGGAGGTGATCTCCACTTAGAGCTTCCAACAGGCCAACAAGGAGGTACAAGAAAATTATGGGTGAGTGGTATAAATTGATACATATTAAGTTGTACAAAACAAGTAAAGAGTCCTTGACCCCTTGGAATTCATGAGATTTTGTGGGACTGAGCTTACATTGTCAGAAAGAAGCATGATCTCAGGCAACAGATACCTATGCTTACACTTCTGAAGGGTAGCAGGAGGCTCAGTATTGCAAGAGATAAGAATGTTAAATTGCAAAGTAAACAAGGTTCAATGAACGTGTTAAACAGAAATGAGGGTGATCCACTCCCAACTAGTAATGAGTGGGCAAACCAATGGCTCAATCCTGCCTGGGGCCAGTCTCTATGGTGCAGAGATGTCCAATGCATCCTGCAGGCTGACTGGTGACCAGGCCAGGTGAGAGGGATAAATATATTTTTTTTTGTTCTGCCATGTCCTGATCTCCTGTGGGCTTAGTCAGAACCATGCCAGCTTCTTACTGGCATAGAACTGTTAGGGTAATTATTTAAAATGGAAAGGAATCTGCTGAGCTCCTTCTGGCAGCTGCCTCTTGGAGCAGCTGTTTTCTTCTTCCCACCCCCCATACACATAATGCCTTCAAGATTCTGTGAGTTCAGGAAAAAAGTCTGCTGCCAGAGGCAGCTGTCAAAAAGACCTCTGCAGCTTCTTTTCCATTTTAAGTAAGTAAAGACAGGGGACCTTCCCCACTGCCATGCTGCAAAGTTATTCCCTTCAAACTCCTTAAACAGAACAAAAAAAAATACTGCGAATATTGCAAAATGAATGGCAGCCACAATCAGCTCTCATCCAAATGAGCTAAATCTTAGACAAACAAAATGAATGGAAGCAATGAAACATTCATACAAAACTTGACTTCTACTATGTATATAAAGGGAGGGAGGGGAGGGCACTATGGAGAAAGAATTGTATTGGGGTTATTTTACACATTGCAATATTTCAACAGGAAATTCCTCCCTATGAAACTAAAGGAGTTATGAGAGCCAGTTTTTCTTCAAGAGAAGCCGATAATTATACAGCGTTCATTCGAATAAAAACAAATGCCTCAGACAACACAGAGTTCATTATTCTTCCAGTAGAGGTAGAAGTCACAACAGGTTTGTAACAACTATGTTTTAATCTGCTCCATTGATTTTTGTACTGCAGTAGAGTGGATGGCAACTCATTTTTTGTGTTCTTGCTTTTTTAAAGCTCCAGGAATTTATTCATCAACAGAAATGCTAGATTTTGGTACATTAAGAACACAAGGTAAGACATACATTGCAGTATGCTAACATTTTATTTAAGGTGCAGCATCTCATTCTACAAAGACTACATAATAAAGAATGTCATATAATTTTTCTTAAAGCTTTACATGTAAGGGACCAGCGCCCTTCAAGGGGTGTTGCATACATTGAAGTCAGTGGAAACAGTTGATGCTGTGTGTGTATATTGGGTACACAGCTTTCAATCAGAATAATTAAGTTTAGTTGGTATACATGGTGATGGTTAATACATAACATCTAGTTATAAAGAATTTAAAAATATGGATAAGAAAATCTGTCATATGGCTACAAAGAAGTGATGGTATACCTCCATTCTTCCTAACTTGCTTGCGCTGTTGCTCTCGCGCTCTCGCTCTCACTCTGAAATTTACCTATCTTTCCCTATTTCCTCCCATGTCCCTCCATTTCCTCTGTCTCTCCATGTCTGTTTTTTTGATTGTGAGTTCCGTTGACACTGGAAACTGTCTGCTTCTTCCTTCACTAAGTAAACACTTTGAGAAACAAAATGTGGTGTATAAATAAGGTGTGAATCGTAACTGGAAAGAAATGACTGCTGCCTCTCTATCTTTTCAGACAGTGTTTTGTAGGACTTTAATTTGCCACCATTAGCAAATATATTGCAGGCAAGAATATGGGAGGGGGGTATTTCCTTTAAAAGTAGTAATTAGCTTGTACACAAATGATGTTCATTTTCTAACTTGCCAATTAATAACCTAATCTGTGTGCCTTTACTTGGAATTAAACCTGACTGGATTCAGTAGCATTTACTATCAGGTCAGTACATATAGAATTGTAGCCAGTGTGTCTTTTCTGCCAGGGATAGTTAGAATAGCTATCCTGCAACCATCTTTACTTTCAGATAACTTTTGTATAATTGAATCTTATGCCTTTTTAAATCAACAGATCTGCCAAAAATGTTAAACCTACACCTCTTAAATTCTGGGACAAAGGATGTACCAATAACAGTAAGTATTGCTTCACATTCTCACAACTCTTTACCTTTTGTATACAGTCATACCTTGAATGCTACTCCCGAACATCATACCACTCTTGTCCTGGGTGTAATTTTTCCTGTATTCTGATCCAACTCTAGGTTTTTCTGGATAATACCAATTACAATGGATAATCTGGATAATACCACCTTATCCACCGGCTCCACATCTAAGTATTTAATCAACTGTGGATTGAACATTTATTTTTTAAAAATTGAATTTACCTTGCTGTAGCTTCGCTTGCTTTGCACCTGCTCATTTACACAAGTTTAGGCAGCTTGTGTAAATTTACACAAATTGCCTAAAGCCTACCAGAACTGCATAAATAGGTGGCCGGTAAAGTAAAAAAGCAATAGAAATACCAACAGACATGTATTCCTTGCTTTGGAAGATTCAAAATACATTTTGAACTAATCCTTTAGGGCAGTGTTTTCCAAACTCCTATAAGGGAGTTGGGAGCACTGTAAGTGTGGGTGGCGGCGGGCTATGACAGCAGTGCGACTCCCAGGATCACACTCCTGCTGGGGGGGGTGGATTTTTCTCCCCACTTACCTCTGCCAGTGCCAGCCTCATGGGAGTGTGGGGAGCCCCTGATGCTACAGGTCTCCCCAAGCTTCAGGAACAGTTAAAGGGTTGAAAAGCACTTGCTGGTTTCAATCAAAAACCAGAAGTGGTTTTCTGACTTTTTTTTTTTACTGTTCCTGAGGCTTGGGGAGCCCTGCAGTGGCATCTGTGAGGCTCCCTACATTCCCACGAGGTTGGCATTTATCTGGCAGAAGTAAGTAGAAAAAAATCCCCCCCCCACGCAGCAGTGCAATCCGGGGGATCACATTGCTTTCTCCCCACATTTAAAGGACAGGAACAAGTGCTTTCTTGGCCACAACCCACCAGTTTGGGAACCACTGCTTTAGGGGAAATGGCTTGAAGAGTATACAGGTAAAGGTTTACCAAATGGTCTAGTCGTGACCAACTGTAGGGGGCAGTGCTCATTTCTGTTTCTAAGCAGAAGAGCCGGCGTTTGTCCTAGGACAAGCCTCCGTGATCATGTGGCTGGCATGTCTATACATCGAGGTGCACGAAATGCCCACCAAAGTGGTACCTATTTATTTACTGACATTTTTACGTGCTTTCGAACTGCTAGGTTGACAGGAGCTGGGACAAGCAAAGGGAGCTCACTCGGTTGCCTGGTCTCAAACTGCCAACCTTCCGGTCAACAAGCTCGCAGCTCAGCGGTTTAACCACTGTGCCACCATGTCCCCCTATGAAGAGTATACAGATAACTAATCTATACACTTCATAATGACTTCCTAGGTACATGACTACATAAGTAAAATGTATTCAATAAAACCTGCCAGTCAATATGAAATGTCATTCACTATAGTACAAATAGTTACAAGCTGTGCATATTCAAGACTCCTCAGCTTTTTCTGTTTTGACAGCTACAGGTCTATAATTCCTTTAGACAATGTTTCATAAAGTTCTAGAGATTTACAGAGTAAAACTGTATAATTTTAATCTAATTTAGATCTGGTGGGAGTCTCGATGGCTGGACCTCTTAGTTATCTATAATGTCACCACAAATAATAATGATATGCAAGGTGAATAGCTATTCTACTCATTCAACCTAGGACCTAATAAAGCACACCTGCTCAGCCTTCTGTTGCCTGTAGAATTAAGATCTCCAGTAAAAGCACATTTTGTCAGCCCCAACACTTTATTTCCTGGTTAGTGGAGGGTGTTATGTGAGGCCTGGCAACATATGTGGTTTGGTTGTATTTCTGGCTTGTAAGTTATACACAGGCATTCTGTCTGTGTTTGTGTTTGATGTGATTCTCCTGAAGTGTTAATCACTCAGCACTGGATAACTGTGGGCAGAGATCATGGGTGCTCCAAGTAGCTGCCATACACTAGTAGTCTTAAGCAGTTGATCTGAGTAGCTAACAGCGCTAGGAGAGTGAATTGCTACTATCATTATAAAGATGGCACATTGGGCTCAAACCTGGACACACCAAAACACATTCCACAAAATCTGGAATGCCAGTAGTTTTGTGTCTTTTATTGTGTGTCTTTAAAATCTGCGGCTGTAAAATGACATGCAAAAAGTATAGCATACATCCTCATATGAGATTTATCAAGGAGCACTAGCTTATACAGTAGGCCCTCCTTATCTGGGGTTGCCAAGCCTATAGATGAAAGCCTCAGAACACCCCTGGATGCAACTGGAAGTTGCCTGTGTGAAGAAGTGGCGGCTTCCAGTCATGTCCAAGAGGCCTTCTGAGGAGGTGCCCCCCAGGTAAGCAAATCAGTCCCCCCCCCTTCCGGATTTAATTATCTGAGGATTTTGATATCTGTTGGGGGTCCTGGAATGGATCCCCTGTAGATACAAAGGGCCCACTTTGTTTTACCTTTTGAGCCTTTATGAACCTTTCATGAATTCAGTAGTCTGGCCTATCTGGGTTAGATTATATAAATCTGTATCTAGTTGTCTAGGTTATATTATATAAAGAAAAATATGAAATGATCTAGTGATATTTTCCATACTGCAGCACTGGTGACAGCAAGGCGGCCAGTTAGTGAACAAAACAGGAATCACTGTAATACTGGTCAACCACAGCGGCAGACAATTCTTGAATAGTGGCTACATGACCTGGCAGTTTACAATTCTAATGTTTTTGATCACTGCTCCTTTCCCTCCTATTATACTAGACGTTCAGTGAACTGTGGAATTTGTCAGATACAGGCATGCCCCGGTATCCACTGGAGTTCTGTCCCCGACCACCACCAGCCCTGTGGATACCTGATACTGGGGACACCTTTTTTTAAAGATAAGGGAACATCAATGGTTTTTGCTGCAACAAGGTTAAAAAAAGAAATTTGTTTAATGTTCCCATATCTTTTTAATATGCATCCGGTGTCCCTGGTATCCTGGATAACTGAAACTGTGGATACAGAATCAGTGGATACCAGGGCTTGCCTGTACTATCAAACCCCTTTTGAAAAACTGCCAAATATTTCCATGTAAGGATGGTGATGTACAGGTGAGGGTAGGGATAAGCGCCTCCAGGAGTTCTAACAGTTTATAAGCAAGAAAAGAAGCCAGTTTTGAACTTCACCCTACTGTGATGAGAAAGGCCAAGACTATATTTAGCAGATAGCTAAGTTAGCTACTCCTGGAACTAAATTCCATTGAGACCTCTTAATAGGATTGTTATGTAGTCATAAAGACAAATCTTGCCTATTTCCATTTTTTAGGTTGTATTGATAATATACATGCAGGTGTGCACACACTTTGTTCAAAGTGCACAGGTTCATAATTTTACTATGTCTTTCCCAGAACCCTTTTTGTTAACTTTTGCATGGGATGGCAAGTAGCCCTTGATATTCAGCTGTATTTAGCTAACAGCTGTTAGCACTCCATGATAGCACTTAAAAAAACCTACATTGTTATTTCAAATGATATGACCCTTAACCAAACTAAAATTATTCATGTGGAACTTAAGTAATTTTATTTCCATACTATTAAACATCAGCTCATTTTCCAGTTCTTCAAGACAAATGGGCTGATTACATTTGTCAGTTTCAGAAGAAAGTTTCAAATTGAGTTTTCACTTTGTTCATCTCTTTAATGCTGTCATACTGATTCAGTGTTTTGCATGTTCAGAAGTTCTGTTGTCCTTCTGGTATGAAGTAAGTGGAGGTAAACCAAAATTCAAACCCGTTCTCAAACTGTGGGCCACAACCCTATTTTTGGTGAGTTCCATGGCCAGTGCTACCCAGAAGTCACAAGGCATCATGAGTGGGATGTGTATTTTTGGTGATATTTGGTGATCTCGATTAAAATACCAAGTTGTGGTTGCGTGTATTTATCCAAATGTTTGTTATTATACAAACAGCACAGTAAAACAGTGAGTGAGTGAAGAATAGTTCTTTGCTATGTTTTAAGTATTGCGGATCAAGAATTGGATCACATATCAAAGTGAATTAATAGTAAATGGCCATTCACACTCTCTGTCTAGTCCTAAAATCTGGTAAAAATGTCTTGGTATATAGTACAACTTACAACGTTTCTTGCCATAATTTCAATGGAGCTTACTTCTGAGGAAGGGTCCTGTGTCCTGAGTTCTTATTCCCCTGGAAGTTTTTGCATAACGATTGCTGCCTGGAGAGCTGCAAACTGCGAAAGGAAAAAGGCAACCAAACAGTTGCTAGCAGATTGGAGCATTCCAATCTGGAGTAGATTGGAGGAGTGCTCTGGTCAGGTTCAGAGGGTTTAATTGTCCACGGATTTTCTTATCCATGAGGGTTCCTGAACCCTTGCATATAAAAAGGCTCCACCTGTACACCACTTCATTTTAGTGATTGTGGTGATCTGTTGGTGCATTTTGGAAGCTGCTGGCCCCCTGTGGACAATTACAGAATTTTTAGAGGAAGCAGCCACCTTATCTAATAAAACAAACTAAGATTGAGAAAGTAACTTGAAACAAGCCTAGTAAACATATTGAAGTTTTACAATTCTGTGTGTTCCTGCTGTTTTTAAAGAGCTCATTTCTGACACATGAAGTTCTAATAAGTTCCACAGTTTTGAAACTTTTACAGTAAACTTCAGTAGAAAATATGTTAATATTTCACAGAAAGCAGGATTATTATCATCTGGGTTGTTGATAGAATATTAGATTAGCTTCATGAAAAGCCTTGGTTGTGTTTTTCAGAGTGTTAGACCCACACCACAAAATGAAGCTATCACAGTACATTTCAAACCAGTCACGTTACGAGCTTCTGAAAGTAAATATACAAAAGTTGCAAGTATTAGTTTTGATGGTAAGTAGTGGATGTTGCCTATTGCTTTCAATGGGAGGAAAATATAATTTTTGAAAATTATATGCTGTTCATTTAGTGGATGGATTGCTTTTTTGTTATGCGCTGAATACAGCGCTGCTAATAGCATGTTTCAGGTTCATATTTGCTTTCCCTTTGAAAATAATTGAATAGATAGTGGTGGCAGGAGTGCGTATCTATAAAGCAAGAGTTTCCTTGCGTTTCTGTGATGCAGCTTTTTGTGAATTTTGTGCAACTCCAAGTGGTTTAATCATCATCATCATCAAACAGTATTCATATACCACTTTTCAATACAAAGTTCACAAAGCGGTTTACAGGCAAATAGGGCTCACAATCTTTAAAAAAAATGCAGAACACCACCAGCAACAGCCACTAGAAAGACACTGCGCAGGGGTGAACAGGGACAGTTACTCTCCCCCTGCTAAATATAAGCAGAACACCACTTGAAAAAGTGCCTCTTGCCCAGTTAGCAGGGGTCGCTTAGTGCCCAGACAGAGACAAGGCAAAGAGAGAATCATGATGACTATCTGTTGAAGACTCGAGTGAGAAGATATTTTATCTTTGCCTCTCTTAAAACTGTGTAGGCTCAACAAGGTGTTGAGTACTGGATTCAAATCTTAAAAGTAAATAGTGACTCCATCTTAGTATATTAGTTTTGTTACAAAGCAGTCAAATCAAAATCGAGTGCTAGTTTTTGGTCAATTAAAACGTTAATTTTAGTAGAATTAAAAATGGTGTGTTGATTTCATGGGTGTACATACATTAACACAGTTTGTGCTTTAATTTATATGTATAGCATCAAAAGCAAAACGACCCCCCACAATTTTCAGGAAAAATAACAGTAAAAGCAAAAGAGAAGAGTTACTCAAAACTTGAAATTCCATATCAAGCAGAAGTATTAGATGGGTAAGATTGCATTGAAATGTTTACAAGAACCTCACATTTATAAGCTGATATAGCGCTTCTAGAGACATGTAAATAATCACATGCATGGTTGCTTGTCGCAGGCAAAAATGCTACTAGACAAGTCTCAGTTGTCTCAGCGATTACCATTGAACATAGGGGTATTCCATGGAGATCGTGCACAGGGCTTTGTATTCTCCCTCCCAGAGAGAGCTACAACTAAGGAAGCAGTCAGAGGGTCCACATAATGTATTTCGTAATGTTGTCATACCTTTTAACAGGCCTGTGCTAGAGAAACTGCACATTATTGCCATGACAGCCGGGACTTGCCTGGAGGCAGTTTTCCTTGTGGCAGGTAGCAGAAGTGGAAAGGAGAGGCTGGGTGGAGCCCTTACTGGGTACTTGCTTCCAAATTGGCCTTTGCTTTACTTCTGCATTTGTAAGTTACAATAGCATAGCTTTTCCAAGTTCATATTGCTGGTTATAACTTTGTTATAACAAATGATAACAATGTAACTTCATATTGCTTTGTAAAAAAAAAAAATCTTTTGGTTTCGGACTGGCTTATTCCTGAATGAGACCATATTTATGTTCTTCATGCCAATACACTCTCATTTCTAGCTTTTAAGCGTTTCAGCAAATCTATTTATCTGGATAAACAGCATTTCTGTTTTTTGAAAGAGATGGTAATGGACAGAAGAAAAAAAGGGTTATGTTAGATATGTTCCCCCCACTAATAATTATGATTGGGAATTGGTCTGTGGCCTGCCAAGAGTCTTGACTTCAGTAAAGTGCTCATGTGGTTGGTAAATAACCCAAAATTAATACTTAGTTTTCATGGGATTGCCTAAACAGTTTTGTGGGGGAGGGTTTGATAATGGTGGATTGTGTTTTATAATAGAAAATGGGGCTAATTGTTGCAACTTGATTTATTTTCTTACTTTTGAACTAGATACTTGGGATTTGATCATGCGGCCACATTGTTTCATCTCCGTGACAGTCCAGCAGACTCTGTGGAAAGACCAATCTATTTAACAAATACGTTCAGTTTTGCAGTTCTCATTCATGATATATCACTACCAGAAGAAATTAAAACAATATTTAAAGTAAGTCCAATTATATATAATGATGTGGCATTACTATTTATTTTACAAAAATTGTATTCACTATTAACTTGATTCATGTCTGTTTCCTAAACTAGGTCCACAACTTCAGCAAACCAGTTTTAATTCCACCCAATGAATCAAGATATATTTTCACACTGTATTTTGTGGCTTCCCTGTCATCTCTTCACATTGATAATAATATTTTGCTCATTACCAATGCCTCTAAATTTCATCTGCCTGTGAGAGTATACACTGGATTTTTAGATGTAAGTATTCTCTTTAAATAACTCCTTATTTTTAAAGTAAAATATTGGATGGAGTTTTATTGTATTTCTTTATAATATATGCTAAGCAGGTAATAATCATACCAAGCTCAAAATCTGTTCAAGGCTTTTTTAATTTAAATCTCTCCATTTCCTTAAATCTGAACCCTGAAATATAAAAAGAACCCTGAAATACCACAAGTGGTAATAATTTTTTTTGTAAAGTACAGGTGGTGCCTCTGCATTGGGATTTTGTTTCTGGAACCTCAGCAGATCATGGGTCAGGACACCCACATCAGGAGGATGGTCAGTGGGCTGGGGAGGCAAGGATGGGCGGGCGGGCGGACCACCTTCTAAAGCCTTCTGCGGGCCAAAGAAATCACTTCCTATTTTTCAGGAAAACTGGAAGTGATGTTTTCCAGCTCTTGGAACACCCTCTTGATGCAGTCGAAGTGCAGCTCTGGTCATGATTAGAGGGTAGTTGGGCCTCAGGTGACCCATGTACAGGTCAGGTGACCCATGTTGAGTCAAATCTGCAGATTAACAATCCTCAACCAGTCCCAACCTGTAATTCAGTAATCAAAAGTTCGGAATTAGGAGATTCACTTTAGGAGTGAATTAGAAGATTCACCACTTTCAGTGGTGCCATGAGATGTTCACCCAATCTTTTGTTTCTCAGGAAATATAGGAGAATAGGGTAAGGGGGTATATGTTTGGATTTGTAATTGTACAAACAGCACAATAAAACCAGATTTTGGTTTCCAAAATCTGCAGGTATTCAAGCTCATGGATTTGGGACCGACCCATCCTCCAAATCTGACCAGAGGGTTTTCTCAGACCCGCAGAGGTTGCATGCAACCACCTGTGGCTGCTGTGGACCTCAAAAATGCCCGTTACAAGCAAAAAAAGCTACTTTGGTTTTCCTCAGAAAACAAGTGACTTTTTTATGCCCTTATAATGCAGAACATTCTGCATTGGCACAGCTATGTCATTGCTGGAAGGTTGGTTAGGATTGCACCCTTACTTTCTTCAAAAACCCTCCAAGCTCTCTTAACCTTTATAAGGAGGTGAGCCAATGGCCCAAACCTATCCAGTATAGGTGCCATAACACCAAACGGCTACTGCTGTATCCTGTGCTGGAATTGAGCAAAGTGGAAGTCTCCTCATTGGTCCTTTTAGCCTGAGTCAGGCCCCAGCCTGCTCAGTGGGGCTTCTTGAGTCTGCACCAGCTATTTTGCTGGCGTAGACTCAATGGTGTTGTGAGTGGGCGCGGGGGGGGGGGGCGAGCACAGGGTGTGTGTGGCACCACCAGGGACCAAAACTGCTAACATCGCGGTTTTAAAAGATAATACCATCATGCTATATACCAATTTAGGGTGGAATTTCACCCTGAATTCAATAAAAAAAACAGAGTGTAATATCTTAATTCTATCGAAAGTTATGGCCAAAAAAAGAAAATACAACTTTTTATGTAAAAATCACGATTTTTAAAATCATTATTATGAGTCAGTTCTCATTTCCATGTATCAGAGCTAATACTAGAACTTTTGTTTAATTGTGAGTATCATCAAATTGGCCACAGGTTTTTTGTTGGTTACTAATTTGTTGGGTGACCTGTACTATAGTTACATAAATAAAGTTGATGGGGGTAACACCAACCCTAGTGATAACACTGCATTTAGGTTGTGCATATTGTATTGCAATTTATTCTACATATATGGTTTGGGTCGGGGGGGTGATGCACTGACCTGCTTCGGGTGACGCAAACTCTAGTGATGCCACTGCGTAGACTCAACATAGAGGTTTGGTGGTGAAGACTTCTGCTGGTCTCTTTCCCCCCCCCCACACACGGACCTGTCTCTCTGCCCAGGAACACCTCCCCCATGCCCTGCCTGCTCCCCCATGCTCCCCTCACTTCCCCCTTGCCCTTAGAATGCCTTTGGAAGACTGAAAATCATCACTTCCGGTTTCCCAAATACCTGGAAGTGAGGTTTTTGGCCCTCCGAGGGCCTTAGTCAGCTTTCTGAGGGTCAGGGAGGCCTCTCCGGCTCTCAGAATATTCTCTGGGTGTTTCCTTTGTTGTGATCTGCTGGTTCTGAAATATTTACTCCAGCATATTTAAGGAAGCTGCTTGTATGGTGGGGGAATGGGATTCAATTACAATGTGGGTGGGCCATATTTCTATGGTGTTGGTGCTTGGAGGAATCCTGGAACTTTGAGCCTATTCATTCATTCAAGTTCCGTCTCTAATGTATTTATTTAAATTTATTTTTCGTCCCTCTGGCTAAAAAGTGTGGAGACCCCTGCTCTGGAGGATCACCACAGACAGAGGGAGGCAATAACTGTCTTGTAGAACCAATGACAAAAAAACCAAGTCTAGTTGCCTATCCTCTTATTTAATAATGTTAATGCTCTTCTATTTTTCTAGTATTTTATATTGCCCCTCAAACCTGAGGAACGGATAATAGATTTTGGCATATTGAGTGCTGCGGAAACTAGTAGCATTATGTTTGCAATTATCAACAGCAATCCTATTCAGGTAAAAACACTACATTTTTAATTTTTCATGAATTGGAAACCTTCTTTATTACTAAAACTATTCCATTCTTTTCAAGCTGGCCATAAAAAGCTGGCACGTGATTGGAGATGGCTTGACCATAGAACTCCTAGCTGTTGAAAAAGGCAACAGAACTACAATAATTGCAAGTCTTCCAGACTTGGGAAAAGCCAGAGCGTTGGATCAAGCTTCGGTAAACAAAAATTTTTTTCAATGCTTCTTTGCACAGTTGTATATTATATAGCATGTGGCTAAAAGGTAAATATCATTCTAATATAGTAAGCAAAAGAAAAAAAAGATGGAACATCAGACATGTATCTGCTATTTATAACCTGTGAAGTGATTGTAAGTAGCCTTGGCCTTGGCTTCTATCTATAAAAGTGAGCAATAGAGATTAACCTTTAGGACATTAACCGATTAAAAATTAGATGAGAGCAGTGGTTCTAGAACTTTTTAGCATTGGGACCCACCTTAAAAAAAAGTTTCATTTTAGCAGCCACTCAAAGGTTCTGTGGCTATAACGATGATTTGGAAGCCCTGATCCACCCAAGTAGCAGGTTGTTTATCCCTTGATGCACATAGCCTAATCTACCCTGTCAGTTTCACAAGTGGGTCAGGACCCACTGGTGAGCCATGACCCACTGGTGGGCCATGGACCCAGTTTCAGAACTGCTGGATTACAGTATTTTATAGTTCCCATCTTTTCAATCTAAATCCAGCTTCCATAAACCCACTTACTTTCTTGCTGTACTGAGTGAATTTACTCCTGTGCTTCCTGTGCCTTGTTCATGTAAAAAAAGCCACTGCCCCCCATTATTTCTGGAGAAAAAGAAGGGTGGCTTTTCTCTAGAATAAAGCTTTGCCAATCATACCAGCAGCATCTTGCTGTTGCCTCTTGCAAAAATGAGAGAAACCCCACCCTCTCTTTGCCACGGAAGAAAGGTGAGAGGATAATCTCCTTGAAAGATTTTTGCAGGAGACAGCAGTGAGGCACAAAAATCCCATATACACTGGCATAGCTAATGAAAGTGTAGCCTGATGCAGAGAGCAAAATGATGCCCCAGAAGTGACATCACAACAGGAAGTGACATCTTCCTGTTGTATTTTCTTGTGGTTTTTGCCATAACTTTCGATAGCAGTGAATTAATTCTTGCTGCTGTCTCTTGCAAAAGCTTAACAGGAAGGGAAAGAAATTCTTCTTTCTTCTGTCGAGAACATGAAGGAAAGGAAGAGATGAATTCTGCCTTTCAGATTAGGCTTTAGTTTTGCTGGCAGTGTGTGCACTTTTGTTCCGACCTCCTGCAAAATCTCAACAGAAGGAGAGAAAAAAACCAATTCTTTATCTATGGAGAATTGTGGCAACAAGGTGAGGGGAGTGGAGGAGAGGTGTCTCTTCCCATTTAGCTTTCCTACAAATACAGCAATGTACTTCTTTCAGCTTCTGTAGATGTCCAGTACAAGGGCATGTTCCCTAAGTTCTCTGTACTGCACATGCCACAGACTTCTAGGAAGGGAGGGATCAGTAGAAGCAAGGCTTGTAAGAAATGGGTTTGACTAGTAAGCCAAGCCTAAATGATAGACGAAGTATTCTATGTATTTCAGTCTAGAACCTTTTCAGCTAACTGTTGGATATGAATTTTTGATAAATGTGTCTTATATATTGGAAGGATGTAAGATAAAGCCAATGAAGTAAACGTATTTCATATGAATCTGGCTATCCTTTTAAGATCTGGTAAGGAGGCCCTTTTTGTGTGTTTCACTATCCTCTGAGGCGTATTTGCTGGTGGCACCTGGGAGTTTTCTTGGTGGTGAATCCCACCTTACAGAATTCCTTCCTGTGTGAGTTTTGGCTAAGCCTTTCCTTGCCAGTGTCCTGCTGGAAGATGTACAGTCAGTCCTCATTATCCACTAGGGTTAGGTTCCTGAAAAACCTTGCAGATACCATATTCGCAGAAAATGAATAATTGATCCTATGGGATCAACAGAGTGAGGTACAAGTGGTGATTATTAGTATTAGTATTTAATTGGAATTCTATCCTGCCTTTCTGCCCCATATTAGGACACCCAAGGCAGCTTACAGCAAAAAGTAAAATGAATACAAGAAAAAAAAAAGACAATTTAAATCAGCAGACTTCTATTATTAATTGTTAAATGCCATCAGAAGAATCCAGCAGAGACCCTCAGGAAACCGGAAGAGTGCAGCTGGAAGTGCCAACAGATCTCTGAATGCTGCAGAGGCCTTCCAGAGGCTGCAGGGATCTTCCGAATGGCACCTGCCAGCGGATGCTTCTGCCTGCCATTTTAAAGGGGTCAGCTCTGGCTGCAGATGCCATTCTGAAGGTCCCTGCGCGGAAGGTCTCTGTATAGTGGATAACAAGGACAGACGCAGATAACAAGGAGAGTAGCAATTCTGCCCCTCACAGATTGCATTTAAAGAGGACTAACTGTACTTACCTTGTCCAGCAGACCTTTCCTTATCTCTGATTCTGTGATCTTTTGAAGTTCTGGTTTGACCATCTATGGCTGCTTTTTTCCTTATTTATTATATTTAAAATACTTGTAGTGTTTGGACTTCCAGAGAGAAAGGTGGGATATAAATGTTGAAAATAAGTTAAACTAATTATTTCTGTGTTACAGGTCACACTGATGCCTGGTTCATATGCTATTTTCAGAGTAACATTATTACCAAAAGAACTTGAAGGAATTCATGATGGGGCCATACAAATCATAACAGATTATGAGGTATTTCTAAATAATATTGGTCTTGAAAGTGACTTGTGTGATAATGAAATGAAAGCAAAACTAATTAACCCTCAACCAATGCAGTGGCGGGGGAGGGGGTGAATTGTTTTGGGATGGGTTTTCTCCCACATATATTCCCTATGATTTCCATAGAATATCCATTGATGTCTATTTCCATAGAAATCGGGAAAAAATGCTTTTTGCAAGCATCTAAGATTGATTACGTGGGACATGGTGGCGCTGTGGGTTAAACTGCTGCTGCTGGGCTTTCTGACCGGAAGGTTGGGAGTTCAAGACCACGCAATGGAGTGAGCTCCTGTTGCTTGTCCCAGCTCCTGCCAACCTAGCAGTTCGAAAGCACCTAAAAATGCCAGTAGAGCAATAGGTACCACTTTGGGAAGGTAACAGCGCTACGTATAGTCCATGCGCTACGTATAGTCATGCTGGCCACATGACCACGGAAGCTTGTCCTCAGACAAATTCTACAGGTTTAGAAACGGAGACGAGCACTGCCCCCTACAGTCGGTCATGACTAGACCATTTGGTCGTGTGGAAACCTTTACCTTTTTTAAAGATTGATTAGTTTGGTTAAGAGTTTACCCTGAGAAGGATTTGTATGGAAAATAAGGTGTAGTATAAAATTTCACCTGTTTCTTCTACAAATTAGAAATGAGTCTGTTCTTTTACCATTTTAAGACTGCTAGATGTCGCCACTCCGTAAATAAGGCTGCATAAGTTTTATGCAGAGATGGTATGTTAACTATGCAACACAGACCAAATCTCACTCTTTTGACACTATTTCTAGCAAAAGCCTCCCTGCTATAAAGCTCACAAAGTTTTTTAAGTTTAGGAATACACAAAGCAAGCCTATTTTAGAAGGACTTGGTTCTTTTGTCTCCATCTTATATCAGAAATTTATATTTAATCTCTTTGCAAGGCTGTCTTCTAGCTTTCTGAAAATTGAAACCTGGATTTTATCTATCCCAGATTCTGAGCACTGGTTAAGTTTGAAAAGACCTCATGAGGCTTAGGAATGCCTTCTGTTATTTTTCATCTAAAAAGTTAGAGGTTTGGTGTAGGAGTGTGCTTAAAAACTGAATTTTTTTAAATCTGCAGTCGGTCAACATGGTAAATTGAAACTGATTTTTCCCCCCTGTTCTGCAGATCTTAACCATTCCGGTGAAGGCTGTAATTGCTGTGGGCTCACTGACTTGCTCCCCCAAACACATTCTTCTTCCACCTTCGTTTCCAGTAAGATACTTTATTAGTGAGAATTTCTAATAATTCTTCCTTGTGTGTGTTTTCTACTAAGCCTTTGACAACTGCTATGTGAAAGCGAGCAGGTTTGATTAGCAAATTGTTTACACAGGATACAGAGTTCACCTTGCATTCCATTATATACTCAGAAGGTAATTTGACCTCCAGCTCTCCTTTTTATTTTTTGTGGCCTTGGGATATTCCCCAAACTTTGGTTCTGGTTGCTGCTTATCCATAGGGGGTATTCATTCATTGTATCTGTTTCAGTTCTAAGAACTAAGGAGCTGTTTCAGATGACCATGAGCAGCTGCTGCAGAAATATGAGACATGTTTTTCTTAGGCGGTTGCCTACTGTATGATATGCTAGTGTTGCAAGAAGATATTGATACAGATACTAAGTATTTCCTGGTTGCTATTTTATACAACTTTACATATAAAAACAATTGAGACCATATAGCAGTCACCTCTGAGTATTTTCTTTGCCAGGCCTTCTGTCAGAGCTGCCTAAAACCTGTGCCACAAGATGTTTATTATTAATATGAATATTAATAAACCACTTTTCTATTATACCACTGTTCTATTATACTACTAATATTATACCAGTATTAATGTTATACCACTTTTCTGGTATCTGCTGGGGAATGGAACCCCAGCAGCTACTAGGGCATGTCTGTAGTATATGTAATATCTGTAGAATTCCTGTAATTACAAAAAAAAGAAAAAGATAATGAAAAAGTTCTTTCCTGGATGTTGTTTCTGTGACTGTGCATATTTATATACTTAAAGGTCCACTGCAGAAGTATGTGTGAAGGAGAAGGTACATTTTTTCTCATTTACAGAGCTAGAGCTATGAACTGTATTCATGTTCTTCAGCCAGGAGAATTCCATGAAGTAGGGATAATACTTTAGAACTCCCAGTACTAAGCCATGGTTCATTCTTCCCACTGTGTTTTATATTAGATGAAATGGGGTAAAAAGTAAAAAAAAAATTGAGTCTGTAATGAACATTTTTAAAAAGCCAATACTGCAAGATATATACGTTTTACTTTAGAGTATATTTTTTCCAAGCCACTCACACTTGGTTTTCAAGTCCATTGAAGCAACAGATAATTTGTCTTTATTACTAGACTGAGTGGCAGTTACTTTCCCACCAAAGTGGTACCTATTTATTTACTCGCATTTTTTATGTGCTTTCGAACTGATAGGTTGGCAGGAGCTGGGACAAGCAACGAGAGCTCACTCTGTCACGTGGTCTTGAACTGCCAACCTTCCAGTCAACAAGCTCAGCGGTTTAACCTGCAGTGCCACCATATCCCATTCTAGTACAGTAGGAGAAGCTTAAAAATGAGCTTTAAACTCCTAAGAATCATACAGGTTCACTATAAAGAGCAAAGTGGCTTTTTATGTTACTGATTCTTGCAAGAGCTGCTTTGGACTTTCTTCACTGGAAATATAGTGTCACCTTCACTGGAAATACAGTTCTAAACAATGGGGGAAGCACTAGTTCTAGTTCATCATAACTGCAAAAAGGTGTTCCTTATGCTTCCAGTTATTCGCCTTGGAAAATGTTCAAGTTTCTCCAGCATGTGCACATAAAACACAATTAGCTGGTTAGTTTGTTTTGGACTCTTAAAACCTGAAACAATAACAATAATTCTGTCCATGTCTATGCTGAAGAAGTCTAAATGAGAAGGTTGAAGAAAAATACTGTTCTGTAGATGTCCTTAAAATTCAAAACAACACTTTAGTCTGTACTACCAGGCATGGGGCATAGAGAAAATAATTCAATCTTTCCTTTTTTCAGGGCAAGACGGTTCATCAGAGTTTAAGTATTATGAGCTCTTTCTCACAGAAGGTGAAAATACAGCAGATCCGCTCATTATCAGAAGATGTCCGATTTTATTACAAGAGATTAAGAAGTAACAAGGAAGATCTGGAACCAGGAAAAAAATCAAAGGTTTGAGCATTTGACCTTTTAGTCCTGCACTGAGCCTTTTTGAACATGTTCACTGCTGTCATATTTTTTGCAATCCCATGAAAATATAGTTGTATTCAATATTTCTATATTGCTGCTGCTTATATTTTTCAGATTGCAAATGTTTATTTTGACCCTGGTTTACAGTGTGGTAATCACTGCTATGTGGGATTGCCTTTTCTGGCTAAATGTAAGTCATTTTAATTTCAATTGCTAAGCTTTTATAGGATTCTGAATATTAAAGATATTTCGATGAAATTGTTTTCTCTTTCCTAGCGGAATCAAAACTACAACACAGTATATCTATGCAAGAAGATTCATGGGATTCAGATTGGGATTTGCATGATAATTTATTCAAAGAATGGATTGGAATAAGAGATCACTCAGGCAATCAGTGAGTCAATTTTTCAAATGTAGTAGCCTCCCAGTGGGTACTGAACTCTAAGGTACCCAATCTCAGTTGCTTATTAAAATGGTAATGTGTGAAAAAATATAGAAGGAACTGTTATATAACTGTAAACAATGGAGGAATACAGTTAATGAACTGGTAAAGTAAATTGAAGCTAAGAACTTTGGAGTACTACAAGTTGCCTTCACTTATAACCGATAAACAAATGCTGAGTTTCGGCATATTTAGCAGGTCTTTTGAATGCTCCCAATTTTTATCCAGATTGTGGGCACATTGGACTCAGGCTCAACTACTTTTCAAAGAATGCTCAGGATACTATTACTTGTGACTTAGATCCCTTAATGTAAAAGCTTGCTATGACTATAAAGCAACTCATGGTGACACGTACATGGTGGTTCTTCCAATTAGCCAAATGAACAACTATAATTTAGCTTGCTAACTTAACATATTTGTAACCTAAGAAGATACTTATTCTAGTCTGAACTACCTTATATACCTGTGTATAAGTTGACTTCATAGATAAGTGGAGGGCAGGTTTTAAGCCAAAAATCATGGAATTTGCTATGACTCGTAGAATTTGTTATGGCTTGTCGAAGGTAGAACTTAGGGGTATATGCAGTTCTTTGATAATTCTGTGTGATTTTATCCATTGCCAGATCCTGAAAAATAACCTACCAATAATTGTTACCTATTTATTGAAAAAAGTAAAATTATAAGGTGCATTTTCATGTAACACAGAATATTAAAACAAGCCTGTGAGCCAGAAAGTGCCTTTCCTTCTCTATAACCTAAGATGTTTACAATTAGGATTCCAAGATATAAACTGGGGTAGAGCGCCTATACCTGTAACAATTGTATTCTTTACAATGGTTAATGGTATAGGCACTCTGTCCCAGTTTGTAGCTGTAACCCTATTTAAAGTGGCTCTAAATGTCTACTGGAAATCCTTCAGAGTCTGATTCTTTATTGGTAGAGGCATAAAATGGTTTGGAGTTTTTTTGGTGGATGACTGTCATACTAAAAAAGGGTGTTTTTATTCCAAGTTAATATTTCAATCAATTTTAAAGCATTTTTATCAAGTGTAATCACTGTCATATAGGTGGTATATATATTTTATGGCTGTGGCTGTCAGCAGAAATAACCACAGAAATAAAATGGGCATTAAATAACCCACCCACCGCCGAAGAACACAACTACTTGCAATGCAATACAATCGCATGCATGTCTACTCAGAAGTAGACTGAGTCTATAGCACTTACTCCTAGGTAAGTGTGCATAGGTCAGCAGCCGCAATCAACAACAAATTAAACTTATAGGAGCCATTTAAGATTTAATGCTGACAAACATCAACAAACATAACCAAATTAATACATTGAGAAGGTAGCAACTTGAACCAACAGAACTGAACATAGTATTTAAAGTGCAGGTAAAAACAAAACACTGACACAGCAAGGAACCATTAAACCATTTTATTTGCTTATCCATGAGTAAAGATGAACATGTAGTTTCACTTTCCATAAGGTTCAATGCATTTCTCGGCTTAGAGAGAGGGACTTCTTTCTCTAGTATTCTTAGGGTCTGTGTTCATCAGATTTCGACCATTCTGGTGGGGTTGCATTCCTTTCAGCCTGCCCTTTTCAATACGCAATCACACGGCTGCCTACTCATGAGTGGCTCAGTTTCACTTAGGGCTCCATGCATTTTCCTGGGCAGCTTCTAAGCTTCTGAGAAGACTGCAGCTTGCCTGCTCCACCAAAGTGCACCATCTGCTCCACCAGGGCCTTGTCCTGCACAGTGACTCAATGTATTTACTGTATTAACTTGGATGTAATAAGCAACATGTGGGGGAGTTGCAGACCTGTTCTACAGCCTGCCTACTCTACCAGATGTCTAGGGCCTTGCTCTGCCTACCATATGCCTCAATGCATTACCTTGTTACCCCATGTAGAAGTTGATGCCGGGTTTTCTGGTCATTTTTAAGACATAAATTTTCTGATTTATACACGAGTATATATGGTAAATTGAGCCTGAACAATAAATGGAATGCCTTGAGTGCCCTATATTTGGGAAGGAAGAGATAAATCCTTTAACTTTTGAAACAAATCTGAATGTTTAGAGAAGCATTATCCATTCATATTTTCACATATATTAAGTACTGTATATACTCAAGCATAAGTTGTTCTCTGAGGAAGGAAGGGGTATGCCCTTCCCTTGGTAGAGGCAGGGCCGGACTTCCAAATTGTCGTCTCCTCTTCCTGCAGAAGGGCATCCCATCGCCCTAGTCCGGCTCTGTCTCTGGCAGAGCAGGTCGCCTTCCATTGAGCTCCATAGAGCTCAATGTCTTTTCCTCAACTCTCTGATAAGTCAGAGGCAGGTTTGGAGCCAAAAATCCAGACATTTCCTATGACCAGTGAATAAGTTGAGTTTTGGGGAGGTTATTGCTTCCGTGAGGCAACTCCAACAGGGTTGCAGCACTGGAAGTTCCATTCCATGCAGGCTTATTCCCTCCCTTCAACTTAACAAGGCTTGTGTAGCTAAAGTAACATCATGCTTGATTGCAGCTACTCCAGCCTGGTTAGGTTGAAGAGAGGGAACAAGCATGTAAGCTGCAACCAAGCGTGATGCTGCTTAAGGAGCAGGCTGTTGTAGCTGCAAAACACCCCCTATGCAGTTCAGAAAAGAGAGGTAGATACTTTTGTAATGACCCTCTCTAACCCCCCTCTCTTTGCCTCCCTTTAAATTTACTGCTCTTAAGAGCAAGTTCATTTTCAAATTTATCATATAACACTTGTGTGCAAGTCAACCCAGGTTTTTAGGATCAAAAAACCTAAATTTCTTGATTTATACATGGGTATACATGGTAATTGAGAATCGAGCAGTTGCATACTCTATTTGCAGAACTCTTTTAATTGTAACAAAGTGCTTGCTTTTCTCAATATTCTGTCTCAGCCTAGGTTCATGTGACCTATACAGTTATAGCGGATACCAAATAGTTTGGATGAAATTATTAAAATCTTGTTGCATGGACTTGTGGACTTGATCAACTATTGTTTCTATATTCATGAAATTTCTTTAACTATTACTAGAGAACTCTAATATTCAGTCTTGAATTGCTGTTTAGATTAAGTGCTGTATTTGAAGTGGACACTGATCTTCAGAAAGCTGTGACATCCAAAATCACAGCAGAACTAGCCTGGCCCTCTTTACTTGGTTCATCACGACATTTGGATTTTTCACTTACCAACACAAATAGCTCATCTGTAAGTGCTAGCAGTGGTAATGCAGTACTGTATTTAACAAATCAAAACTTAATTTTTCCTGGACTGTTACTTGAAGACAATAAATGTGAATTGAACTTTCTTCTGTCAGGAGGAAGAAATTCTTCTAGAAAATCCTGCAGATGTTCCTGTTTTTGTTCAGTTTCTTCCCATAGCACTGTATTCCAATCCTTCAGGCTTCATAGATAAGTTAATAGACCGGTAAGTGATAGTCAAAAGTTCTTCATCGATTTATGTCAAAACCAATGCTGTTATCATAGCCATAGTGGTAGCAAAAAGTTGTGAAAGATCAGCTTGAGTTTGAATGGATGGGAAAATGTATACAGGGACTGCATCTTTGACTGAACTGTGTATTTGATGGCTCTTAGGCATAAACTAGAAGTGGCCCTTTTGTTAAACTTGGGCCTACTCCAATTGCATTTAAAGTGGGGAACATAGAGGGCCTAACTTTTACAAAGTGAATGCATGGATAAAGGGCATCTAGCCCTTCCCACCTCCTCTTTGGCAGATCACCTCTCGGATTCTCTCTTCTTAAATGAATATAACAGTTGGGCTCCAGTACCAAAAACAAGTCCAACAGGAAGGGAAAAAAATGTGCCTCGGGGTGGGAACTGTAAGCCACTGCTTGTGTGTGCACCTGCATACTTTAAGTGTGCACCCCTTCTATAAATAAGACAAGCTGCTAGATGATAGGGCGCAGATGGATCTGCTCTATTATATGGAATTTCATCTTTTGGATCCATCGTATAATATCTCAACCCAAAAAAAACCATAAGCAGCCACCAACACTTCTTTGCAAACACTTGCACAAAAATTGACGCAGGGATATAATAAGGCTGTATAGCAGTGTTTCTCAAACTGTGGGGTTGAGACCCACTTGGTGGGTCGCAATCTGATGTCACATGGGTCACAGAAAGCTGGGAGCAGCTCTCTTGGAAGCTGCAGACCTTATTCTCGCTATATTCCTTTTGTGAGTGTTAACAGTTTTAATTTTCAAGCAAGGTTGTGTAATTTTGGTTTTTGTTCTGTACTTTTGTCCTAATCCTGCTTTCTGTCAGGAATGCTTCATTGTTGTGCAATTGCTGTAGTCCACAAATGCCAGTTTGCATTCAGAAGTGTCATTTTATGATGTCACTGCCAGCTGTGACATCACTTCCAGGTTAATGACATCACATCTGGTGGGTCCCAACTTGAGTGCCATTCTAAAAAGTGAGTTTGGTCCCTGGACTAAGAAGTTTGAGAACCATTGCTGTACAGCATTCTCATACATCTGTAAGAGGCCATATGTCTTGAAACAAGTAGAATACTTTTGGTTTCAGTTTGGTTTCTTGTCCAGTATTCCAGTGCAAAGCATAAAATGACCCTTCAGTGAATAGATGGCACCCCTGCATACAAAAGAGGCACCTTTGGATCCAACACTTCGTTTTGGAATGGTTGTGAAACCTTGGCAAATAGCCATTTATTACCTAATACTAGTAATTACTCCATGTAGTATTCAGCCTTTTGCATGATGACAAAGTTAATTTTTCTTCAAAAGTAGAAACAATCCCAGCTGACAAGTTCCTCAAATATGTAGAAATTATTCATATATCTTGAAAGCATATTTAATTTCCCAATTTCATAAGTACATCTAATTATGTTTGTGGGGTTGGGTTTTCTAGGTTTAACTTGAGCAAGCCAACAAACTTCAATTTGAGGACACTAGAATTTCAGGTTTCTAGAAACTGTGTAAGTAACCCTTTTTGTTGTTTTATCCAGCTGGTGCAATGTAGTCTTTAAGAACATTTAATGCAAATTGAAAAACCTAGGTCCACCATGAATTTGCTGTATGACATTGTATCTCAGACACACACACACACACACACACACACCCTCTGTAATATAGGGATCACATTGGCTTATCTTGCCATACACAGAAGACCATGGTCATAGGGAAGCTGTGCACACTTTGGAATAGCAAAACTAGGCTTACTGCCACATGTGCTCTTGACCAGGAGCTGCTACCAATCCCAGGTCCTAGTTGCATGTACCTGCATTCCATACTCTTACATTTTTAGATGATCACTTAGGATGTAACTCTGTAATGTGTCGTGTTCATAGATGTTCCTAAGTGCACATATTTTCATGTATAATATTTAAAATAAGAGCTTTAAATGTGCAGCATTAAAAAAAAGCAACTGTGATCATTAAGGCATGAGCGAGAATATATACATTTTAAATGTTGGTTTCTCTCTGTCTTTCAAGGGCCAGGCACTGCAGAGTTCCACAGGATTTGCAGAGGGGATGTCTAGGCAATTGGTTTTAAATGTGATTTTGAAGCCTGGTGAGAAAAAATCTGTGACAGTAAAATTTACTCCAGTTCTCAATAAAACAGTCTCATCAGTAATAATTGTCAGGTACGGTATACCTTCTGAATGATTTCATTTGGGGCTCCATTTGTTGGCTGAAGGACGTTTCCCCTTACCTTGGGTAAAGCCCCAAACTGACACTATGGGGCTTCTTAGATCCACACTACCATTTCATATTTATGTCTTTGACCTTTTTCTATAGAAATAATTTGACTGTAATAGATGCTATAATGGTTAAAGGACAAGGAACAACTGAGAGCATGAGGGTTGCAGGCAAACCACCTGGACCAGGAAGTTCTTTACGCTTTAAAATCACAGAAGTACTACTAAAAGACTGTACAGAAAGTGAGTATTCTATGTTGAGAGAGCTGCTGAAATCAAAATCCATGTGAATGAAAGTGTATAACTGATCTCCTTTTTTAAAAAGCAAGAATGTAAGAGGTGAAAGTGACTAAAATGGTGTTTTTAAAAACAGTTATGTTGATATCTCTCATTATTAAACTAAAATGTTGTTTTTCTTTCTTTTTTATTCAGAAACTAAATTAAAGGAGCCAAATTTTACTTTGAAAAGAACATTCAGAGTGGAGAATACAGGGCAGCTCCAAGTGAATATAAAATCTATGGAAATCAGTGGATATTTATGTGAAGGATATGGATTTAAAGTACTCAACTGTCAAGAATTTGCACTAAACGCCAATGCCTCTACAGACATTGTCATATTGTAAGTTCACTTTTGTTAAAGGCACCATTTTCAACGTAAGCAAGTAGGGTGGGATGGAGAGAGCTGGGGTTGTTTTTAAGTACCCTACATAAACAAGTATTGAATGGTAGCATCGTTTTTTTTCTGTGCAAATGCAGTCTGTAACATTTTACTCTTCAGGTAAGGTATAAATTATAAACGTAACAGTTCTAACTTAAATAAGGATTTGCATGCAGATCCTTAAGAAGGACATGTTTTTGTTCTCCCTTTCCTATTGGTTGGGCAGTGTGTCTCTTGTTCATTCTTTGTCTCTCTTATTGACCGTTGTTCCTTCAAACCCCTCTCACAACCAAATCCTTAAATATGTGGATGAAACCGCCATCATTCCCATCTCATATAAATTTATCTGATTGAATACTTCCAATTAATACTCAATCATTTAACATGAATTCTTGTGTATTTATTTATTTAGGATGTTATGGGGTTTGGACCTAGTTGTCTTGACCAATCAAATGAATTATGCTTCAAAAGAAGTTCCGTGTAGTTATTACTCATTTATACTATAAATTATCAAAGGGATGCTACAGAAAAACTTCACGGGTAAAATATAGCCATAATTGCAAAAGCATACCAATCACTTTAAAGGATAATTGTTTTTCTTTAGGAATAGCCTCTCTTTTTTATAACATGTCTGTTAGCTGTCTGTGAACTACATGTGTTGAAAGTATTCATCTATACTGCATTTTCAAATAATTTTTTTCCTGAAGATGTGCTCTGTGTGATTTTCATACTGGTATTTGCAGAACTGCCAAACACACAAGCAGTGTTAATTTCATTTCAGCGCTCAAACCTGCAGTATGTTCTAATAAATCATTGCTTGTGTCATAGAATTTAACCTAGTAAAAAGTCCACATAAAGCCTTGGAAGGCTAATATAATTAAATGCTACTAAATTGAGAGGAGTCGGAGGACACGTTAACCTTTTGAAACTTGTTCCATGTTTCTTTGGCTTCTGAACAATCTCTTCTCTTGCTAGTATTTGTCTTGAGATGAGGTGTGAGAGTGTGGCAAATCTAGTCAATATTACTTGTAAGCTTTTACATCTCAGCTTGAATCCCCTCATATATATTTGTTTTGGTAACTAGTTCTCTCAACACTGAAATGTGTTCCCTTGATCCTGTGATCTGATTCATGCATAATTGTTTACTGTAGCAAAAAAACGATGGCTTTCTGTGAATGAGTCATCATAGGTAATGACTACAGACTGAATTTTCACATTGCATGGTTTCAACGTGAGCACAGTACAGTATGACTTTCTACATCTGGATTCGTCATTAAGTGTTGACAATGCATGTACATTATTTCATCTGTGGATCACCCTATTGCCACAAATGCAGTTATGCAAATTATGCAGTTATTGATAACTACATAATTACCAATAAACCAAATAATTGGTAAACTCTCCCCTAGTTCAAGTCCCAAAATAAATGAGGGGGAGAGAAATGTTCTAATGTTTTTCTCAATCCATTTCAAAAGTTGGAGCCTGGCATACTTCTAATAATGTTGGGGATTAGAAGTCACTTTGGATGGCCCTGGCAACTCCCTATGAATCTTTCAGTATACCTTATAAAGACACTGAGATTTCTGCCATGGGTCTGGGATGCTGCCAGAACACATCGCAGCAATGTCTTTAGGATAAATGGAGGCATTGCTGAGAAAGCTTGCTTCAGGAAGGAGGTAGCGAAAGCAAAATTAGCCTGTGTCAGGCTGGACCCAATTTCCAGGGGAGCGGTGTCCAACGTAACATTGCCCTTTTCATCGATATACTAGCACAGTTGCCTAGTTGGTTGCTTTTTCAACTGTGGGAGGTGGTGTTGACTCTTAGAGTGACTCTAGCTTACACTAAACATGTGAACTTGGATTTTGTTATCTCTGTGAATATTGTAACAATTTAATCCTTATGAACTCTTAACAGGTTTACACCAGATTTTACTACTTCCAGAGTAATTCGTGAGCTGAAGCTAACTACAGCAGGAGGCTCTGAATTTATATTCATACTAAATGCATCCCTTCCCTATCACATGTTAGCAACTTGTGCAGAGGCGCTACCCAGACCCAATTGGGAATTGGCACTGTATGTAATAGTCTCAGGAATAATGAGGTACTGTGCATAATCTTCTATTCTTTTTTGTGTCTGTACATTATGCTCCTATTTTGGAGCTCACAAATTAGATGTTAGGAAAGCATCCTGATATCACTTCTGTTCAAACACCAATGCATTTGATAGGCTCTTGCTTGGGTGCTAATACGGACTTGTATATAGATATGTATGAATGGAGTTAAGCTTGCTGTTAGATCTTTCCCACCTTTCCCTCCTCCAGAAAAGCAATGGAAAACTGCAGTTAATTAGACAGTAGAGAAAAAGTCACATTTTAGCTAAATACACTTGGTTGCCTGGTTGCCTATTGGACAAAAAGCAACACTTGGATTCTTGTGCTGAATAATTCTAAATTCCCATGTGCATAATAATTTGTTAAAGTTGCAAAACTGATGATAAACTGCTAGCAAACATCTCCTGTGGGAGCACATAGGCCAAATATGGAGTGAAATGAATGTCTGCTCTTATACCACTGCCCCTAACTTATTTATAAGCCAGAAATTTGTATAGCCTTAGTGGAGCATGGGTGATGTCCTGTGCTTTTATGCATTTTAACAAAAAAGCCTAAACATCGCCTTTTTGGTGTTAAAATATCTGAATAAAAACATAAAACACCACATTTTCATGTTTAACATACTTTCCAGAAATTGAAATGCAGGCGGAGCCTTTTAATCCAGGATGTCAAAAGCAGTGTTAAAAAAATATATTTGTTTTTTGAATGGATTTGATTTAATTAGCAGTCAACTTTAAAAAAAAAAAAAAGCCATGGCAACATGGCTGCAGGCATCATTCAGGGGCTCAGAACAGATTAGTATCAATTTGATAAATGCAAATACACTTCCTGGCATTCCAGAGTAGGGAAGGAGGTCTTAGTCAAAACTAATTGATAGTAATCTGCTCTAATGCCCTGGAGAATGCTTGCTGCTATGTTGTCGTGGTAAGATAAGTTTTTTTAAAAAATGCTGATTGCTAATTTTTAAAAAAGTGTCAAATCGGTGTCTTCTGCTAAGTCAAATAGCGGATAGGAAAACAGTGTATGAGAAAGCTGTGCCTGTGGATTACTTTTCCATGTCGAAATAATGCTGCATCTACTGAAACTATATCACCTACCTAGTACACTTTTAAAGCATTTAAAAGTAATAAAAATAACTTGGAATGAGAACTTAGAATAAAAACACAACATTGCTTTCTGCCTTTCAAATCACAAATTCTGTGAAAAGATAGCACAATTTTCAAACACCCGTACTAAAGGCTGATGCTTGTGGAGTGAATGAGCACTTGAATATTTGTCTAAGTTGGTCATGCCAAGCCTATGACGCATGTATCGAAGGTGCCATGCCACGATGTTCTGGGTGACATGCCAGAATTCACCATGACCCGACAACTGGGTTTGCTTTATTAGTATTTCAGTTCTGTAATGAATTGATGTTTCTTTATATACTCCATAGCCCCACACTATGCATTATATGATTGGACTGTATTTTTTAAAATATGCAAATAATTATTTTTATTTGCTTTCGTTTGGGGAAAGGGGAGTGACATGCCAGCAGAGTCAAGTTAGGCATTTTTGACATGACCGGCCCAAAAGGTTTGCTATCACTGCTCTAAGAGCTATGTACAAATAAGCCAGGGACAGTGATATTACAAGAGCTCCTCATGACACCACTACTCATAGCTGTGTCCCACAAGAGCTATTTGGCAAAGAAACCAGCTTGAATTACAGTGGGCCCTCTGTATCCATGGGGGACCCATTCCAGAACCCCCGCAGACACCAAATTCTGTGGACATTGTCACCACACTGGTTGCCCACATGGGAGGCTGGTGGGGATGGTGGAATAGGGCAAGGAGGCTTTGAGAGAGGGTGGATCTAGTGGGGGAGGCAGTAAATCCCAGATCCTACCCTCCTTGCCTTCAGCCTACCCACTTTCCTTGGCCTTTGCTAATGAAATTGCTGGCACAAGTCAAAGGAGATCCATTGCAGGATGGATTACAGAGGGGAAAGGGGATTCAAATCCCCTTTCCAAGTTCCTTTCTTTCTTCTGCTGCTCCACCTCCACCTCGCTGGATACAGCGAGCACCTTTCTGTTGCAGCTACATTGGCTGGGGGGTGATGGGGTGGAAGGTAGGATTAGACCATTAATTGCATATCCAACCATATGTGCCTATGTAAATATCACTTACAGTTTGGTTTTTTCTATCTGTCTGGTGGTTTGTAGGGATGGGAAAGGAGTGGTGTTACCTAAGCTTGCCTTTGTATTCTTCAGTTTTTAAACTCCTCTGTTGCAGCGTGCTCTTCCTTTTGGTAATTGGAACAGCCTATTTAGAAGCTCAAGGAATTTGGGAGCCATTCAGAAGACGCCTGTCCTTTGAGGCATCCAATCCTCCCTTTGATATGGGAAGGACATTTGATCTCAGGAGAATTGTTGGAATTTCATCTGATGGAAAGTAAGGCCTTATGAATTGGATGTTTAGTATTTCTCACCTAGTGTATCGGTCACGTAATAATCTGGGCTGATCTCAAGTGCAGCAAAAACATTTTGCAGAGTTAAATTGAAACGGGAACAGAGCGGTTTTTTAGGCTGTTGTACTTAAAGAAATGTAAATACTTAAAGAAATGAAAGTGCCTCACTTTAGATTTAGAATGTTGGGTGAAAGCAACATATTTTTTAAAAGTGTATCCCTGGATATATCTGTCTGTTACACCAAATTAGGGTGACTTTCAGCCCAACCTTATGGGCTTCTGGCTGCGTGCAGTACAGCAGCACCAAAATGACCCCTGCGGAATCCCACAGGGCCAGAGCAGCTGCCAGAGTCTCCTCAGGATAAGGGAACATCAGTACCCGTACCCCATGTAGAACTCTTCTGGCCCCAGTGGGTCTCCTCTGATCTGCGCCCACTATTTAGAGGATGCAGAACTGAAGAGGCCCATATCAGATACTGCAGCTCAGGAGGGGTTATAGGATTTGGCAACAGACTCTACCAAAGTCCTTACCTCCTCCTGGATCCGATCCACCCTCTGGACTTCACTACCTTGCCCTGCTTTGAGAAGCCTCCCTGCTACCCAGCAGGAATACTTACCATTCAGCATTCCTCCTGGGCATCCTCCCAGCACTCCTAGTGCAAACTAGTGCTTTCCTGACCACCAGCCCTGTGTGTCTCCCGCCAGTGGCAAAGTGCCTTAGGCCTTTTTAAAATATCCAGTACCCGCGATGGGGAGATTAGGATCGGGCCCTTTGTATGTTTCTATTTGTACTATTCTTATATGACTTGGAAGCCTATATATTTGGTTCATTTTATCCTGCTTTTTGTAGCACAGTCTAAATAGTGTACAAATATGAAACAAGAAAATTAATAGAATAAAATACAGCAATGCAAACCAGCAGTATAAAATACAATCAGTTTAGTGCATAAGGGTAATGTTAACAAAAAAATCATGCACAGATTTCAGATTTTGCAAGCAAAAGAACCCTTTTGTGCATAAGTGTGTCAACTATTGATGCATGATATTTTTGTCTCCCAAACCAACCCCACACAATAATAGGTATGCACAATCATGTGTGCACATCTGGCTTTTCTCTCTCTCCTATCCTGGTAACTATCACAAATTCTTTCTGGGTTTTATATCTGAACTGCCCTTCATCATGCAATATTAGACAGTTTGGCAGCATGTGTAGAGGAGCAGTTTAGACCAGTGGTCTTCATCCTCTTTCATGCCAGGTCCCAAATAAATGGAGTATGAGACTGGGGACCCACTGCCAATCCCACCTTTCTCCCAGGACATAACCTGTCCCCATACTTCAGAAAGCTGTATAAGTTTGTAGAAATATTAAAATTCTTCATATATTTTTCTAATTGCATAGCTGCATTTTACTGAATATTTGTCCTGTGAGTCATTTAAATCCATTTACTCTGCTTCCAGCTTGAATGCACTTGGACCTGATTCTAACCACAACTCCTCCAGAGGAATCTATGGACCTGGAAGTTCCTCTTCTCGATCCAGTGCTGGAAATCATAAGCAGTGCAACTCAACAGCAAACCTGCACAGCAATAGAAATTCAGTCGAGGTTGAGAATGTGAAACAGTTTAAAAACAGTACAAATATTGCTAGCAGGACTTCTGTGCAGGCAGGTTCTGCACAGTCAGCAAACCGAACAAGTTCCCTCTTCATGGACTCCACTGCTGCAGCTCAGAATCATGCGGCAGGCAGAAAGTCTAGGGGGACAAAGCAAAGTCAGCAATCACACCAGCAGCATGCTCCTGTCTTACTCGAGCAAAACTTGTCACTACCACCAAGAGTGCCTCAGCCACAAGAGCAGCAGACTGAAAATCCCCTGCCACATTCACAGCTTCCAAGCCCTTCGCATTTGGACTGTGCCAGCAATACAAGGCACAGCTCAGAGGACTCTGACATTGCTGCTCTTATAGAAACAATGGACAAAGACTTTGATCACCCAGAATCCCCTTCCCCAGATGTGTTTACAGAGCAACCCCCATCTCCAGTAGCAAAAAACAAAGGTAATAACTTCCTGCTTCATCAGGTTTACAGGTTTTTTTTTTTTTGTAGGGTAAGAGGGCATTAACATTGGGTGTGCTTCATGAAAAAAATTCCAGAGACTCTTGCCTTGGGCCATGCCTTCCTTGGTGAAGCCAGGGTACCTCCTCTGATCAAAGCATGCTTAGGCAAAACTAGATTTTTCTGATGAATGCATATTTTCCAAAAAGGATGTTGAAATCACCATAATCTGTCTTTCCCTAATAATCTCTCTAGAAGAAGAGTTGTCTGCTTAATAACTCTGGGAGACATGTTGACTTAGAGAAAACTTAAACTGTACTGTACTCTTAAAGCAATGATCGAGAACTTCCTTTTTTCATGTTAGTTCTCCCATTTTGATTTCTGTCAGCCTTAAAAGATTAATACAATACAATCCCATCAACTTTGTAATGTATTTTGTGGTACAATCATGTTTTCAGTGCATTTTCCTGTGTCTCCCAGAGCAAACTGCTTTCTCCATTTTTAAAGCATGTAGCCCTAGCTAGTCTCTAATATAGGTATACAACAGAAAATAAATAATGTATATCTATGTTGTTTAGAGCAGGGATGGCAAATTCATTTCATACAGTGGGTTGAACAGCATTTGTGGCATCTACTGAGGGCCAGAAGTGATATCATTAAGGAGGAAGTCACATCATTAAGCAGATGATGTCTGCTTTGAAATAGCACTTTGTTCTCAAGTAGAAATTCATTGGCTGCAAATGACAGAAGATATGCAAATCTTGATCATATTTTCAAGATGTGCAACTGTGTTCATACTGCGCAGCAGTGGCAGCCTGTGGGCCAACTGCCTTCATAAACTGGAAGAGACAGATCAGGCCATGCTGTGTATGGCTTCTAGAAAGGAACATGTCCTCAGGCTTCACTGTTAATTGGAGGATATTATGCAATATAGAGTCTGTATTATGCACATGTTTGAGGAAATAGACCAGGCCCGCCCATTTCATGCTTTCATTTTTTTACCCAGCCTAAAGGTACACTTCTCCATATCTTCCTGGAATCCTTGAACTATTCTAGCAGAACATATTGCAGTGGGTAGTCATACGTGGTAGGGATTGGGGAGTGATACCTCTAGATAAGCTTGGGTTGCCATGCCAGCCCTTTAGCAATGTTATATGCTTCTCTCAGGGCACAATCCTAACTTGTACCGGAACAGCAAAGCCTGCGGGCCTGCACTGTGTCCAGTACGAGGCTACTGGAGCCTCCCTGGGGCGTAGTTCTTTAGCAGGCGTAGTTCTGAGCAAGCTGCACGGCCTGGCAACAGAGGCTTGGATATCTTGGAGTCTACCCCCCACTTCCCCGGGGCTGGCACGCCTCTTGGCCCAACCACCTCCACCCAGTTCCTCCCACCGCCCCCCACCCAGAACCACTCTTGCACCAGCTGAAGTCGGCTGGCACACAAGCAGCGCAACCATGGGCCAGCACCCTTAGGCCGACACTGCTGTTAGCCACTTGCATCGACCCAATGGCACCAGCGCTGACGCCAGGCACTGACCTGCTAACATCGGCCCAAAGGCACAGTTTGGATTGTGCCCTCAGATACCATGGGTGAAAGAGACAAAGTTTTGCATGTGTGGCATTTGCAAGGCAGGTTGCTAGTGGTTACGAAGCTTCTGGAATCTACCCATCACAAGCCATTCAGAGGCAGGACCTAGTTGCATTTTGTCAAAGGATAGAGGATATGCTACTTGGCTCTAATTAAACACTCCCATATTATATGAAAGAGTTAAGCACCTGCTTGAGCTCCATATATATATTTCAATGCTACCATCCAATACATCCTTACGTGAGAGTTTCTGTTGAACAAAGTGATACCTCTGAGTTAACATGTGTAAGATTGCACTGTTAATGATCTTCAACTTTCACTGCATTTTAAAGCTGTAAGCAGTTCTTCTCTTGTGTAATTTGATCATAAATAATGTGTTGCAAGTTTTTGCCCAAAATAATGTCCTCTTCATGTTCGCTTTGGTGTTTTCAAACTACCTGAAGTGCTTTCTAATTTAAAAACATGTCTTATATGCTATTCCAGGAGCTTTGTGGTACAGAAGGATTTGTGGGGTAGGTTGGGTTGGCTTTTACTAATCTGAGCCATATACGCACAAGATTAGGCATGCTTGGAGCTATGTGCAATCTCAGGTGGGGAATGTGGCTGCTTCAGTTTTCAGTGCAGCAGTTTTGCAGTATCAAACCATTTTTATATACAGGCAAGGTTAAAAACATTTCAGAGAACAAATAGTTTCAGCTGCACAGAAGCAATGTAAAGAAACATTTGGAAATTTAAGCTTTGAGAAATCACCTTTCCTCAGACGTCAGCTTTTTGTTTGATTGACAAAGTTGATTCACTAACAGTTCAATATAAGCATGCAGTAGCATAGCTGGGGGCTGCTCCGCAACGCGCTGTGTGAGCAGCCCTTTCTGGGCAGCGACGGCAACATGCAGGCACTTGCCAAACCCAACGACGACTTTCGCGTATTGCCGTCGCTGCCAGGAATGGCTCCAACAGTGAGTGGGAGGGGGCCGCTTACATGGCGCATCGCCTCCCCCGTACACTACTGTAAGCATGCTCTGCACAATGTTGAAGGTCAGTAATGTGACAAAAAAAATTTTATTTCAATTGTCGTTTAAAAATGATACAAGGAAAACTTTCATTTATTGTGTTTGTAACTGAATCCTTAAGACTAATGTCTGCTTAGCAGTACTTAGGGAGGACACAAACATAAGTTTTTCCAAGAACATAGAAATGAGATTAAAACTTGGAGCCTGTGTAAATTGTATGGTGTCATGCAATAGTCGAGGAAATGCAATAATCCAAAAACTGGTTTTTGAGGTTTCATTTATCTAGACATACCCAGTTACAGGCCCTGCCCCTCTATTCAAGGATCTGGAACCCATCCTCTTAACGTAATGTGGGTTCTGAGCCTGCAGTCTAGGGCCAGACCTGAGCTGCTCTCTGGTGGCACCTGGGAACCTTTCTGAGGCCCCTGGAGCAGGGGCTGGCGTACTTCCCATTTTCAGAAAGACATACCCTTTCAGCTGCTCCGGAGGCGTGTGTCTGAAGCTAGTAGAGGGCACTCCTGGTTTCTGCGGGCCTCAGAAAGGCTCTGAACCTGACCAGAACAAGGTCTTAGTTGCGCTGGGAGTTCCTGTTAATAGAAACCTGCAGATTTCAGTATCTGGGGGAGGGGGTGTTCTGGGACCAGACTCCACCTGTATTATGTAAATAATTGACCAGCTCTGAGTTTACAAGAGTTGTCAACATGTTAGCCAGAAGGCTGAGAAAAGCTAGCTTAATATTTAAAAGAATATTTATATGCCACTTCGTAACACAAATAGTTTACAAATTGGTTTACGTAGTAAAATAAATAACCAGTGGCCAATGTCTGTAAAGCATAATATAAGAGTCATGACTCCCATTAGACTGACTAGGTGTGATGGCAGTGATCTTGAAATACCACCAGTATGAAAGTGTCATTAAAATGAATTGTATTTTGCATGAAGAGGTGCAGTTGAGGAATTGTATACCAATTGCATGAGCTCTCTTGAAGTGTCCTAGTGCAACGCTTGTTTGTTTAAACACAAGTCTGTATACTGTTTCTAGCAGATTTTATCCTTCTAGCTGGGTAGTGAGACACCTTTCAAGGGATATTTCTCTTATATTTGGGCAATAGCAGTTATCCCCATTTTCCCAGTGTATTCTAATTACTGTTGGCTAGCGTCTTTTTGTTTTGGATTGTGAGTCCTTTGGTACGGGGAATATTTTTTTTCTGTGTAAAACTGCTGTGTGAACTTCAAAACAAAAGCCCACCACCAGTAGATAAGTGCTAACTGGACAAAGAATCATCAAGTGGTGTCCCCTTATACTTGGCAGGGGAATGCAACTGTCCCTTTTCACCACAGCATGGTGTCTTTTCCAGGGGCTATGGCTGTTGTCTCATTGGCACTTTTAGACTATGAGCCCTTCCGTGACAAGGAACCATTTATTGATCTGTTCTGCTTTGAAATCCCTTTGTGAACTACTTGTTGCGAAGGAAATATATAAATATTGGTAATAATGAATGATTTTGCCCCAGGGACTCGCTAAATCTGTCACAGGTTATAGCTGTTAACTAACCTGAAGCTGCCTTTATTGCCCCCAGGGAAAGGAAAACCATTTCAGCGCAAATCTAAACCCCAAAAGAAGCGGGAAGAGAAGGAGCGAAGAGGAAAGGGAAAGCAACAAGAGGATGAACTGAAAGATTCTTTAGCAGATGACGACAGTTCTTCAACTACCACAGAAGCTTCCAACCCAGACACAGAAACGCTTCCGAAAGAGGTAAGCAGTTCTGCAAAGGGGGTATTAACGTAACACTATTTTTATCAGTCTTATGTCAATGTCAGGAGGGAGCCTGTGCTGAAATGATGCCTGCCTATACACCTGCAGGTAGAAAATGACTCCTACTTGCAGGTATATGAGCAGGCATTTTTCCTGGTTCTCTGTATGTGAAATCTGCAGCGATAGGATGGCTTCCTGCAATACAAGCTCATCAGTTTGAGTTCTGTTATGTTTGAGCTTTTGTTTTTGAGTTCAGGTTTTTATTTTTGTCTGATTGTAGGACCTCAGTGACATAAGGAAGCATTCAGAGCAGAGCACTTGTAGAAACTATGCTGATAGCCACTTTTGCTACACCCTCTTGCCGAGGGTTGAGAGAATGGGGCTGCCATATGGGGAAATACTTCAGCTGGGGCATATGCAAGAAGCAGAGGCATATGCAAGCACTAAGCTCTGGATGCTCTTTACTAAAATGCCAAAGGAATGGGTGTTGGACAAGGTACATAGATGAAGAGCTTCTGTTGGCACATTTAAATATTCCAGCTACCCCAAGAAATTGCTTAAAAACAGACCTCAAACTCCCACCTTGGCACAAGTTACAGGAGGAGAATCTAGGCAACACCTCCAAAATCACCTGGACTTAATTCTGAGCCAGTTAACATCTTTGTATCTATAGCGTAATCTCTAGTTTCAGCAGCTAGAACCATCTCTGCGAATCCAGATTGTGCAAGTCCTTCTGGATATTCTACACAATTGCCCCGGCATCTTACATTTCATATATATTGTTTGAAGTATTGGTGTTCTCCTTTTTGAAGTGCAGCTATTCACTCAATGATCTTGGTTTTGTGTTGTGCTGCTTTTAGGAGCCAGAAAAGCAGAAGGGAAAACAGCCAATCCTAGAAAAACAGGAAAACGTAAAGCAGAAAAGCAAAAAACTTACCAAGAAAGAAATCCCAGCAGATGTGAAATCCAGGTAAGCATAGCTGGGTTAGTCACATCCAGATTTCATTGCCTTCTCAACCAGATGTAGGACAAAGAGCGTCAACCTGTTCCATGCCTATGATAGTGATTTGTCTCTTTTGCTAGTAATGGAAATATGTGCACAGTAAAATAGGTAATTGCAAAGAATTTCTGTACAGTTAAGAAGTCAGGGTTTTATAAGTAAGATTGAACTACAGATGGTAATGGATCACTGTTCTTATCTGTTGTGCATTTACTATATGCAAGATTTTTTCAGTGCTTAAAACACTTCAGACAATAACTCCTTCCTATGTGTTCAAACTTAGTTCCTTTGAGATGCCATGTCCTCTGTCTCTGGAAAATAAACAGCACAAAAGCTTTTCTTCCAAGTTGTCTGCTCAGCATACATTCACAAATGGATTCAAGCCAAGGAATCTCCAGAAAACTAAAGGTATGCTGATACTGGCTAAAGTGTAGCTCTGAAACACTGATCTCAGCTGTTCTTCTCTGGCCTTGCTTGTGTGGCGAAATACCTCTCACTATTTGTTGCTGTCATCATTGTCTGTAGGGTTAAACACAAAGTTGATGGACAGCAGACCACCATCACTAGCAAAGTTTTTCTCCAGTGGCTCTGGTCATGAGCCAGGCAACACCAGCAGCTCGGAAGGAGAAAAAGACTCTCCACCTCCTGAGTGGGACTTGGTGCCAATTCACAAAGCAGGCAATTGTAAGTACATGTAGGACACCATTTGACATTAGGCCAGTAATGTTATGGGCAGTGAATCAAGTTCGGTGACAGTATTAAAGTTCAGTAGTAAATCAATATTTCTTGGCTTTTTGAGCCCATCTTTGCTGTTCTGCTCAATGGCACAGGATTGTTACAGGGCTCATGCCACTAAGGATTTGTTTGGCTCATACTTTTTGCCCTTCCCCTCCCTCAGATTTGTTTGTGGGAATGCCCAAGAACAGTTTACACTGTTTCTCATTCTCATCCTTGTGGAGAAAGGTGAATGTCTAAACAGTTTGGGCGCTCGCAAGATTGCCTGTTACTCTGAAGGGAATTACTTGTATTGGTATAATCTTAAGGCTCACTCCCAGTCTTCTCCTGGGAGCAAGAAAATAATTTCTGAGCAGGCTCTAAAGACCATCCAGTATTGGAGATGAAGTTGCTGTGCCAGAACAAGTTAGTTAACAGTTATTATGTGGACAAGAAGCACTGTATGAGGCCTTTTCTGGGCAGCGCCCTCTAGCAGTGCCCCCTCCACAATCTGAATACCTGGAAGTAGCTCTTTCACTCTCTCAGATGCATACCTGACCTGGCAAAAAGTTTTAGTAAGACAGTGGGTGTTGAAGTCAAGAGGTGCATTTGAAGTCAAGAGGTGCAGGGATGGACAACCCAGTTCAGCTTCTTGTAGAGGATGACATTTTGGTCAGAGCAAATAGACGCGACACTAGCAAGCACCTTCAAAACAGTCACACACATCAAGAACTTCAAAACAGCGCTCAAAAGTGGACATGAAAGTTTACATTTTCAGGAGATGCTTCTAAACATTCCTGCCTGTACAGATTGCACCTTTTTACCACCACATGTAGTAATTTCCTAATTTAGCAAGAACCTGCCTTAGTTCTATTCCTGTCCACAAACAGCATTGGAACTAAAATACATTGAATTACTATGGTCAGCTCTTTACCAATTAGGGAGGTCTAACTGGTGTCAGAATAAATATTTTTCAGAAGAGATAATATGACTGCTTAAAATTGGCCTGATGATGGTAATCAAAATAGGATCTCTTTCTGATTTCCCAGCTACTGACAACCTTTATAAGCTGTCCCTGCAAACCCTCAGTGCAGATGCTTTCTTGAAACAACGACAGACCTCACCAACTCCTGCCTCTCCATCTCCACCCCCTGCAGCACTGGCCTTTGTGCCCCGGAGCACTTACAGCAGTATTGTGAACAATTGCAAGTAAGTTCAGGTGGTCACTGCATAACTTAGGTCAAAATCTGGACCAGAGGAAAACTTAAGATACTTTATGGTGTCCCTTCTTAAAAACATGCATTATATTTTAAATGTCAGCTTTTAAAAAATCAGTAATAGCTTTTATTCTTCTGTCTAGGAGGAGATCTTTCAGGTTGGGTTTATAGGGATTTTAAAAGCTGGAATTTTTAGTTGTTTTAAAGGAGTAATTCCACTTACCAAAACAATACTTGAATGATCTAATAAATAGCTCTTTGAGAATTTGGAGTTCCTGCATGGCTGGTGGAGAGTTGGTATGTGAGTCCAGCCCCAGGGGTCAGGTTTCTTCAAATACTGACGTTAAGTCTGAAGGAATTGTCTAAAGGCAATACAAATCATGTCTGTTAAACAATATGATTCTAGAATGATCTGGTGATAGATGCAAAACTGAGAAGAGAGAACTTGGGCAGTAATCCAGAATGGGTGCTGATCCCTTTTGGGATAATATACTTTCCTCAGTCATGCAAAGTTCAGTTCTCTTTGGAAAGGCCATCTAAGCTCTCTTCCCTATTTGTGCAGGAAAAGCAAGCAATTGGAATCAGTCTTGTAGTTGCACCTAAGTACTAGTCTATATGATTGGAACTCTGAGATAGGGGAAGGTAGAGAATGGGGACTGTGTCTATGGCCGTCCCTGTGACTGGGAGACTTCTTCAAACTAGGCATTGGCTGGTTCCTGGACTTGAAATAGTCATTTGAAATATATAGTTTTGTTGTCAAAATTCATATAGGTAAGCGCCAAAGAACACTATTCCCTTTTCTTTATATTTTTAGTGAGCCGAAAAGCAAGTTGCTCAGTGGTGCCAAACATAAGGTGGCAAAGGCAGCCTCTCTGCCTGGCAGGAATGGCAACCCTACATTTGCGGCTGTAGCTGCCGGCTATGACAAGAGCCCAGGTAAGGCACCTGTTTGATTGCTGTCCTAGTGTGTGATTGAATTGCTGATGATTTTGCTCAGGTTACACTCATTGTTGCAGGTGGTAGTGGCCTTGTGAAATCTTCACCTATCAAAACAGAGGCATCTGGCTGTGTCAGTGTTGTGCACCCAGCTGTTGACAGCGATGGCTCAGACAGGTAAAAGACAGATCCACTCAAAACTGACAGCTGAACAATCGGAGCAGTAGGGAAATCTGTAGGGAACAGATTTTTCCTCCTGTACTCAATTAGGAATGCTTAACCCTCTTCTTTGTGCCTTTAAAAAAATGTTGCCTTATCAAAAAATGTTGCCTTATCAAAAATGTTGTTTAAATGTTTCCAGGTTTAGGAAGCAAGTTTTACCATAGTACTGTTCATTTCTAATTTTGAAATGAGAATAACAGGACCAGGGGGCGGGTTCCTCTTTCCACAACATCAAATTATTTGTGGCACTGTGAATAGTTATTACCTAGATACTAAGTAGTTCTCCTTATAGCGAAGTGAATTTTGCTAATGAAAATCTCTTTTCTCCTGTTAGTTCTGGTTTGTGGAGTCCTATAAGCAATCCTAGCAGTCCGGATTTCACACCTCTCAACTCTTTCTCAGCATTTGGAAATTCTTTTAATTTAACTGGTGGTGAGTAGTATGCTGTAGGATTTAAAAAAGTTATAGAACAAAATATGCTATATTTCATAATGGACAACAGTGGAAAGTACAAGTGGGCCTGCATTATCTGTGGGTTTGACACCCTCAGATTTGAAAATCCACGGATGCTGCCCCATACTGGACCCTCTGAAACTGACCAGAGCAGAAGTGACGTTTTTATGCCCTTATAAGGCTTTCTAAGTACTGGGGCTTAAAAGCAAAAGTCTGGTAACAGAGAAGAAGGGTTTGTCATAATAACTTTAAAAATAGGAAGGTGCACATCTTACATGATCCTCTTGAACGTACCTTGACTATATTATGAAAAAAGCAAGAGTAATCGTCCTTTCCCTCTCAGGAAGGAATATAAACAGGGCTTGGATAGCGCGAGTGAAAGCTGCCAGGTCTGTCCGGCTTTCTTTCCTGAGGCAACATGACTTATGTTCCAGCCAATGCTGTGCTGGTGTTGATTGGAGCTGGCTGGAACTTTCTGCCAAAAGTCTTTAGTAATGTCCTCTTTAATAGCAAAAAGCTTGTCTTCAGTTAAGGTTCGGCATGCAGCAGATTGGTTTGGGAGAGGGGTTAGTTTTCACGCTATCAACTTTGGCAGTTGCCGGTTCTTGCAGTTCAGTAGTTGGGAAAATAAAAAGTTCTCAACTTCAGTTTCCAGATACATTTATTTTTTCAAAACTGTCACTTGAGATCTGCTTCTGAAGTTGTGGCCAGTTATTGGCTCCCAGCAATGCTGTAATAAATAGGGACAGTGATAAAAGCAGAAAAACATTAGAAAGCAATTAGCCTTCACAAATGTGTGCCTCCATTCAAATTGTTGTGGAAAATCTCTCAGCACAGTTGTGTAGCTGAAGGAGGAAAACGTGTACTTCATCTGTCTCAGTTAAGAGAAAGATCATGTTTCTGTAGCAATTAGCTTTCAGTAACTGTTAGAAAGTTCAGCCATAGAGCAGGGAAGTGATGACTTTAGTGAGACAGCTAATGCTAAAAAGGGTGGAAGCAAGCTCTCAGGTTAGAAGTATTCTTCAAATGTGGGTGCTCAAAGCAAAAGCTAAAGAGCCTGATTTCAGAACTATCGATCAAGTGTTGGAGAAAGTTCTTGAGGGCCTGATTTTCCTTATCCACCTCGAAGTCCAGACATCATGATCTGTGATGCATTTCTATGGAGAATGTTAAAAGAAAGATGTTTCACACCAACTCCACGAACTCTAGAAGAGCTTCACATGAGCATTGAATCAGTGATCAATGGTGTAACACTAGAACAGTGCTCTACTATGGTTACCCACATAATCAATTGCGTAGAATATGTGCTTTGCAATGAAGGGAAGACAAGTAGAATATGCAACATATGATAAAGAGCCCTAACTGAGATAGTATAGTGTATAAATTACATGAGCATTTCAGTTGCCTTTTTTTGCCTTTGTACTTACTGCAAAGGAAGAAGCAAACACTGGGTGATAAAATTGGATTTCTCTTTCTAACAAGACGTGAAGACATTGCCTTGTCTTGACTAGCACGTAACTTTATCTGCCAATTTGATTCTCTTGAAACACTCGAGTAGCTGATAAAATCTATACTCCCTGTATGTGAAAGCATTGCTTTTCATTTAATCTATCGAAAAATCTTGTTTCCTGATACTGTGTAACCCTATCATGACAGAATGCAATCTGGATATGTCTCTTATCTTCCTGCTTAGAAGTTTTCAGCAAACTTGGGCAGTCACAGTCTGTTTACGGCCAGGAAGTTCAGCGAAACTGGAGCGAGTTCAGTAATGTTCCTTCTTCTATCTGGGACTCTTCAGCCACAGATTTGATGTCCTCCTGGCCCTCAAGTTCAAATTCCCCAACTCACACAACTTCAGTAAGTATCGCTTTTGAATCTTTATATAATGACTGAATACCAGAATTCCAGTAGTTGCTGATTGCTTCTGAATGTTGCTTCAGTTGGAGGTCAGAGAGAGGGGAAAACAACATTTTCTCTGGCTTGTGGTTAGTTGAATGTCTAAAAATGAAGCTATGACTACACTAAAACCGTGCCTCTTAAACATAGCGCTGTCCAAATAATAATTTCTACAGTGGCCATGATGATGATTTCAGTACAAGTACAGTACAAGCCCAGTAGCCTGGCACCTTGCGGTAGTATCAGACACAGTGGTGTCATCTACCCTCCAGTAGATGGTACGCTGGGCGGGACTTACGCATGATCGGCAGCCCGTCCACTCACTTCCACTTTCTTCCCGTTCACTGTGCGGCTTTCCCTGGCCTCAGAGGGGGCGCCTGCTCGCCGGGGGGGGGGATGGGTGGAGGGGGCGCCAGGTGCCTGGCTGAGCAGGCGCCCCTTCCGAGGTTAGGGAAAGCCGCGCGGCGAGCGGGAAGAAAGCGGAAGTGAGTGGACGGGCTGCCGATCACGCGTACGTCCCGCCCAGCGTACCGTCTACTGGAGGGTAGATGACACCACTGATCAGACATGCTGAACTGTCATGCTGGCAATGGTGCCGAGGCCATTGCTGAGGCAGGCACAATTGCACCTGTGCACGGTTAGGAGTCTGCTTCTAAACTAGGAGCTCCCTAGCTCCTAGGTAGATGGCTCTGATGCCCAACTACCAGGATGCCCAACAGTTGGATTCCAGATTGAGTTTTACCAATCCTTTTCATCTGACAGATTGGGGAAGTTAGGGCCACTGCTTCACTTTCAGTAGCTGATGAATTGTGGCTTAAGGCAGTGATTTCATCGCTGAGGTATGACTTAAACCCAGGTTTCACACGCTTAACTCTGTGTTCCCTTCTAGACCACATTGGTTGTGCATGTGGTTCCTGGGCTCACCTTTTCATTAGACTAGTGGCTCCTGTTGGCATGAATTGGAGATTAGCAAAAGTGCTAGTAGACAAGTCAAGATTTTGCTTACTTATTCATTCCAAAGTGTCCCATACACCAGCAAACAAAAATCAAGAGCATATATTTAAGCAGGGCATCTTAGTATCCACCCTTTTTTCAAACTTACTAGCTTCAAGTGACTTGATAAGATGTAATAAAAATATCAGCCTAAGAAAACAGAAGATAAAATCAACAAGTGCACTATCATATAGAAATAGCAGTTGAGCGCCACAATTGGGAAGCAACCACAAAAAGGCCTGCCAGGAGCATCTACTCAGCCTTCACAGCTGAGGATCCACAGGAGAGCCTCCAGGCACTATTTCAGCTGCTTGTTCCTGAGAACAAACTGCTTATTTCTGATCATCATCTACGTAATGACATCACTTCCTGCTTAATGATGTCACTTCTGGCTCTCAGCAGGTCCCTTCAATGTTGTTCAGCTCAATGAAACTGGTATGAAACACGTTTAACACCCCTGTGCTAGTCAGAGCTTTACACACTTTGGAAACTTGAAGGTTTCTATAAAAATGATGACATTGAACTTCAGTACATATTGGCTGCTTCCATTGACTATTAACTGAATTAATCTTGTGTTCATTCTAGGAGTTATAAAAAGTAATTGTAACTTTCTTTTTGTCTCTCTTTTTAAAATTCAGTCTATCCTCGGCAATCCAAGCGGCCTGTGGTCTACCACCACCACTCCATTCAGCAGCTCCATTTGGTCCAGTAATTTGAACAACACCCTTCCTTTCAACACTTCTGCTAACACTTTGCCAGGCATTGATCTTGGAAGTGAAAATCCCCCTCAGGCACCTGCTGCTGCCACCCCAGCAGTGAGCAGTCCTGAAGACATGGGACAGACGTATAACCCTTGGCGAATTTGGAGCCCTGCAATTGGGAGAAGAAGCTCAGATCCCTGGTCTAATGTGCATTACCCACCTGAAAAGTAAAATGAAGCAAAGCAACTCTTGTCCAGATCTGATCATGGTAAATTCTGTAACATGCCTGGAACCTAATTTGCAAGCAGGTTGCTGCCTTTCCTCCCCCTGGCCTCCCCAACACCATTACAAGCTAGTCATACATTCATCAGTTGCTCCTTTTAAAGTCTCTCTTGCGATTATGGTAGTGTGAAATTGCTGATAAGCTTGGAAAAGTTTGGATGTGATCAAAACAATCCATCTAAGATCACCAAGTCTTGGTTCTTTACCACCTGCCCTTTATTATTTAAAAATAAACAAATACCGGGTAAGTTCCAAAATGCAGTGATTTTTTTTTTTACTGCCATGCTTGATTTTTATTTTTTTCCAGTATTATGCTCTCAAGAATAATTTTAAAGAGCACCTTGTGCTGAAAAGCAGAGTATTTTTTTAAAGATAAGGCTGTCTTGTTGAAGCTCTATGAATGTAAAAACCTTAGGAGCAAAAAATGGCTGAATGTAAGAGCATTCTGTTCAAATTATACATTTTATGTGCTGTTTGTACATTTGTAAACCTGAATGCATTTTTAAGTTGAACTGAAATGTGCATAGCCAAGACTTGTGGAAAAAAACAAGATACGTTGTGCTTTTCTTACAGATTACAACTTAAGTTGTACTTGAAAAATAAATAATGCTTTTTTTTTTCATTCTGTGGTATGTCTCTCTGTGACCGTTTGTAATGTGTCTGCTTTTCAGACAGTTTGGCAAACACTATCACAAAGGTTGTGTGCCAATTGACTTATCAGTAGTCATCACAGGACAAACTGTAGTGTCTGTCCTGGGCATGGTTGCCACCAAAGCACTTGGACTGTAGTGAACACCAATCTTTGTGAAAGTACAGCTGCACAGGAAAACATAGTATAAAAATAGCCTTACCATGTACACACCTTTTAAATGGCTGCTACAGTGAATTTGCCTGGGGAACAGCTGTTGCCTATTGCTGAGTCACCAGACAGAAACTGCACACACATCCTTTCTGGTACAACTACCACACAATCAAATTCTGTGTCCTTTTGCTGCAATATATTCTACACACAATAGTGGTTCTATACAAAGCTGTAGCATTTATTTTTATATAGTATCATAACTGAGAAAGAGTTGTGTCAGTACACTGAAAGATGGATTTCACGTGAAGAAGATTTTAGCTAAAAAATACAGGCATGCCCTGGTATCCGCTGGGGTTCTGTTCCAAACTCCATTGTGAATACCTGAAACGGTGGATACTGGGGATGCCTTTTTAAAGATAGGGGGCCATCACCAGCTTTCCTGCAACAAGGTAAAAAAAGATTTCCCTATCTTTCTTTTTCCCTATCTTTTAATAGGCATCCCAGTATCTATGGTATCCGTGGATAACTTAAACTGGATTCCAAATCAGTGGATACTGGGGCATGCCTGTACATTCGTCATCCTTGAAGAATATATGTGGTGGGGTTCTTGAAGCCCCCTTTGGTGTATGCCTCATATTTTCACCAGTCAATCCAGTGTGGAAGGAAAACATGGGAGCATTAGTATCAGCATCTGCTGATCAAATCATGTTGGGAGCCCTGTTGCTACAAATAAGAACTGAAGTTAACTAGGATGAGATCTTAAGAAATGGAATGAAATGCAATACATCAGAAATAGAAATGACCTGATACTGAATTTAGGACATTCATGACCTGATACTGAATTTAGGACAATTTGTGAGACAAATAGTGGATTTCTAATGGTGTATCAAGGTGGTTACTCGTTTTTTTTTAAGGACGGATGCAGAATTTTGATAAAAGTATAGAAAGTTAGAGTAGAAAATGCATATCAAAAAATACAAGTCAGTCATATAACTTCAGGCTTCCTTGGGTTTTTATTTCGTGGCCGTATGTTTCTCCCTGGCAGCTTTTTTTTGCCGCCAACTCCTCTCATTCCTCTGGACTACAGTCCATGAGCTGGATCTGGTGCATGCGCTAACCCCCTTTTCCCCCCCCCCCACTTGAATGGAGCTTACCATTCCATGGCAGAGCATCTGTTCATTGCACCTAATCACGTTGCTTGCCAGGCACTTGGCATTATTGCCCCAGCAGGCATTACGCCCAGATTTCTGGGCATATGTGACTGGCAGGCGACATGTTTGGGGGTGATCAGGTGTGATGAAAGAGATGTTTCCTAGCGGAATGATAAGCTCCGTTCGAGCTGGGGACAGCCTTTTCGGCACGCAGCTGTCTCCTGTTTGGAAACCACTACTCTGGACCATTCCTTCCAGCCCTGCTTTTTTATCTCTTGCCCTGTGTGTCAAATCCCGCTTCTGTCTACCTCTCTGAAATTACAGAAGTTCAGCCAATCATTCTGAAGATTCATCACAATTGCTATCACAAAATCCTTTAGGCTAGTAAATAAAAGCAAGCATCAGTACAAAACACAGTATCCGTTATCGGCGCTGCAATGGATGCACTGTCCTTGAATTCTATTATTCAAACTGCCCAATCCTATGTGCCCCCTGCACCACTGGAACTCAGCATGCTTTATGGTGGTTGCAAAGCGTGACATGCCATCCGTGCAGACAGGCTGCCAGCACAAGCAGCTGTGCACCAGCTGCCTCCAGGAAAACCCCCAGCTTCTGCTGGCTTTGGTGCATTGCAAAACAACTCCCTCAGATCTTAAGAGGGCAATTTGATCAATGGGAAGAGAGGCAGTGCACTTTAAATACTCTAAAGTGCACACACCTAATTAAAATGCACACTAAACAAAATGTGCATTTATTGCAACAGTACATCTAGTTTGATTCCAATTCTCATCTAGGCAGCCACTTACATCTTGTTTTGCGCATCTGAATGTGTGTACATGCATCAAATATGTCTCACATAGCATTGCTACTAGTTCTGTGACATGCACATGGGTACCAGAGTAGCCTCCCCAGGCTGTAATGAACTATGATGGCAACTTGTGCTCAGTATATAGCTCTACTTGCATATAGTCTTAGAGGAGAGGATAATACTGCCCACTGCAGAAGCCAGAGAAGATGCCATTGCGGAATGCACTCAGTCACAAGCAAACAGTTTGGTGTCTGGCTGAAGAAACCCCACAATTTGGCAAGACCTTCTACAAAATGAAAGTACTTTATTAGGGTAGTTGCTGCCATGCCATGCTCTGGAGATGTGCATAGAATCCGAAAATGCAGAAACAGGATGTGGTTGGCTCCAACCCGTGTGAGTGAAAGCATAAGAGGAACTTAACTCAAAAGTTGTAGACAAGCCTGCAGCTTCCAGGAATGGCAAGCACAAAACACTTAAATGCATTGCACTCATTTGTGCTGTGATCAGCTGCTTAGGGAAGCTTTTCATTGATCAGTACAACCTGCTGTTATGAAGTTGGCTTATGTCATTTGAAAGCTTGCCAGAAAGGTCATAGACTTCTGATAGTAAAACATGAGGGTGTGGTTTTATTCTAAATCTATAGTTGCAGAAACAGCAAAGAACCTTTATTTGCATGTTTAAAAAAATCTATCTCTGAAATTGTACCCCCGCTAAGTTTATGCTAAGCAAAAACTATACTGGATGCCTTCTCCCAAATTAGCAGCTAAATGTCTTGATACGTATATGCCACAAACACAGTCGTCAGCTCAGTTCTTCGTTTATCATAGCAAAGTTACGTACTTACTGAGGGATCACTGAGAATATGACACTGTAAAGACCAGGCTGGGGCAGCACGTTCACAGAATCATGGAGACATCAACTCTCAGTAAAGCAGGTAATAAAATATAGACTGGGCAAGTGGGAAGAAACCCAGTAGCCTGAGGATAGTGTGCCTGTTTAAAGTGTATACATAGCTATCATTTTTGTCTGAAGCTTGTTTATGGAATTAGTCTGTACTCTTTCTATATTCTCCAATAGGGGATCCTTCAATACATCAATGAGCTGCTCTTCCTATCTACAGTTCTGTTTGTGTTTGCCCTGTATACAACTTTAAATGCTTTCTAAAATCTCAGAAGTCATTTGTGGTCTATACAATGGTTGGATTCTCAGTTGGTTGAAACTAGTGTCAATACATGGCTCTAATTTGAAAATCTTCAGGAAAAGAAGTCCCTTTCTTGGTAACTTGTTCCATTGCTGCTAGAAGGAATTGTTCAGAAATTACAAATACAGGCTGCTCTTGATTAATGTGGCTTTCATTTGCACATTTTTGAAATAATGCAATTGTCAGATTAATACCAGAAGTGTGATTAGTGGGCTTGTTTTTGAAATAATGCAGTCCATTAGCTGCTAATAGTTTGCTAACAAGCAGCCCCATTAGACTCTGGCAGCTTCCTGTGGAGAGGGAGCCTAAAGCCAGGAGACAAAGAAAATGTGTTCACAGAGCTTCTGAGGTGGTTCCAGTTCCACGTTTTGTAAAATTCCTTCTGTTCGGTGCTTGGAAATTAGAGCTGGGGAAGGCAGCAAGGGAAGACTTCTGAGTGGAGTGAGAAACTTCTGCCACTGGCTCTGAAAGAAGGAACAATCCCCTGTGATTGCCTCTTGCAACATGAAAGTGCATAGTAGAAGTAGCAAGCAGGTCATGTGTCCCCCTCCCCCAAGATAACTGACAAGAGGTCTGGGACTGCCACTTACAGCCTTCTCAGTTTCTTTGCTGGCATATTTTTCTCAGTGCTTTCTTAGCCATCAACATCAGTAGACACTCCTAGCAGCCTCCCTCCCAACACCACCTTAAGCAAGCAGAAGTCACCAACCATTAGCATGTTAAATGACTTTCCCCTAACCAATCCCAATCCTGTTGTTTCCTGTAGGAGAATGTGTTTCTATTATAACACCTTTTTGATATACATATATGTGTGGTTTTTCAAGGACATAACTCCTGGGTAGTGGCAAGTATATTGAAAATTTAGCACAAATTGCAATCTATGCCCAAGTACCATCTTGAGTCCGAGAAGAGAGGACTCTTTAGAAAAGACCCTCATGCTGGGAAAAATTGAAGGTAAAAGGAGGAGGGGGCGGCAGAGGATGAGATGGTTAGACAGTGTCACCGAAGCAATGAACATGAAATTGGGCGAACTCCGGAAGCTAGTGGAGGACAGGGAGGCCTGGCGTGCTGTGGTCCATGGGGTCATGAAGAGTCGGACACGACTTAGCGACTGAACAACAACAACCATCTTGAAATCATTCCCTAATCTGGTTCCTCTGCAGTGTCATTGGTGTTCAGGCAACCACCCAAATAATAAATGTGCATTAAGTCGATATGTTATGCATGCTAAACAAGATTAGTGCAGACAATGAGACTATTGCCAAATCAGCCATTTAATTTTGACCTCCTCTAAGTCTTGACTTTCAAGGCCTTTGGTAAAGGCCCAATTGTGGACCTCCTTAAACAGGGAAACCCATGAGGACAAACATTCCAGTTACTGTAACAGAACTAAAATGAGGAAGAAGTAAACTTTCTTAATGTGATGGTCTTGCAGAACAGTTTTCTTGTCCTGCAGTGAAGCATTATTCTTGTCTTGTAGCTATAATATCAGATCAATAGCACCACCATGTGGCTAAAAATGTATTTGTAACTAACTAGTATGATTTCAATTTCACACGTAAATAAGGATGTGTTATAGTTACAGTATAATCAACTATTTTGGATGCACACATGTAGTTGTATCCCAAATTTTAGACATCATTCATATATGGGGTAAAAAATAGAAAAATATTTATTTAAGACTAGCAACCAGCTATTTGTGGAATAACCTTTCTGTGGAGGAGAAAGCAGCCGTGCTATCTGACACAGCTGTATAAATGTTTCTAGAATGGCAAGCAGTCAAAAAGTTCAGGATCCTGGAGCAATAGTGAAAATACAAGAATGCAGTAATTAACACTTCGATCCAAAACAGCTGGATATACACACAGCCCTGATAAAACCAGCTTTCCTACAGAGCTTGGCATTGAAAAGAGAGACATTTCTCTCTTCTGGTTGGTTGATAATGTTGAACCAAAAATGTTTCTTTCACATAGTTTCTAAAAAAAACAATTTTCCTGAAAGACAGCTTAATAATCTCTGATCTGGTCCATGTGTTGATATCCCGTTAATTTTATTACATGCCTAAACTCTCAGTGAATTCAATGGGACTTAGAAGTGCTTAATTTATGCTTGATTTTGCTCTCTGCATGTACGTAACAGTTTATTGAGATAGCAACACACATTCCTATTTTATTTCTCTGCAAATTACAAAACAACAACCTCAAAACCGACAAAAACCAGCACTGTTTTAAAGACATTTATGTACATCTTAAGCAGATATAGAAACTACTGGGGGCCCAATCCTATCAGGCCCAGTGGCGCCACCAGGTGTCACAAACGGGCACCTGCGCCACCACTGGCGGCCCTATTTGCACTGCACGCCAGATGGAAGAGGATGCACTGCTGCCCCATGGTAAGGGCTTCTGCCAGGCGGGGGGAGGTGGAAGGCATGGGGCAGGGGGAGGACATGTAGAAGACGGGACTGGGAGAGGGGAAGACAGGACTGGCCCCGGGACGGGGGTGGGATAGTGGCAGCGCTCACCACAGCATCCCCAACCCTCCACGTCAGGTTTGGAAGCACAATACGGGCTCTCCAGTCGCCACTTGCAAAGGTGGAGATTGAGGTAGCCCCACTTCAGGGCCTGTGGTGTTCCTCAGGGGAAGGGGATGAACATGTTTCTTCATAACGGTTTCTTGGAGCTCATCTAGCTCCAATATTCAAAAGGATGTTGCCAACATTCAAATGGCATTTCCAGCTCCAAAACGGTTACTGGATCCATGATTCAAGCGTGGTGGTGGAACAGTTTTGCCCTGTGGCCATGGCCACCTCTTAAAAGCTCCTCGCTTTGGACAAAACAAGGCTAGGAAAACAAGGCCGCAGCACCCTCCACCTCCAAAGGTCTTCACCTAACAAAAGGATTCCTTGACTAGCTCATTCCATAAAGCATTCCGTAGGATTCTATGGGAAAGGTTTATGTAAAAAAAAACAACACCTAGCACTAGACCATGTTCTTTTCTCCCTGCTCATTATTCTACCTTGCTGTTGGCCTGCGGACCACTAGCCTGCCGGTGCTGTGCCAGTACGCCGTAGCCCAGCTTTTCTCTAAGGACCACAGTGCCAGCCAGCACCCAGAATCGTTCTAATCTTTCTCTCCTTCCACCCCTCAGAGCACAGCTGAAGCCATTAAGCCAGCATGAGCTGGTCAACCAATGTTTGTGGGCCAACTCTTGATGTGCCCTGCGCCACCCTAGGAAAGCAGTGTGGCTCCCTTGCCCTGCTCCCCTCACAAATTAAAGCTGCTGCCTTTCTGCACGCTAGGGCCTGCCTCACAGCCCTCCTTCTGTCGTTGAGACCTCACTTTCCTCAGGAGCTTCAGCGGGTTTTGACGCTGTTGCTCCACAACAAACTTGAGCCTGAACAGCAAACTGAACAGCAGCCTTGACCCTCAGTGCACACTCACCAAAGGCCCATTAGCTGACTGCTCTCTTTCCTTGTCTCTCTTAGGTTTAGTCACATTGACAACATGCTTAGTGTTTGTGGCTCTTGCTCTATGTGAGGGATATGTGGTGTGAGTAAGGGCACAATTCTAACCAACTTTCCAGGGTAAGGTTCAAAGCAACGCTGAGGTAAAGGAACAAACATTCCCTTACCATACCGCTATGACTACCCCCCAACTGCAGGAAAGTTGGTTAGGATTGCGCTCTAAGTAGGGTTCAGTAAGTCCCCATTTTTATACCTTCTTTTTGGAAGTCACTATAATACATCCTTTTTGTTGTATCTTCCACCTTCACCTCCCTAATCCTTGTCCTGCACTGCACAACTGTACCACTACCCAATACACAAGGTCCCTGCATATGAACCTATTCCCCCCCCACATGTTACAAGTGTTTAAAGAGTGCAACCAGTAACATTTTAGTAATGGTGAGATTTTTGATCATGTATATCTTTTTGTAAAAGCTACAGTTATTGGGAGGCTGATTTATTGCAGCTGCATAATGGTGGAAAAAACCGGCAGATAGTTCTCCACATTGGAAAGTCATTACTACTGTACTACCTGTACCAGATCTGCATCAGAAAGCAAAATTTTGCTAGATGTGCAGCAGTGAATAAAATCAGGGAGAGATATTCTCTAGTGTGCCAGAGCAGAAATTGAAAAACATGCCAGGTATGTTTGCAGTGTGTGGAATAAACACAACATTAAGATGCACGCAGGCATTCTGGGCACTGGCTCATATCTCATCATCTGTCCCTTGCCAATCAAGAACGTTCCCAAGTATTGTAATCTATGTAAAAGGGGTGCTTAATTTTCTATTTTTAAAAATACACACGTTGATCGACTTGAAAAAGTACACACTCAGTTATCCAATTCTTGCTACACCAAATTAAATGATTCATATTTTTAGAAATGTTTTATTTTTCCAATAACAAATTTCAATTCGGAACAAAATTATTTTGTTATTGCCGCGATATAATTGTTCCAACATGGCATACAGTATTTATTTTCCCATTTGTTTCCTAGAGGGCCTGACAACACACTCCAATATTTTGCATAATTTATTCTAGCAATATTTAATCACACACAAAATTGATACGTTCATCGATATGTCTTTTTGGTAAACTTGAAATATTATTGGATCTCATGGCAACTTTAATTCATTAAACAAAGAAGTGCTACTTTTTTCCACTGGAATTTGCCCAATACATACTGTATGTAGATAAATTAATACTTCAAGTCTAGTAGACAATACTTGCTGTCAAAGTTTCACAAGTGGCAATCAGATCACTTTATTACATAGGAAGGAGTCCCTATTCCTCCAGCCTCCTGAAAATTTAAGACTGGATGTTTCACAAATGCAGTTTCAATTAGAATACTAACAGTATGGCAACAGTGGAAGGGCCAAACAGCTATACTTTCTTGTGCAGGGGACAAAGCTAACTGTAGTGCAGGCAGCAGATATAATTATTCACCAGTGTCCAAAAGAAGTAAGTATCATGTAACTATAGGAGCAATTTGAGTTAGGGCCTAATACTGGATATTTAGGGCAGCCATAGGATACATTATCTTTTTCCTTCCCTAGAATACTGGCCCATCCATGTAGCAAGCTGGGGCACACCCTGCCCATTGCTCTACCTTCTCATTCACTCTCCTTGCAGAGTGAGCACAAAGGCAACTTCCGACCTCCAACAGTGCCACTGCCAAAGAGCATGGGGTCAGCGCTGAAGGAGGTGGCAGAGGTGACCACTATGATTCTGTCCCTGATCATTCTCCAGTGAATGGGTACAGGACGGACGCTTCGCCTCCTCTTCGTCTCTGTATCATCACTGGTTCCTCTCTGCCTGGCCAGTTTCAAAGACAAGGCAGGAAGAGGAAGTGGTGCTGGTGCAAGTGGAATCTGGATGCTGCTCTGGGTGCCACTTTAGCTGGGGCCAGATCTGGCACTGGTGCATCTTTTGTGCCGGCAAAAAGCGTTTCAGTTTTCTTGATGGGAAGCTTGCCTCACAATGGATACTGCTTTTGAAGACTCTTGCCTGGTTTTAGCCACTGCAACATAAACTGCATAGCAGTAGCCAAAGAACAGGCAGCCTATCTAATCAATGTATAGGAGCCCTTTTTTTCATTTTAAAGCAGCCATCATGAGTGCCTGCAGCTTTTCTAAATCACAGCTTTTCATGACGAAGGTTTTGTTTTTCTTTTTCAGTTTGTCAGTCCAGTCCATTATCATCATTCCTCTAGTCAGTGAACCACTGAGTTCCACGCTTAAACCGATCAGAGCAAATTCGGTAACAAAGTCCTCATCAACAGCAGCAGCAACAGCATAGGAGTCACAGGACACAAACCCTGATGCCCACGCTTCCTTGCCAGGAGTTTCCTTGTGAGACGCCGCGACGCCAAAAGAATGAGCAGTTATTTTCTTCATGAACTTGGCTTTCCCGGTATCCTGATTAACCCACTCATGGTAGAAATCCTGCAAAACAAACATTGTCCTGGCCTACTAAAAAGGAGATGCACTGAACTGCATTAAGTGTTACAGGAAAAATCTGAGACAAAGAAAAAGCAGCATTGTCTTTAGCAGTAACACACACACAATTTGCAGTGGCAAGAAGAACAATGATTTTAATTTGGGGATGGGAGACAAATGAAGCCTTTGTTTTCTTTGAAGAAAATAGGTTTATCACATTCAGGGCGCAATCCTAGCCTGGAGTTAGGCCAGCACAGTTAGGCCAGCAAAGTTTGGTCGGCACAAGGGCCACCATAAAGCATGTTTGAACCACTCTCAGAGTCAGGGAGAATGGAGCACATCTGTGTGCTGGCCTCTCTGACTCCGAGAATGGTCCAAACATACTTCACAGTGCTCCCTGTGCCAGCCAAACTTTGCTGGCCTAATTTACTCTCAATTTAGTTAAGGAAAAGATTAATAATCAAGTGTCCCCCCCACAATATGTACAGATCATAGATGTACAACATTAAATGTGACAGTGAACCTAATGAAATGTGAACATCTACTTGCTAGGATTTCAACCAGGGAATTGATCCAGAGCTGAACCGGAACACTGGTTCAGGTAAGTTCTTCTCAAAGTTGAACCAGAACCAGAACTATACTGTAAAATAGGACTTTTACAATAAGTCAATGATGGAAAAAGCTTTATGTTAGTGGTACTATAGCTGGCTCAAATAAAAAATACAGTATAAGAACATATTGGGGAAATGCTGGATACATCAAAGAGCTGGGAGGGTTTTTCTCCCCTATATTTAGTGCCATTGCAACTCCAGATACCTTAAAATGTTAAAAGAATATACAGAAAATATTAGAGCAGTGGTTTGCAAACTTTTCAGGATTGGGACCTACCTAAAAATGGTTTTATTTTACTAGCTGCTTTACCAATGCAATCTTGCCTTTACAGCCAGTGCCGAAAAACAAAGCTCTGCCTCCTTCAAAGCACCAAACTAAATCAACAGTAAGGAGGGAGACTTTAAGGAGATGTCATAAAGAAAACCACTCACTAAAGGAGCCTGAAGTAAGTGCCTGGGTGCCAAGCCCACAGTGACATCCTATCTCTAGCGAAGAGGAGCCAGACTGGAGCTAACCTTCAGCTCTCTGTGCAAGAAGATTTCATTGCTCAGCTGACCCTACATCATGCTGGTGCCAGGGCATTCCCGTTCTATCAGGAAATCCCCCTTTCCTCTAAGGAGGACCAGTTCTTCTCTGAGGAAAAGTAGAAGGGAATTACTCTTTTCTTCAGGATAATCCCTCTACAGCCCTGCCCAGCAGCTAAGTTGCCTGCTTGACAGGCTTAGCATTAGAATGGTTTCCTCTCCCTTTCTCCATTCTTTTCACTCCTCTGGTTGTTCCTCCCCGAAACCGCCCTTTCACAAATTATGGGAGGAGACCTAGTAGAACTGCAAAGTAGTAACCTTCTGCACACTTACCTGGAAGTAAGACTCACTAAACACAATAGGACTTACTTCCAAGTAAACATGCAAAAGAACAGCGATACTGGAAACCAACTGCAGTCAAAAACCATTTTTTCATCCTGTGAGATACAGCCGCAAATATAAATAAGAACAAAGAACTATAACCTGCCAGATTCCAAGAGACTCATTTCCTGGGCATGGAGGAGAAAGTAAACAGGGTATGGCTGTCTAAATCTAGCACAGATAATCAAGGTGACCAGTAATTGCAGGGTGTGAACTTGGTTAAAAATCGAACCCAAAGGCAATCAGGTCAGCAGTGTTATACATATCAAAAATTCAGTGCTGAACTGAGAACTGACAATTTATTTTGAAAGAGCAAGATCTTGCTACTGCTAAACTAAGAAACGGAGATTCAGATCAGACCTGGTCATATGACTTTTATACTAGTCCCAAGTAAAATGGCATCGAGCAATCTTGTGTCACAAAATGCCAAAAATGCCATGAGGTTTCTTGTTAGGATATGTTAAGAATAAGCACAGAGACTTTGCAGGAACTCGATAACTGCAGCAAGACTAATGCTTGCAACAGTCGGGAAGAAAAAAACGAAGTTCTATTACAGGGACTAGCCAGGGTTTGGGACCATCTGACGCTGCAGTTTTGGTGAAGCTAAGCTGGTGGCAGGTACAATCTTTTTCTTGGATGGTAGACCACTGGGAACCCCCTGTAAGAGCAGTGTAAAACTATAGTAATTTTTAAGTAATTTTTTTCCTGAGTTTTTTGTTAGCTTAAGTAGTTGTTTAGTTATTGAACTTAAGAGTCATGTACAGCACAATCTTATGCATGCTTACTCAGAAGTAAGTCCGAATGTGTTCAGTGGAGCTTACTCTCTAGTAAGTGTAGTTAAAATTACAGCCTTAATATCTTACCCAGGAAAGGCGGGAGGAACATGCGAATTCCCACGCTGCAATATATGTTGGGCAGGTGAATTCATTTAAGACAATGTAAGCAGCTTCTGGATCACTTACAAAATTGAATTCTCCACAGACCGTAATATTTCCTCTGCCTAACAACAAGAACAAGAACAACAACCACAGTATAGTTCTCTGTTACAGTTTATTTTAGTTGCAAAGGGCTGCTTCATACACATCATTTTATCTACCCTGGTGGGGGGAAACCAGGTACATTGTCCTGTATGAACATCATGTCCATTGTCGTGTTTGCTGAATGGGGAACCCACTCCCTCTCTCAGCTTCCTGTATGTAACCATGCAATATTATAGACATGGGAAATTAACCCCTGCTAACTGGGCAAGAGGCACTTTTTCACGTGGTGTTCCTCTTATATTTAGCAGGGGGAGAGTAATTGTCCCTCTTCACCCCTGCACAGTGTCTTTTCTAGTGGCTGTTGCTGGTGGTGGTCTGCGTATTTTTAGATTGTGAGCCCTTTGGGACAGGGAGCCATTTAACTTTATTATTACTATTTGCCTGTAAACCGCTTTATGAACTTTCTATTGAAAAGTGGTATAGAAATACTATTTGAATGAATGAATGAATGAATGAATGAATGAATGAATGAATGAATGAATGAATGAATGAATTTTCCTCCATCAGGAAGTAAAAAGAATTGTGCATAGTCCTTTCTTTAACTTCGTCTAACCAAAATAGCATTCAGGCCACAATCTAAATTTGTGCTAGTGAGGACACTGGTGTGTGGCTGGAACATCCTTTGAAGCTTTCTTTTCCCCTGCAGAAAATTTCACTCACAGAAGCAAGACACCTTTTGAACGGTTCAGTAGCTTCCCTCTTCAGAAACTGCACCTGCTAATGAGAACACTTCAAAAGAAGCCCCATCTGTGCATGTTCCTTTGTGAACTAATTACTACTCTGGATCACAGCCATTTACCTTGATTTAATTCAGCTACTTTATAAAAATAATTTAAAAATAACGTTTCCATTTCAAATGCCACGAAAACAGATATAGCAAGGGAATAATAAATCCACATACTGTACAAGGATTTGCTACCTTCAAGTCTGCATTTCCCCAGTGTATCCCTATTTCGACTCCCCTCCCCTGCTTCCCTTATCTGCCTTGAACCAATTGCAATCCCCCTGCCTTCTCCTTCATTGTAAAACACTATATAAATAACAATAATGACATAAAGATAAATCAGATTTCTTGCAAATAAAGGCACTAAAAAATCAATCATCAAATAACATACTAGCCTATACATACTTACAGAACTAAGGGCTACTAGGTTCTTTGGAATTTTCTCCTGGCTAACTAGTAACCTATGGCAAAATATCAGTTGGCCCTCATTGTTCCATTCCCAGAACTACCGCAGATACAGAAATTCATGGGTATTCAGACCCGCAGATTCAGGAACACCCCACCCTCCGAACCCAACCAGAGCTGTGCTTTAGTCCTTCGGAGCTTCCTCAGGCCTCGGAATGTTCTATATGGATGTAAAAAAATCACGGTTTTCTTCCAAAAACTGGAAGTAGCATTTTTCCCCGTGATGGGCATTCTGAGGCCTGTAGAGGCTGCAGGTGGCTGTGCACAGCCTCTGGGGGCCTCAGAAGACCTTCTAGAGGTGACTGGAGCACAGCTCTAGTCACCTTCAGAAGGTCCAGGTGGGTGCCTCCCCCACAGGTTTGGAACCCCTGGATTCTGAAATCTGCAGGCCCTGAATCTGAAGATATCACAGGCCCATCTGTAAACCCGAATCAACTTCACTTTAGATAAAACATACAAACACGAACATTCCACAGGCAAATAATATTCTTTGAAAAACAAAGCATTTGTGAAATATAAAGGGCCAAAGCAGTTAAGATGCAAACGTAACTAATAATCCCTCTTCAAATCACTTACCTTCAGTATTTCCTCCCATGATGAACAGATTTTTAAGTTTCTTAGGAAGCTTTGGGTCCATTTTCACTGCCAAAGCTAAATTTGTCAAAGGACCAATAGCAATTAGAGAAACCTATATGGGACAAACAGATTAATTTCCCTCTATTCCGAAGTCATGCACAATCACTTCCCAAAGTGACACTTTCTATATATGTTATTTTATTTATTTTACATTACATTGTGCAATGACAACTGTTTAACCACGTCCTACTTCTTTAGATCAAGCTGGTGTTAGGAGGCAAAATAAAAAGACACACTTGTCATTTCTGGTCAGTTGGCAACCTCACAATTTTATCACTGTACAGCAATATTACCCAGGAAGCTGAGCATTGCCATACAAAGATAGAAAAATAAATATGTACCTGAATGTTTTCCCCCATAGGGCAACTTGCAGCTGAATAGGGAGGAAGCTATGGTTTCAGTACTTTCACTCTCAGTTTGATGCTGAATTTCTGTCTAACTGCCTTAACAGAAATAGCTGTCACATCCATTTTTTAAATAAGCGCACAATATTTCTGTTAGTTCCCTTTATGAGTACCACTGGAAGAACAATTGACAGCCTCTTCCAATAATGACTGAAAATGTATTTCAGCTTTGATATGGACTGAATGTTTGGGAAAATATGTGCAATGCCACACAAACCATTTAGGTTCATGCTGATAAGCAGATGGGGGGAAAAAAGCTGATAAGCTTGGAAAAAGGTTTGTTCTTGGAGGTCATTATCAATGTGGCATTAAGGAAGGGAGTCATATTAGCTTTCCTATGTAAGACTTGACCTCTAGCTGCCATTTTTACAGGGTTCTCTTTCTCTTATTTCCTGTTCTTATTGCAAAAATGTATATTCCACCATTTTCTGTTAGGGAAGCGCTCAAAGTGACTAACAGCCATGCCACAAACTATTTAAAAAAAAAAAATTAGGGTTGCCAAGTTTTTCTAGTAAAGCTCTTGTGCCTTTAGCATGTGCATGACAAGCAGTAATTCACCAGGTAAATTACTTCACCATTACTGAGTCGGCTTCACTTGCTTTTTGCTTCAATTTTGCTTTAATTGCAGATTCTGGACAAGGGCAATCATGGAGTGTGTTACACTAATCTAATTGGGATGTCACTTAAGCATGGACCACTGTAGTCAGGTCTAACTAACTCAGATACTGCAGCAGCTGGCACACCAGCCAAGGCTAGGCAAAAGCCAACCTTCCCACAGCTTCCACCTGGTGATCCAGGAGCAGCTGTGAATTCAAGTTGTGGAAATTGTTATACACAATATATTTCCCCTTGAGCAATTGGAATGTTCTCGAACATTCCATAACTCTCCAGCAGCTCAGCAAATAGACTAAAGGAATGGAGGCTGGCTTGAGGAAAAGCAACACCCTACCATATAGTTCTAGGGACGTGGTGGCGCTGTAGGTTAAACCACTGCTGCTGGGCTTTCTGACTGGAAGGTTGGCAGTTCAAGACCACGCGACAGAGTGAGCTCCCGTTGCTTGTTCCAGCTCCTGCCAACCTAGCAGTTCGAAAGCACTTTTTAAAAAATGCGAGTAGATAAATAGGTACCACTTCGGTGGGAAGGTAACAGCACACTACAGCATATAGTCATGCTGGCCACATGACCATGGAAGCTTGTCCTGGGACAAACATAGGCTCTACAGGTTTAGAAACGGAGATGAGCACCGCCCCCTACAGTCGGTCACGACTAGATCATTACCATATAGTTAATCATCTCACCTGACCACATCGTTCATTGACTATTCTTAATATTGCCTCCACAGCATGTTCTTTCTGTAGAAGGTCTAGTCCTGGAGCATTGGGATCTGGAGCATCACCTAAACCATCTTTTCCATGAAAGAAAGCCCCGTCCACAGATCCACCAAGTAAGGGAGTAGAAGCACCAGGATAAACTGGAATCTAAACAAGATAGAACACCAATATAATATGAATTTTAAAAAAAAAACACCTTGACACAGCTGAAATTTAATAATGATATCACATAGCTTTTGTCCTGAATAAATCTCACTGCCACATAATAAATATGTCCTTGTTGGTTTTAAACCTAATTCTGACTACACTAACATAAATTCAGCTGCTTAAGCTTAATTGGTTTGTTAAAAGGACAGTGTGCCTGATTTTATAGTGCATTTGTCTCAAATTCACATGGCAGATTGAGAGCGCAATCCTAACCTGGAGTTAGGCCAGCACAGTTAGACCAGCAAAGTTTGGTCAGCACAAGGGACACCGTAAAGTATGTTTGGACCACTCTCGGAGTCAGAGAGCCCAGCACACAGACTTGTGCCATCCTCCCTGACTCTGAGAATGGTCCAAATGCGCTTTACGGTGGCCCTTGTGCCAACCAAACTTTGCTGGCCTAACTGCCAGCCTAACTCCAGGTTAGGATTGCGCTCTAAATCTATGATCTCACAAATGTCAATGGGCCAAATTTTTCACATAGCAGATGCCCAGAGGCAGGCCTGGCCAGTGGTCACGCAGTACCCAAGCCAGTCATGAAGTGATATCTTCTCCTCCACTAACTACAAAATAAAAAAACTTAGCTTACATGTTAGCATATACCTGCCTACCCATTTTCCTCCTCCACCCAGGTAGCTGGGGGGAGACAGCCAAGCCACAGAATTCCCCACTCCTTTCCCTTACTCCAACCTTTGTGTTCTGGGTGCAACCTCCTTGTTCCACCCAGAGGCAGATCTAAGGGAGGGCAAAGCTCTTAAGTTTTGCAAGAAGCCTTACCTTACAGTGGAAACCACTCCTCTCCTGCACCGGTTTAGCCAATCCTCACAGGGAAAAGCAACATCTTGGCGTTGCTTACTGGCTACAGCAGCAAGGGAGAGGAGGGATTTACATGACAGGGTAAGGCTTCTTGCAACACTTAGAGCTTTGCCCTGCCTGTAGATCTGCCTCTGGTTCCACCCATGCCCTTCACCCCACATGCTCTGCTCTTCCAGTTCATTTGAAACAGGACCTAGGTGGAGGTTGTGTCCAGTGATGTTGTGCACATCTTTCCCAGGTAAAGGGAAAGAGCCAGAGGGCTCTGCCCCTCCATCTCCTGGCCCAATTGGCTGCTTTCTTATGTATCCAGGGAGTGGAGAGATGGAGAGTTGCAGGGAAAATAAAAAGCAGCCACAACAAACAAGATACAGCTACCACCGGAGTTGCTGTATTAGTCTGTTGCAGAACAAGTAAAACGACCATATGACCTGGCCTTCAGTGGGCTATGAAAAGAGAAAAAAATCTACAGTATTTAAAATGTTGATACTGATAGACTCATGCAGCCTACTATAGAGAAACTCTTCCTCAAAATTTGCCATGTCAACGACATCTTCAGTTCCAAAAACACTTGGAAGTGAGCTCAGCATTTTGATGCCAAGCAACAATAACTCAAATTCTTGCTTGCTTATATTTACCAACATCCTAAACATATTTATCTCTTAAATCCTGGTAATAAGTTCCTCTACGTCAACTGGAATTCAACCAAAGAAGTACACTGAAGATCCTGGGAGGAACTTTCACTTAACACAGTATAACGTAGGCCTAGCCAATGTGGCAGTCCTGGACTGATTACAACTAGCCTAAACCGCATGGGTGCCTATCAGTACTTCTATTGCAGCTGTTAGATGCATCCACATTGTTTGGAATCACAGCTGCAGTGCCCACATTATGGGTAAATTAGACCTTCTTTCCAAGAAAAACATATAAAGTCAAGAAGCCAATCTCTTCTGTCGTAAGCTCTATGTTACACCACTATGAGAGTGCAATCCTAAACTGGAGTTAGGCTGGCATAAGATAAACCAGCAAAGTTTGGCCAGCAACAAGGGCCACCATAAAGCATGTCTGGACTACTCTCAGAGTCAGGGAGGATGGCTCACGTCTGTGTGCTGGCTTCTTTGACTCTGAGAGTGGTCCAAACATACTTTACAGTGTCCCTTGTGCTGGCCAAACTTAGCTGGCTTAGTTTATGCCGGCCTAACTCAGTTTAGGACTGTGCCCTGAAAAGGTTGTGAGAAAGATTATTCAGCTGTATTTGAAGGAGCAGAATACCTCAAGCTTGTTACAAGCATGTAACACACGGAGGGTGTTTTTACAGGTATTTTCCAACAGAGTGTTTCCATAGCAGCAAGTGATTCCCAGGACTTCAACATTAGGAGCTGCCAGAGCTATCATAATAGCCTGAGCATCATCCACTCCACAATCAGCATCAATCAGCAGAAGCTTCTTCGTGTCAGACATGCCTATGAAAAAGCCACATAATGTCATTTAAAGTTTAAACAAATAACCTTTATGTTGCTTGTATGTCAAGGGTGCCTTTTCATACTCACTGCATGACAGAGTTTGTACTATGAAGATACAATGGAAGCAGATGTTATACAGCTGCACCTGCAAAAGCCCAGTTTCCCAAATCTTTCAGATCACTGGTTAAAGAACACTGAGTCAGGGAGGTGACTGGATTTTGTTTACAGGGTGATGTGGTGATTACATCCTGGACAACTGTATCCCAGCCAAACACACCCTGGTCATTGGCATCCTTGGACATTTGTGTCCCAATATATGTATATACTAGCTTTTTGTTACCCGGTGTTGCCCGGGTAACAAATGTCATCAGGACTGCCACCAATCATCTTAGCGACCCCGAAAACTGTGGATTTAACACTAATATCGGTCATTTCTGACATTTTATTTTTCGCCCCTTCTCACCCCCCACCCCATGCTGATGGGGGCCGAACTCGGACTTAAATGGGATCGGGAGCATCAGCATTCGCCTCGGCGACCCCGGAAACTATGGATTTGACACCGATATCGGCCGTTTTCAATCATTTTTACATGGTACCCCCTGCGCACCCCACCCCTGGGAGTGCTAGGGGGGTCTGACCCCCGCAGTGTTTGTTGCCAGACCGCAAGGCATACATGTACCAAGTTTGGTGTCAATTGCTCCAGGTGTGCCAGCAGGGCATGGTGGACGTTTTATTTTGAACCCCTTCTCGCCCCGCACACCAAGGGGGGCTGAACCCGGACCCAAACGGCGTCGGGAGCATTGCTGCTCATCTCGGTGACCTCAGAAACTACAGATTCAACACCGATATCGGCCGTTTGCAATCATTTTTATATGGCACCCCCCACGAACCCCCACCCCCAGGGGCGATAGGTGGGTCTGACCCCCGCAGTATTGGTCGCTGGACCGTAAGGTGTAAGGTGTACCAAGTTTGGTGCCAATCGCTCCAGGTGTTCCAGCAGGGCATGGTGGATGTTTTGTTTTGCACCCCTTCTCGCCCCCCACACCGAGGGGGGCCGAACCCGGACTCAAACAGCATCGGGAGCGTCGCCGCTCATCTCGGTGACCTCAGAAACTACAGATTCAACACCAATATCGGCCGTTTTCGATCATTTTTATATGGCACCCCCGTGCACCCCCGCCCCCGGGTCCCACAGTGTTTGTCACCAGGCCGCAAGTCACACACGTGCCAGGTTTGGTGCCAATCGCGCCAGGCATTGCCAAGCCTATGTGGAACATACGCACGCACGCACACGCACACGCACACGCACCCACACGTTCTCTTTTATATAAATTAGATGTATTTTTTTATTTTTCAAATGCAATGGTGGGGTTAGGGTTAAGGGTGGGATAAGACGTTTAGCATATATAACATGGGGTTTGTTGCCCAGATATAGTGGGACACACACACACACACGGACACGGACACGGACGCACACACACACACACACGGGCTGCAAATGTCCAGGGATACCAATTACCAGGATGCATTTATTCAGGACACAATCATCCAGGACACCTTCCAATAGTGATGTAAACTTTCTCAGGGTTTACATCAAGTACAACTGTAGCAAATATAGCCACTTTGGGAGTGTGTGTGACTTTTAGTAGGAAAATGGCTCAAAAGATAAAGGGTAAAATACATCCAACCTCTGCACCATCATCTCTCTCTGAACTTCAACCTGCACAGCTGCTAGTCAAAGGTAGAGTCCTCCTACTGGACAGTGATGTGTTTAATGTAAATGCATAGTTTGGCCCTGACTCTCCAACCTGACCATCTGTGTAAGTCAGGTCCTGTCCCAGCTGGCTGCTCTGTAGCCTAAAGCCTAAAGCTGGATGTGATCCAGAAAGGTAGTGCTGATGTATCCCTAAAGTGATAAATCCTTAACCATGATTTGATATAAAAAGGAGTCTTCCTGATGACTGCCTTTCTTCTTGAAGCTGACCTTGATGTGTGCGGTCACTTTAACAGGTCCCCTTCCTAGGACCAGTACCACCACCTGTCTTGCCCAAATAAAACCGCAAACATAGTGTACACCAAACCAAGTGCATGCTCTAGATAATTCTATTCAATACAGGCCCATGTCTAGTGCCCTATTTCAGTACCCATCACTCATACATATGGTTCTTGGCATGTGTACTCCTTTTGATCACATGGCTCTAGCAGCCTCAGGAGCACAGGACCCCGATTAGTAATTCATAATTTAGTAGTAGTAGTAGTAGTAGTAGTAGTAGTAGTAGTAGTATAAAAATACCTTTTTCTATTTTTTTTTGTCTAGTGTGTCACAATAGATTGTCATTTTAAAAAGTGGGCTCCAGTGCTAAAATGTTTAGGAAGCACTGCTCTACAATCATTCTCAGTCCTGTTTCCTTTTTCTTTCCCTAGCTCAATCAAGAACAGCGACAGGATCATGGCAAGGCTAATGCATTTTGCAACAGGCTGACTTGGAATGGATTTCTTCTCCAATGCATGATGGGTTTCAGCTGGTCATATATATAAATATGTAGACCCCATTCCCTGCTTCCCAAATGAGAGCTGTTTAGGGTTGCCACCTTTTCTAACATTCTCCAGGCACTGCTTTCTCCTAGTACTAAAGCTGCATCTTCTGACTTTGTGTCACATAGGAGCTTTGCCAGAAGAGTTAAGTGGTGTCTACAGATTTGATCCTGATACTTGATTAATGCTTTGTTATTATTAATCACTATTATTCAGACAATTGGTGAGGGTTTGAAAGAAAAAGGAGCTTTTCTGTTTTGTAGATCTGGCAGTTTGAGCTGATTTTAAGTGCTTGTTTTCAAAAATCCCTTCATGCAGTCTGATATAATTTAACACTCGTGTTTCTGTTCTAGTTGGCACCTTTAGGTGAAATATCTCTGCACTACTCAGAGGATTGAATAGAACTGGGGTAGCGTTGTTTGAAATACAAAACTGCCCTACCCAAGCTGGCTTCCTTTAGAGGCCAGTGCACTACAGCCATGAAATTTTTGCTATAATTTGCTTAATTTACAAATGCAATGGCAAAGCATTCGTGGAAGCAAGCCGTGTGTGTGCTCCTGCAAGCCAGGTGGCAGATCCAATACCCTACAAAAGATCTGCAAAGATGGTAGCACCCCCAAAGTGGAGCTCACCACCTGAGTTCAGCAATTACAGCACATAGCACACCAGGTCCCAGGTTCAGTTCCTGCCATTTTCAGCCATGAAAAGCTCCTCCCTGAAATTTTGGAGATACAGTCTGTGTAGGCAACACTGCCCTGTTTCAAAGCTCTGGCTTTCCTCACACATACACCTCCACCCCCTGAGAAGGGGGGGGAGGAAGAAGGGGGTGTGCGCTTTCCCCCAAGCCCCAACAATTCTTCCATTCAAAGAGAACGGAAGACATGTCAGCTCATCTCCAACCCAAACTGCGGGTTGGGACCCACCGGTGGGTCACAACTAACAAGCCAATTTCAGGTGGGCCACAAAGGCACCTTGAGTAGCCACAGTGAAAATATAGGAAGATGGGACGCTGGAAAGGGAGAGGGCTATGTGGTTATTTTGCTTGTGTCAAGGTTGTAAACAGGCTTTTTTTTCCTTTCTGATTCTTTGCTATTTGCTGTTGTAAAACGGCTGAGAAATAATTCTCAGGAAAGCAGCAGGCTCTGGACGATGGCACTTCCAGACATGAAATCACTTCTGGTGGGTCCCAGACAGATTATCATTCTAAAGTCGTTTCTTGTGTTAAATAATTTGAGAACCACTGTCCCAGATGTGAGTTCCCATTGAGGAATGTTAACAACTCTCTCTCTCTCTCTCTCTCACACACACACCCACACACCCACACCTGGTTTCAAATCCATATAATTTCAAGGGTGTGTTACTCTGAAGTGATTGAGGAGCAGAGGCCAGTTGTGCTGAGCTAGACATTGCATGCACAATACCCACGCTTAAGAGCTGAAGTCTGGCCAAATTTAGAAGATAATCTGTGTCTTGAGCTAAATGCTCAACTGGTCACTTCATTTTTATGTATTCTTCTGTATGCCCCCCCCCCCGCTCCAGAAAATGTTCACCAACTTTATAGTGTCAAATTTATCATGCTACAATTCATGCATAGATAGCATATGGTGTACACAGAAGCAATTGCTTAACCCAGTTGATTTGTTAGGTCAGGGGTCTCCAAACAATGGCCTAGGGGTCAAATCCGGAACGCCACAAGATTTTAATCAGCCCGCAGCAACTTAAAATATTTTACATTTTTATAATTTTTACTCATTATATATCAGTTCTCAGTTTGAGCATAGCATTGTTTATCTGTAAAAGTCACATTTCTCTTTTGTTCTGAATCATGATGATTACAAAACAGATCCAAGTGTAATTTCAATTACATTCAATTCAATTACATTCACTTATATATAAAATTGATTTTTTTTCCACCCACAAAAATGTGTAAAATGTACAATGTTTGGAAACCCCTGTGTTAGGTGATGAATTAAGTGTTAGAAATTTTCCCCATTGGGGTTAGGCATGCCAGATGTCCCTTATTATAAGGGACTCCCCGTATTTAAGATTTAAAAATCGTGTCCCATATCAATGTTGAACGAGACTTAAAAAATGCCATTCTAAAATTCTGCTGCTGTTGCTGCTTGCTGCTGCCTCGCCACGGCTAACTGCATAATTGTTTATATTATTTCTTGTAACCAAGGATTGGTTTGATAGAAGGCAGCATCCCAATATCTGTGTGTCCCTTATTGTCATTTTGAAAACTTGACAAGTCTAATTGGGGTCTATACTACTATGTTGACTAAGGGACCAACAGACCTCCATCGACGTGTGTGCGTGTCCACACGTGTTCTCGATTGCTTCCCTTAGAAGTTCCGGTGTTGCAAGTTTTCCACAATGAAGTGTGTACGAATTAGGGCTCAATAAATTGTGCGCACCCTGTATTTAAGACTCCATATGGCAGCCCCTGTTAGGGAAACGGCCCGCCACGCAACAGGGCTTTCCAGCGCGAAACCAGAGCAGAAGTGCAGCCTGGGACACAAGCCGACTTCCTAGAGAGTCAGCCATTTTAGTAAGTCCTCGGCTTCAAGAATGTGGCGTCATGGCCTATCCAGTTATTTAAGATTCTTGGCAACGACGCCCCCTTTCCACAGCCCCCGCCCCTCCCCTACCTGCAGCTGCAGCTCCTTCCCCTCCTCAGGGCGAGCTGAACGGCAGCGAAGCGTCCCGCTGCGCGCGCAGGCAGGGCGACCACTCAAGAGCGGCTCTTCCCGAATGACCCCCCCGCTCCGTTCCAAGCCCGGAACTTGCATCAGTACAGCGGCGTTGCCGTGGCAGCCGCGTTCTAAGCCACCTGCCGTGTGCACAGGCGCGCTTCCAGCGCTAAGCATTGGCCTTCCTGGTCTGTGTTGTCCCTCAAGATCGCCTCAAGGGAGAGGGAGTCCTTAGCTGGGCTGACCATGGTGGTCATATCAATGCTTAGCGCGGGCAAAAGGCCACTGAGAGAAGCTCGCGGCGGGAATTGTCCCGTTTGCCGGCAACTAACGACTTTTCACAGCTGCAAGGCAGAAAGGGACCATCCACTGGAGTCTGGCTTTTTCCGCGTGCCGTAGGAAAAGGCCCGCCTGTTGAAAGTCTGCCTGAACCTCCACTGGCACAGGTCGCTAAACTCCGCCCTACGGTAAAGTCCACCCGTCCCAGGCTGCGTGCGTGTAAATTGCCATTGTTTTTAAACGCTTGAGCCGGTAGTCCTTCTGGCCAGAGTGCTGGAATAGAGTTCGTGTAATCTCTCCTTCAAAAACCCAGAGAGAATTATTTTACTTATTGAAGCACACCTGAACTAGCCTGCCTCGGTGATTTAAAGATGAGGACGAAGGGCCGCTTCATAGCCATGCGCTAGGAGCCGAGGGCAGGCAGTAGTCTCTCGGCTGCTTGCAGGGCTTTGAGGTGGCAGAATCGTGAAGTGGTGGAATAGAATGGAGTTTAAACCTCAGATGAGAGACTGAGATCCGCAAACCAGGCTGAGCCAGTTTCTTCCTGCTGCCACCAGACCCATCACACACACCCTGAAACCCACTCCCTTAGACGGCCTCCTGGCATCACACACACTCCTCTTCCTCCTTCCTGCGGCATTCTAAACGCAAAAAGGAGAAGGGGGGAAGTTGTGGGAGAAAAAAGTGGAGACTGGCAGACTAAGGTAGCTCCTCCACTTTTTTCACTTTTCACTGTGTGTGAGCATCTGCCTACTAACTGGATTCTGCAGCAAAAATGATACCTTGTTCATTACTGGTTTTCAATCTATGGTTTCTTGTTAGCCATAGTTTCTGGTAGTTGTATAGGTTGGCAGCCTTTACCCTGTTTGACATTACTTTCTCAAAAGCATTAAACTCTGAGAACAACAATTTCTGCTTATCAAACACAGTTGTAATCTGCAAATTCAGTTCTTAGAGCGTAAGATCTGCAGGACTAATGTTCAGCGCTAAGCCAGTTCAAACATTTTCTCATAAAAAGTAATATTTCTTCCTTTGCTCAGCCCCTCTGGCAATTTTTCCATCATGGAATTTACTTGCCTTTGTCCTCCTTACCTGATATGTTCAGAAATCCAAGTGCAGTCTAGTACCCTCCAGTTCACTAGAACTTGATGTGAATTGACACACCTTTTAACAGTGTGCTAGTTAATATGTACCCGATTTATCGTTTGCCCCATATGCTTACAGAACAGAAATCATTGGACTGAAGAAGCCACTGACTGAACTCAGCCAAAGTCTTAAGGCTAAACTGCATATGAAAGACTTGGAACTTGTTATTTCCACCCCACCCCACACTGAAAATAGCCTATTGTATTACTTTGAAGGAAGGAAAACAGAGAATGTGTGTTAATTCTTTCAAGATACATACAGATTTTAAACATTTTTCATCTCATGGCACACCGACAAAGTACAGTAGGATAAAAAAAACCAAAAAAAAACACAGCAGACCCTCATGCCACATCACAAAACGTTTATGAAAATCTTCTCAGGTCCAAAAGCAGATTACCACTAGGGCATAGGAGCCTGTTTGAGGGAACAAGCACAATGACATCAGTTCTACAATTATGTAGATGCCAGGTATATTTTAAAGATATTGTTCCAATATCCATAAGGTATAATGGACCGAACAGTCATTTAGGTGGCAGTCCTATACATATGTTCCTGAGAGTATGACCCATTACATATAATGGAACGTGTAGTAAAAAATTATCAGAGAGAAAGAATTTACATTTTTATCCAGCGGGTAATTAAGCTATGAAACTCCTTGCCACAGGAGATGGTGATGGCATCTGGCCTAGATGCCTTTAAAAGGGGACTGGACAGATTTCTGGAGGAAAAGTCCATCGTGGGCTATAGGCCATGATGGGTTGGGCAACCTCTTTACGTTAATAGTAGGCTACTTCAGAATGCCAGGTGTAAGGGAGTGGCAACAGGATGCAAGCATCTTGTTGTCTACTGAACTCCCTTAGGCACCTGGTGGGCCACTGTGAGATACAGGAAACTGGACTAGATGGGCCTTTGGCTTGATCCAGTGGGGCTCTTCTTATGTTCTTATGAATATATGCAGGGTGTTTAAAAAAAAAAAATCACAGGACAGCAAGACTAGCAGGACATTTTCCAACTATACTTAAACAAGAACAAACATGTATGTATTTTTTTAAAAAAGGCCTTCACTCAGTAAATCTTAGGAAGTACGGCCAGTCGTAGATATCCTAAATATTAAAAAAACATAGTTTTGTGTTTAAAAAAATAGTCATTTCAGCATTTTTGTCAGTTCTTTATTTTTTTTATCCCTAAACACTAGCACATTTACAGCATACATGGACTGGATGAATTAAGACTATATAAAACCATAACCATGTGTTTATGGTATATTAATACTGCCCCCAAACAAATAAATAAAAAACAAATGCACAAAGCTTGGCAAATACAACTGTGCTGGGACAAAACTGCTCTATTTTACAATATTTCTACATACATAAATGAAATCCAAAGGCAACTGTGCTGTGGGTGCTTTCACAGAACAAACACAGAACGTACTTGGCAGCCGAAATTTTTTGTACCCCTTAGTTTCATTTCTTTTTAAATGTGGTACAAAAAATTAAATGTGAACTTCCGATTTTTAATAATCTTTAAGAATGCCTTCTGTGTGCAAAAAATTAAAACAAAGCAACTTTTGAAAATATGTTCCTATGACATTTCCTACATGGATTTATAGTTTCAGTTTCCCGTTTCCAAATCAAGCTCTATTCACTCTCCTTCATTGAACCTTACTTACGTGCATGTCAAGCTGTATATATAAAACGTTAACAAAATTGCTCTACATATTGCAGCCTGAAAGAAGGAAATCAACTATCACATCCCTTCCTCACATTAAATGCCGTATGGTAGCATGGTATTCTACTAATTCACAAAGGGGGAATAAAGCATGCACATTATAAGGTTGGAAACTATTTAGAAAAGTACTGCAATGCTATTTGCACTTCGGACAGCAGAATTTGAAGCACAACTTTGTAAAACAACCAATTTTAGTAGTGTAATTCAAGTAGGTATAAAGGCTCACTGCCTTTTAGAGGGGGTATAACTAAAAACATAATCCTACACATTTATACAAGACAAACTGGTCTAAGACTTTGCCAACATACTTTTGCATTGACTGGATCTCTTCCAATCTGGTTGAGGCCCCGCTATGTGACAGGAACTGCTTTGGTGGGTGAATGATGTGGCCAGGGAAGTCACAGGGTCACACTCCTGAATGAGCACAACTTGGGAATACTCCTACATCTCTCTCTCTCTCTCTCTCTCTCTCAATGCTTAGCTGATGGTTATCAGGAGTGCTTTTACCAGTTTTGGCTGGTTCATCTGTTGTGACCTTACCTAGAATAAGGCAGACAGCCCAATCCAACGTAACTTTCCCAGTGCCAATGCAGCCATGCCAGTGGGGCATGTGCTGCAACACATGGGGAAGTTTTGAATCCTAGCAGTCTACTCAAGCTATGTTCCCTTGCCCCAGGGCAAGCCTCTGTTGTCCCTATGGGTCTACTGAAACTTGTGCCAACTATTTTGCTGGCACAATTCCACATGGACCTGGGTAGGTGGATCAAGGCTAAGAAAGAGGATGGGAAATCGGTGGAGTTACTGCCAACACTAACTGCATCCTTTCCAGCCTCAACACACCTCATCCCTACCCCAGTCCCCACTCCATTTTTCCCCTCTCCACCCTACCACCGGCGCCCAAAGTTGCTGTGCTGAGGCCACCTCTGCAGGATACCATCACTCACCTTCTGTGGCAGCAGCAAGACGGTGCTCTTTGGCACATCACGTTTTATGACAGCCATAAAACTCTGTGCTGTCAGAACGGGTGTTCCAGTGATGCAACACTGTGAACTGTTTTGCACCATCTATGTAGCACTATATCTAAGTGTTTGCACTATTACAGTTCTTGGACCAATTCAGGTACTGTTTTTGTCGTTAATTATAAAACCATGTTATCTGGAGAACTACCTGCTCTTATATCAACCTGCCTAGCACCTAACATTGGCATCTAACTTTGTTCTCAGTGCCAAAACTGATAAAGGCACCAAGCTAAGCACTGAGGGATCCAGGAGTACTCCCAAGCTGTGCACTTGCTCAGTGACAAAGATCCAGAGAGAGGGCCATTTCAGTAGTAACCCTACAGTTATGAAACTTTCTTCCTAGAGAAATTTATACAGCCCTCACATTTGCAGTTTTTAGGCAAAGGTACTTCATTTAACAAAGGTTTTCCGACTTGTGGATTTTTAACTTGTGCAGTATTCTTAATGTTTGTTGTTACCACTGCTGTTTTTTAGATCAGTGCTTCCCTACTGTTTTAGCACCAGGAGCCACTTTTTAAAATGATACTCTATTGTGACCTACCTAGCTTTATAAACAAACAAAAAGATGATCTGAAAAAGTTATTTATTTATATTTATTTATTTGCAAAAAAAAAAAACCCCAACACCACCCTCCATCCATTTTTAGTAATGAGGCAGCCCTAATGAAGAACCTCAAGGCTTGAGGGGCTTAGTTATGTGACCCAGCCTTCACCTGCCCCCATTACCTGTCATTGATGGACTTGGAAAATATAGTCACTCAAACGTTTTATCTCTCTATATTTACACAAGTTTGCGAACTGCAGGAGCTCAACTCTCTGCAGGGCAGTTAGCCGCTATCTGACTTTTGAATAGCCTCAGAGCTTGCCTTGATAATTAGTTATCTGATCTTTCTATCACCAGTGTTTTCACTGGAGGTTCTGCGGGACCCACCAGAAACCAGGTCGTGGCCCACCAAGTGCATCAGGATCCATAGTTTGAGAAATGCTGTTTCAGATTGTTTTAATGACTGCTTACTTTAATGACTCCAATCCCCCAGTGCCAGCACCAATACAGCCACGCTAAAAAGGCACGTGCTGGATCCTATGGTGGCGATGGTAGGGAACCTGAAGGCAAACATAAAGAAAGTAAAAATATTTTTATTTACATCCACATAAGCCCCCAGGCTGCCTCTGGGTCTTCTCGGATATACGCCACCTGTTTTGGTGGCATATGTCCAAAGAGGAAAAAGGGGTGGGTTTTTTTTTTCTTCAAAAGACAGGCTAAGATCCAGTATGTGTCAATTGGTGCCAAATCCATTCCCCCTACACTGGCTTACCTGCTCAGTAGCAGGTAACCAGCTGCAATGGAGGCTCCAAACTGGCTGCTGGTGGCGTGCTGTGCTGTGCACTCTGCTATATGGCTGGTTATGACAGCAGAACTCTGTTCTGCTATGGTAACTAACCTAATAGATTGGACTGTAGGGAAACTGATCAGAAACCTTGTAAATAATTAATAATGTGTCCTAATCCAGAGCTCTCTCTGTCTTCTGATGCACATCTCATTGTGGAAGCAGCACGACCTTTTCCAATTGAGGAAATTGGTGTAGAGGGAGGGAACTGGCCCCTGGCTTGCAAGAAATGGCCGAAACAGGACAAATAGGTTGTGACATTAATCTGTACGTTCAACTTTTAAATGTTAGCAAAGTCTTAAGATCCAGCCAGGTACATTACTGAAATCTTCTAACAACTGAATAGTCCTTCCCTCTGAAGCAGTATTTAAAGCTGAAGTATAACAATGTAAGTGCAAGTACATGATTAAAATATATTCTGTGTGTGAGTATATGCACACACCCACAGAACAAGAGGGTGGAGGACAGAGAATAAATAAATGCAAGTTTAACATTGATCAAAAGGTGGTTTGCCTGCTACACTGGCTTGAGTTTTAGTACATTTTTGAGGCTTAAACCTTTTACACAGGGTTCATAATTTTGAAACTGCAAATACGGTCAAACAGTAATAAAAATCTAATTCATAAAAATAATGATTAGCACATGTAGAGTTGCAGCTAAAATGCAGACAGCAAGTAAACAAATACATGTTGGCATAGAACAAGCAGTAACAACCTTCAAGAGATTAAAGTGCAGGGACAAATAAAACAATATGTGACACATATGCCAGGTTAATTTGATCAGAATAAGTGAACTGCATTTCCCATTTCCACTACAAGGCCTAAGATCCTAAACACACGTACATAGTAAAATTCAATAATTTCATTGGAATTTAGAAGTGAAACAGTTTGTTTTGGATTTCAGTTTACAATGAAAAAGAAAATGTTTGAATATCATATATTGGATTAAACAACTCTACAGAAAATTTAGCATTCAGAAATCAATGCTTAAAAATATACATTGTTTGCAAACACTATTTCCAAAAAGAGTTGTTTATCATGTATTAATGAGCATGAGAGAAATGAATGGCTCTGCCATAAATATAATTCACACATTTGTTTTAGAGGTGGTACAATCTACAAGTGGGTGCTTCATGCCAGTCACTTCAACATGGTAACTAACTTGATTTAGCAACGTTGGAATGTGTGTGTGAAAAGCTTCATGTGAAGACACCACTATGTGTAGACTTTCATCATGTCAAAAGCAAATATGTGAATTAGACTTCAATCAGAATTTAGATGAACATAATTCTGCACTTAACAGTGATTTTGATATTAAGAAACCCAACTGCTATTGTTCATCAAAAATTCAAGAACATCCATTTTCCTTTTGCACTATTCTGATAAACAAAGGTGCAAATAGTACAAAACTAAAGAAAGATAACTGAAATAGTAAGTATTGACAGAGAAAGCACTGGGTTGGTCTGATATTGAGACTGCAATCCTAACCTGGAGCTAGGCCGGCACAAGTTAGGCCAGGAACGTTTGGCCAGCACAAGAGACACCCTAAAGTATGTTTGGAGTCAGAGAGACCAGCATACAGACATGCGCCATCCTCCCTGACTCTAAAAGTGGTCCAAATGTACTTTACGGTGGCCCAAACTTTGCTGGCCTAACTGTGCCAACCTAACTCCAGGTTAGGATTGTGCTCTGAATAACATGCCCAGCAGTGAATTTGTGAAAGTGACTTGGTAGCAATTCATAAAATGTCATGGGCTTTTGTGGGCTACATAATGCTCTGAAATTGTGTGATGAAAATTCCTGATTTTCACCTACCCCCCCCCCAAGTTTGGTCCTCTCTAGCATGCCAGAGGCTGTAGGGTCATGCAGATGCAGTAGCCACTGTGCTACAGTACTACTACTAGTAGTAGTGGTGGTGTTGACAGTCTTCTCATTCACTAACTGGTAAACAAAGAAAGTGGCTTGAAGCCAACTCATTGAATCCCATTTGGTTCCAAGAGTGGGACATTCAGCTTACTTCACCCTAGTATCCCTCATCCCTAGGGTGAGATACAGCTTACCTCACCCTAGTATCCAGTTTGACAGGTAAAACAGTGTTAATGTCCACTGTATTTAAAAAAGGGTGACATATGGTCAGATATCAGAAGCATCTAGTGCTTCACAAGGGTTCATCTGCTCATCTTTCTGTAAGCATGGGTGCTAGGACTAGGACCCTGGAACAGTTCAAGTAAGGTAGGAATCATACCTGCCTAGACACAGCAGAGGTTTTGTTTAATTGCTGCTTGCATTTTAACATGTTTGCCTACCTGTGCCATCCCCTTTTCTCCTTTTGCTAGTTGCAACAGTGCTTTTTGCTAGTTGATCAGTTTTTGTCCTTTGCATTGTTCTCTCCACTGTGATGAATTTTCAACCCTTTAATAAATGTCTTCTGCCATAACTGTGACCTGTCCCATCTCAGTTCACTCAGATCGGGTTGCCCTAACTACCAGACTCCATACATTCAGCTACTCCATGATTTTAAAACCATTTCCTGTATTCTGGGACTCTCTATTAATCTAGGAGAGGCTTTCAAAGGCAGCCTCCTTCTGTCTGGGCTTTCTAGCTTTGGGTGGAGGCAGCAGGAACTATCTTTCTCCAGTCCAATCCTGATTTACTCAGTTAATTGCTCTTCAAAGAGTGAAGAGGGAGCAGGTAAAGGGTGTTGTCACTAACCTCTGCATTGGTTTTGCTCCCATCTCTCCTTACAATACGTGCTCTTTATGTTTAACCACTTTTATTTTTGGGGGTTGAAAGAGGACAGGAAAATGAGAAATTTGCAGCCTGATCCTGTGCAGAGTGAGGTGTGCCTAAGTCCATAAATGCCAATAGATTTAGGTGCATCTAACTCTACATAGTATCAAGCTGTCAGTCCAGCTACTACCTTAATAGAAGGGGCTGGCATGCATAGAACCTATGTGCCCTGCAGGTAATATCCTGCTGTGCATTAAAAAAAAAAAGATCTCCCTATGTGCAGTAAACTAATTACTGCACACACAGGAAGTTCAAACTGACAGCAATTGGATGCACATGAGAATTCAGATATGTAAAGTGACTCAACCTTCTCACATGTTACAGTGCAGACGTAATGCATCTATTTGACTTGCAATGCAGATAAGAATTCATATGTCACTGCCCAAAGCTATCATCTATTACCATATATTACAAGTCATTAGCAACATTTTGTTGTGTGCAGGTCTCTCTTGTTCAGGCCTTACAAGTATTTAAACTGGAAAAAAAAAATCTCCAAGTCAACCAAAAGGACCTTGGTGAATCCAATGCATTTTCTGAACAAAGTAGAACTAAGCCTTCTGTCAGTTCCTGGCCTCATATATCACAACCCCCTATATGTGATAGTGTTCTACATAAAGTAAAACATTTTAAAGCACCTGGCTTTAAATTTACTGTACTACCTACCCTATCTTAAAAACAGCTTTAGCTTCTCCTGTGTAATAATGCCTCTTGTACTTAAACTAAACTGCCTTATGCCCAATTAAATTTACTATTTACAGTTCTGAGGTTTTAAAAGTATTATGAAAGTCTTAATCTCAAATCAAATCAGTATAAAAAAAGATGTGTGAAACAGCTGCCTAAACATCATTCATAAAATCCTTGACAGTCCAGGCACTACACCTCTCTTTGTTAGGCATATAGGTAAGAAATCAGTGGAACAGTATATTTAGGCATTTTGCATACACTGTTATTACATGAGTGGACAGTCACCACATTGTTTTCATGTTATAAGAGGTCAGTGAATTATCATTTTTCCTATGGAATCCAATTTAATAAAATTACATGCTCAGTATTACCTACTGGAACGTACAAAAAATTGTTTCCGACAATGTTGTCAAAGTTTGTATACTAAAGTTGAGTGTATCCACAGAACAACTAATTACAGAACATCGTAATCTTATGATTCAACTTTTCCATAAGTTCCTTCAGGTGGTCTGTAATACTTGGGGAAAGCCTTCAGCTGCAAGCAATTAAATGCATATTTGCGACATCCAACATTCTTCATTGTATTTTCTCTTCGACAACCCTCACTGGGGAAAAAAGAAAGACAAGCACAAAAAAATGACAGCAGTAAAATCAAAAAGAAAAAAGCCAAATACTGTAACTATGATGGACCAAACTGGTTATTTCATAGCATTATGGTAAGTTAATAATGTGTGCCTCAAAATTTGCCATTGCAAATATTAAAAGCAGTAGATTACTACCAATCAATGCAGTTATGATGCACATAAAATAGAATCATGCTATGTCTGGTTATGCTATGTCTTGCAGTACTGAAAAGCAGTAGTGTCTCTAGTGGCAATGCACTTTCATCTGTGCATCATTCCCATGTATTCCATTGTACATATGCTGTGAAGTTGTAGCTCATTTTGCTGCATATGGAGCACTAAAACATTAACTGAAACCATACTAATCATGTTGTTAATAAACAAAAAGCCTATTCTCTAAATAAATGCTTTTCAGTAACAAAGTTCCTGCATATCAGTTCTGTAAGAACTTTACTGAAAGTTAGAAGAATAACTGGATAACTTGTCATGCAATAAGTAGTACATTTGAAAATTAACCTACTAGTACTAACACAGATTCTCAGTCTATGAAACTTTGGCAATACTTAGTCGCTTGAAAAACACCACTAATTTCCTGTACAACTATCAACCATAGAAAGCTGTCGACATTTTCAACTGGTATTTTTTCCCCTCATATTTTCTCACTGCAGTTGCAATATTGCTGTTGGATCTTCCAGCCTCTCTCTCCTTCTAGCCCCCACCCCCTGAAAATGTCTATTGCTCCCACTTCCTGGCTTGATTTACTGTTAAGTATGTTAAGTACTGTTAAGAATTTACTGTTAAGTACTGTTAAGAATTTACTGTTAAGTATGCACAAGTAGTAACCATATTCCCTCTTAACCAAGGTTTGCATACCAGTTTCAAATCCTTGTTACAATAGGAATCTGTGTTAGTACTTTGCACATGTCCTGGTCAATGGTAAATCATAGATCAAGCTGGAAAGGTAAGGGGAATTTGCATTAGAAATTACAGGGGAGTTGATGAGCTCCTAGCCAGCTTCTCTACCATGGCTTAGAGACTGGCAACAATAATGTCAGTACTGGTCTATTGTGGCACTGCCACCTTTTGCTATGGAAGACAGTACTACAGAAGGGACTGTCTGTCCTTCCATGGTTCTGAATTCTACTGGAAAGAAAATTAGAGTTGTTTTTTAATATAGAAAAATATCAAAAACTCAAGGAAAGGTGTGTAGGGAAGCACATCAATTTGGTACACAAATGAAAAGACCATCATAAGATTTTTTTCATGTTCTTTCTTTGGCTCCTTTGAACACAGAAAATAACAAAGGAAAATAAGAGTAGTTTCATGTTAGAGCACAATTGTAAGACACTGACATATGGTTGAGACATAATGTATTCATATTTTAAAAGACTACTAACAACATTTAACATGCTTTCTGCTAAACTGTGGCAGATTTGTTGGATAGGTTGAAATTTGGATCTATAATTATTCCTTGAAATATCAAAGCAAGATATACCCCCCAAAGTTATCTTTATCTAAGTTGCATTCATATTACTAGATAGCCAAGATTAACGGATTTCATTAACTCACCTGTTATTCCATTATATGATTTAATTTCATGGGCATGAATTAATGATTTAATTTCATGGGCATACTATTTTACCCAGCGGGTAATTAATCTGTGGAACTCTTTGCCACAGGAGGTGGTGATGGCATTTGGCCTGGGTGTCTTTAAAAGGGGATTGGACAGATTTCTGGAGGAAAAGTCCATCATGGGCTATAAGCCATGATGGGTGGTGTTACTTCCTTACATTAGAAGTAGGCTATTTCAGAATGCCAGGTGCAAGAAGTGGCAACAGGGTGCAAGCATCTTGTCTCCTGTGCTCCCTGAGGCACCTGGTGGGCCACTGTTTGATACAGGAGGCTGGACTAGATGGGCCCTTGGCCTGATCCAGCAGGGCTCTTCTTATGTTCATTATTTCATTTTCCTCCCGCTTAAACCTCTGCTTTGGAACTTTGAAGTGTCTAATGACTACAGTTTATACTATCCAGTTTCATTCCTGTCCTTTTTAAAAAACCACAACAGAATTTTAAAGAAGAAAATTCAAATTGAAAGAAAATGCAAATTATTTTCTCAATTAGCAGCATTATAGGGGAATTGTGTGCTTCTATATTCTGATTTGGTTCGGCCACCATATTCTATATATGCTTATACAGTATCTAATCATATTTGAGCCTCTCTTGAAAAAATCCACTTCCCTCTAGGGTTCCATTGTGCACACAATGCTCTGCATTAATAGGGGCTACCTTACAATCTTCAAGATCACAAAAAGTCTTGCAAATGACTAAAAAAATTGCTAGCCCACCTGTGTATGTATATGTAGCCTATAAATCTGTATGTAAATTATTTGGGACACATTGACAAAATAAAATAAAACAAAACAAAAGAGTGTCCTTTTCAGTTGACAAAAGTTTCTCCGCCTGGTTTTCAGGAAAAGATTATTTATTGCTGGTTAGTGGCTACTTAAAATATGGAATTAGTTTCCTGTATAATCAGAACTGTGTGCATGCACTGGAAGTGATGGTCTGGGGAAACAGATATGATCTATGTGAGCCATATGTGTACTTTTTATTACACTGTGTGATAAGGCTCAATACATGCTTTGCATATCTCCAATACATAAGGAAATGAATCTGGATAGCATACATTATATAGAATTAAATTTGACTAAAATCAATGGACTTGGTACCATGTGATATGCTTAAAAAGGTAAAGGTAAGGGTTTCCCCACGACTGGATGGTCTAGTCGTGACCGACTGTAGGGGGCAGTGCTCATCTCTGTTTCAAAGCCTGTAGAGCCGGCGTTTTGTCCGAGGACGCTTACGTGGTCATGTGGCCGGCATGACTATACGCCGTAGGGCACGGAACGCCGCTCCCTTCCCACCGAAGTGGTCCCTATTTATCTATTTGCATTTAGGTGCTTTCAAACTGCTAGGTTGGCAGGAGCTGGGACAAGCAACGGGAGCTCACTCCGTCACACAGTCTTGAACTCCCAACCTCCCGGTTGGAAAGCCCAGCAATAGCGAAATAACCCACTGCGCCACCACGTCCCTTTTTGTGATATGCTTAAATTTAGGCTAGTATTCTTCCAGTAAATTGAAATAAATTTTGTCATGGGATCTATTATTGAATAGCAAAATTTAGTTGCCACTATTACATAGGAGGGTCATGCACTGCTCGGGAATATCTATAAGAGAGGAAATGGCCACATGGATCACATGACTGGCACAGCCACTTCTTCCCTAATGTAACTGTTTGCCCCACTCCTCCCTGGGCAGATGATGTTAGCATAGAATGTAATCATTTCAGCTACCCAATTCACATTATTGCTTCCTACAAATGCTATAGGACCAGGACATATCCAGTTATAGTGGAGTGGCTCACATACATCTCAACATACAAATGGTAGTAATTGTCTTGCTGTGAAGGGTTAATCTAAGGTGTTCTTAAAAATATGTAGTTAGCTCTGTATCCTTGAAGCAGGAAGAGTACATCAAAAGTACAACTAAGAACAAAGTGAGGGGAGGAAGGCTCCAACTTTCTCATGGTAAAATGCAAACCAAATTGCAAGAAGGCCTTCACAGGTGGGAAACATCCTGATTAGAGGAAACTGCTGGCCACAAACGTCCTTGGACAGGAGGTGGCAGGGAGATGTGAAAATTAGCACAGCTGGAATAGAACTGGTACCTTGCAGCCTATGTTACATCAAAAGTGATTGGTTGATTTCTCTGGTTCTCCATGACTTGCACTATTGGGGTAAATTCATTGGTCAAACATCCCTCGAGATTGCTAGGGAGAGCCCTACAGTATATCTGGAGTATCAAACCCCTTGTTCTTTGTCTATTCCATCATGGACCAGGGAAAGCTATGCTAGCTGTCCCAAACCTGGCAGCGGTTGAGGAAACCTTTGTCCAACTCTTCAAGGATGGTGAAATTCTGTACTTAGGAGTAGATGTAGGTTAGGCTTTCTTTGTTTTGCAATACCTATGTGCTGAAAACTGGAAAGGCCCTTGAGAAGCTCCACTGTTCTTTTGCAGTGAGAGGGCTCTTTCCCCTAACAAATGTATGCCTAAGACGTAATAAAATCCTTCTGCTTAAAGATCCGGTCTTTGTGCTCTTTACGTATGGTGTAGTGCTCTGGGATTGTCAGAACTCAAACCCAACTCTGGTTTGTGGTGAAGTTTGGAACTCCTTAAGCACGCTCTTATACCACCAGTTAATGCCCTTTAGTTTAATGGGTTAAACTAAGCTAAGCTAAAGCCAGAAATAAAAATTTATGTGATCTGGCATTAAAATTATGTAGTACAACAAAACATGAAATTTATTATCCCTCCCTAGCAGGCTTTTTAACATATCTAGTTATTTTACCTTATTCATCACAACACTATAAATTGAGTTTTACTTTTTGAATACAGATATGGACAAATTTGAGCAAAGTACACATAATAATGGTAGAAATTAAGAGATAATTCTCCGTCATCCATTTGGGTTTGGGGGGCATTTTTGGGGAGCAGCCACTGCAGTATGTTAGCATCTTCCAAATATTTAATCTCTTCTGTCTTAAAGTTTAACAGTAAGCTGAAAGACCCGATTAGTGTAATTTTAGAGCAAAATATAAGTATTGACTAACATACGATGGTATCACACATACTAAAAAAATATTTTTCCAATGATGATTTAAATGGAATTATAGATAATTAATAAGCTATTCTTTCTACATACTCTTTCATTTGATACGATAAAAAAGTAGCTATATAAATATAATGAAGTATATTGCATGCAGTATACTGCTATTCAAGTTAGGATTGGGTTTTTGTTTTTAAGTTGGTACAATATGTTGCATAAGATTTTAACAATGAGAAAGGAACAAGTGCATGGTTCTAAGGACTGGGCACTATCATAATTTAGGTATTATGTTTGGAAATCCAAGTAGAAAGGTGCTCAGTACATATGTTTAGAGAAATGATTTACAAATTCCGACTTTTTTCTTCTTCTCATATCACATAAATATGAAAGGCAAGATTGACACACTTAAGAATATACAAAAAAGATACAAATTTTTTTTTTTTGATCAGAGTTCCTTTCTCTGGAATACATGAAAACATGTGAAACAAAACTGTATGTGTGTGTGTATTGAGAGAGAGGGTGAGAGAGGGACAGAGAAAGAGAAAGAGAGGCAGACTTAGGAGTTAGATGGCTGAAAAGTATTTGGTAAGAGAAATCAATAATCACAGGGCGGCTGAAGAACCGAGGTCACAGGCCGCTGTCAGACTATGTTACAAGCACTGAAAGCGTAACAACAGTTTTAATCATTCAATACAGTTCCTTTTCATAAAATAATTTGATGTGTATTTACAAGTTTTAGTACAATAGAAACACAAAGTTGTAAGGCATAATAATAATTCTTGGCAGACAATGCTATGAGACATTCTTCTGACAAATCGGTACCAGGTGGCAATAAATATTCTGGCACTTCATTGGATTTTTGCTTTGCTTTGTTTGCTTTTAAACTCATCTTCATTTGCAACGTACTCTAGCCACCAGGTATGCAATGCTCAAGAACAGCCACACAATCAGTAAATTGGGGCTTAGAGCTAGCAAAGGAATAGAGTAGAGAAGACTGGGGTCTAGCCTGAAATCCCGGATGGGCACCAGGCCACACAAGTTCTTCTGGGTGACTACCTCCCGTGTTCCAATACTGTGAAAAGGAAGAAGTTTGGGGAAAAAGGAAAATAATAGGAAGAAAGCAACACAGACATGCAATGGATGTACCAAAAGATAACAAAACAGTGGCAAATAAATCAAGAAATAAAAATCAAGAAGAGGAAAACAAAAGATTGAAGAAGCCACAACAGAAAAATAGAATGTGTTAAGTAAAAGAAAAGTGGGAGGTGTGCCAATTAAAAAAATAATTGTAATAAAGGCACAATTACAGAATAAAGGAGAGAGAAAGAGAATAAAAAGAGAAAATAAATAATACTGTAGTCTACTGAAAAAAGTACATGTAGGTTGAACAAGAATGGTTTTCCATGTTCATTTTCTCATTTGGCCAAGCCATGTCCCATGCTGCTCTGCCATGCTTCCACATGCTGCAAAGAAACGGAGCTCTGAAAAGCAAACTGAACATGAATAACCATTGCAGCATTTGACCCTTTCAAAAATTCTTCAGTGTGGGTGGTTACCAATTAATTCAATCACACAGTAGTGATGCAGAGGAGCATTAAAAATGTATTCCAAAAAGGAAGATAGTTCTAAAATTGCTTTTCAGAGGAAACTGTTTAAAAACCGTAATGAACTAGGCCACTGGGTCCCAAAGTTCTACTTGGACGTTGGAAACTCTGTGTTTAAACTGTTTGCATGGACAGTGGGCGGGGGGGGGCGCGGCAGAACAGCAGCACAGTTGCGCTGCCACCAGGCAGGAAAGAGTTTTTTGCACTTACCTGTGGTCTCTAAGACTCTCCTGGAGGCTCTGGGGAGCCTGCAACCCCCTCTGCATCCCTCTTGGCAGCTTCAAACTAACGTTAAAAGCAAAAAAAAAAAAAACCCACTTCCTGTTTTTGTAACAAAATCAGAAGTAGTTTATTTTTGCTTTTTACAGGAGTTTGAAGCCTATGGGAGGGCTGCAGAGGGCGTTGCAGGCTCCCCAGACCCTCCAGAGACCCTGCCCTGCAGCAGAACAATTGTGGAAATTGTGCTACTGCTGATTTCTGGGCCATTTCCCTTAAAAGGGAATGGCCCTGTTCTGGTTCCCTGGGTAGGTTGTGACCCATCAGTTTGGGAACCATTGAACTAGGTAAACTGAACTACAATCCTATAGACAAGTGGTTCCCATATTTTTTCATCTGGCAGCAATCTTGATCTACTGCTGGCCATTGGCTTTGGCTTCCCGTTAGGGCAACAATCCTATATACTGTAGAAGGCAGTGAGTTTTTCACAATGATTTCGTGGCTCCCGTGGCTGGTTTCCCTGCCTTCCCATGGAAGGCTCAGCTTGGGACCCACTACTTTAGACCCTTGTCTGAAAGTAAGTCCCAACAGAATAGGACTTAATGAGATATCAAGCCTGGTTGTTTGTGTCCTAGTTATGTCTAGTTATTGTAACATGCTTAGGCAGATTTTTGAAAAAGTGTTCAGAAGTTTCATATGGGTCAGAATGCAGCAGTTAGCCTAATTTTGTCCAGCAGAAGACATTTTGCTCATTCCACCCTAATGTTCTTTCAGAGTTTTCCTCTGCCAAACAGAATCAATGGGATTTTAAGGTGATGAACGTTGGCTGGTCTGCATCCATTTTTCAACATTTTAATATGATTGGAAAATGAATATAATTGAATATACATGCCTTTGTCTCATAATTACGTGTAACATTTTCTGAGTCAGACAGCTATCTTTTTCGCATGAGTTCACACTTGACATTGGTTTACAAACAAGGTTCCATGGAAGATTCAAAAACACCATTTAGTGCTGCAAGGAAGTGCTGCTGGTAATCCACAATTGTTTTCTGCAGACCACTGAAGATTCAGAAAGGATCAAATAGCAAAAACATACAGAAAGGATAAGAGAATTGAGCAGTTTTGAGAATTTGGTGAAGAGACACACAGTACAGGTCATTCAGCAAGACTGAATGTTGAAAACAAGACTCCACAGTAGTGTTGATCTACATTGATAAAGACTGAAACAGGATTTCTTATCCTTTCTTTTTTGATATGTGAAATTAGAGCTTTCCAGCAGTGCCTGAAACAATGTATTGAACAGTAAACAGATTCCTTTAAAAAAACAACACAATTTAATTCTGCAAATCATCAGCTGCTTTAGAAAAGGGGAGTTAAACTAATATGACACAGTACACTGACAGGTTGTGATGGATTTTGATTGCTGCATCATGAAACATTCAGAATGACAATTTGCTGAAGGAGCAAACTGTATCGCTCTTTGAGAAGTAAGCATAGCAAACCAATGCAACCTGCAGATGTTTATCCTTCATACAGCAGACAATTATATAGACCTCGAAAGTAAATAGAAAAAACAGCAGCCAAAGCAATGTCACCACTGCTAAGCTTTCAAACTTGCAGATCAGAAAAAAAACACAGTTCACTATTTACATTTCAGCTATTATCCAACAAACTGAAAACTAAAACTTACCAAATACTTTCCTATTTGGAAGAGTTCTTTTAGTACAAATCTGGCAACTCTTCATATCAAAAAACAATTCTGTGACATCTAAAGCATGCCAGGCAGATGTAGCCTGTGTGGGTTCTCCTTCTTGATAGTTATATAAGAAATAATTGTCTCCATAAAAGATGGAGAGAACCAGCCATCTGCAGTTTACATGGCTCCAGGACTAGGTATAAGTGGCTAGAGAGCAGACCAGTTCTTACCTCCTCATGCAATCCAGGGCCTGTGTGAAAACCTGAGGAGCCATTCCATGTTCATGTTGCAATATCAGACATTGCTCCAGAGTTACCGACATGGCTGTCCTATCCTTGGCACTTTTACAGCTTGTAAATCGAACACCATTTAGTCTGCGGCAGATCTAGAAAAGAATGTTATCAATTAACAGAATACACTTTAATCCCCAATACAAGAAATGTACCAATTCCATTTCAGAGGTTTGTCCAGAAGTCAGAACATGTATGAATCAAAATAGCTGGCTCTTGCTGGCCCAGCACTTTCACGCATGCACAAAAGCACCTCATTGGGCGGACTACACCTGTGCAAATGCAGACAACTCAGGAGCCCACGAACTGCCAGGGAGACATGGCCACTATGAAACTACTAGGGAAATTACTCCAACAGACACTAGAGACGAAATGAGGACAGAGTTTGGGAAAGTCAATAAATTACATCAAGATGGGCCTTGAAGATACAAGGTCACCTTAACTCCATTTATAAGAGCTACGGAATGAGTAGACCAAGGGCCCAATCCTATCCAACTTTCCAGTACTGATGCAGCCGCAATGCAGCCCCTAGGTAAGGGAGCAAATGTTCCCTAACTTTGTGGAGGCCTCTGTGACTGTTCCTCCAACACAAAATGCAGCACATGCCCCATAGGAAAGTTGGAAAGGATTGGGCCCTAAGTGTGGTCAGGTTTTCTAGAAACTTCACAGGTGAAAGACAAAAGGTCATTTCCCAGTATCTCCAGGTGTAATACTATCCATACTGACCTAAGAGTAAGCCCTATTTACTATAATTGAATTTACTACGGAGTAGATATGCACAGGATTGGGCTTTAAGTGTTTCAAGTCCATTCTTAAGGGGTAATTGCCCACCACTATTCACCTAGATCTTTCTCTTACTCCTTCCCTTGATGCACATTGCTGCTAGTGGAGTACATCATGGGACACACAAGACAATGCACAGGGACTTTGTGTTCATGGCCATCTACCCCTGGAAGGGAAGCGGTGACAACCTTTGCAAGAGTTCAAAGGAGAGTGGAAACCCTTCAAAGGGGAGCAGAATTGAAAACCCTCCCACCTCCCGAGTTTGTTTTTTGGTTCCTCTTCCTGTTCAACTGCCAGACAGCAGTCCCTCCTTTCTGGTCAAGCCATTCTCCTGCCTCCATTGGCAAGGCAGAGGGCCAGCCAGAGCAGCAACAATAGTGTCAACAGCTTATAGGGCCTCTCATGCCACAGCTGCACACTGGGCATTTCTAGGCACCTGTGACAGAGGCAGCAATAGCAGCAAATCTTCGTGCTCCTGCCCAGAGCTGCATTTCGAAGCCAAGTTACCAACAGAGTCCAAGAGAACGAGTGTGGCGGAGGCATTTTCAGCACTCTAGAATTCTCTCCAGGCTTGAAAAGGCCAGAGAGGACACCTGCAGTTGCTATGACAACAGCTATCCCGTGCACAGGAAATGCCGCACAGGTGTATGGCAGCAGATGTGCAGGCCATTGCAGTTTCCCAATTTAGTACTTGTTCAGGGGAGGTTTCCCACTGGTCTCAGGCAAACAGGCAAAGAGATAGACTGCATAACTGCAGTGTATCTATCAAACTGTTGGTAGAACAAATACATCACAAATACCTCAGCAGCTTGCCAAAGAATATCAACATTCTTATTTTTCCGTGCATGTACATTCTGTCCCAGGAACCGTAACAATTCAGGCAGGCACGTTTGACTACGGGATCGAGGTAGACCTTTAAAAAAACAGGAGAATACAAAAAGTGAGAGCCCCCTCTTCTTAATGGTCAGGGTTTGCACATGTCAGATACAAGGCTTAGCAGCGTATGTAGAGAGTCTTCAAGCTGAACTTTCTGTTCAATCATTTTCTCCATAATACCACTGAAATTTTGCAGAAGTAACTCTGAACAAAATCAGTCACTGCTCATGGACCACACTGGCATGCAACATCAAAAATGGTGATGTTTCCACAAAAATTCTTTTTTACATAATCTGAATCCCTAGAATATTAAGGTGTTGTTTATTTTTAATATGTATCATTTCCAGCACGTTAAATAATAGTTTTTTTTCTGGTTCTTTTCTGGACTTTTGGGGGTCTTTTTCCCTATTTATTCATGCCTCCATTGCCTCCCTTTTTGTTGTCTTCCCCCCCCCCCGTAACATTTTAGATTGTAACCTCCTCAAAGCAGCTGCCCTTTCCTTTCATAAGCACCACATGCACTGGTGACCCTATTTAAATAATAAACACCATTCCATCTTGTTCCTTAACAGTTCTGTAATACTTAGGTACTCAGTTGTGTCCTACACTCAGCCTCAGCTGGCACCAGATCTGTCCCAATCACAAATAAAGGAGGAAGGGCAGTTTCAAGAATAAAGGAATTAAAAGTGCTAAGTACTCATTGCTTATGGTTTACCTCCTTGCAGGCAGCCACCTTTTCGCTCTGATGGGCTCTGAGTCTAGAAGTGGATTAAATGTGCCTGAGAAAATGAGCTTGGGGGAGATTTTTTGCACCCTTCATCCACCCACTTATCTCCTTTGATCTTAAAATTGGGTCACCAACTTACGCCGTCCATTAAACCCACAGATCTGTTGCTGTCATGCATAGCTTGAGCACTAGAATGCTGTAGTTGCAGCAAGCCATGAACAAAGAACAATCTAACTTTATTAAGGTGAAATCCTATCCACACTACTTTGTGTGTGATCATATGAACAAGATTTAAGAGAATTTAAGTTATAGTTTCTGCCCTGGTAGCTCAAATCTTTTAATTTCAACAAGCCCTGCAGGAAGCATCAGCTGAAATCAGGAAAAAAAAAATTCCCAGTGTACTTGAGAGGCAGTGGCTGCTGACCTTTTTTTCACTATGTGCACAAACTCATTTTATACAAGCAAGTCATTGTCTAGCTTCAACAAACTGGATTTGAATATTGTTGTTCATACTTACAGTCTTCGGGCAAAACTTCTTTGAACTGCTCGAAGTAGGAATTCAACCTTACTAAACTTTCCATATTAACCACTTCTTGCAATGAGGTGTCTCCAAACCTTTGAAAATCAAATGGGGCATATAAGTACTCATTTTCCTACACATTCACTTTAAACAATGCTAAGAGAGTATCTCCCAGGTATAATATTTTCCATTTTAGATGTGAAACTTTCTGCCTACAAGCCTCTCTTTAGTGTATGATTTGCAAGATAAAAACACACAAATAAAAACACTTCATCTCAAAACCTTACTTCCTAGAGGACAAGTTAACGGCATGATTGTGGCCTGAGTGTTTTTGTTGTGGGGGAGGGGAGGAGTGGCAGCAGCCTCCACTACTGCACCAGAGAAGAGGTCTCCTGCATGATTCTACAGAGAAAAGGAGAATCTCCTTTGGTTAGGGTTAGGGCAGATTAGGGCATTTTTAAGTGGCAAGCATTAGATACTACTTTAATTGCAGCAATACAACCTCCAAGGTCAGGGCTGTAACTGTAACCTCAGAGATAAATATAGCTCATATACAGTTATGTGCCTATAAATTTTGTCGTCTCTGACTAATAGAAGGTTCAGGAAGCAATCTGAAATGGAACTGCAGTTTGGGAAAATAGTTAGACTCCCTCCCCGCGCCCCAAAGCACCATTCCAAACCAAGACATTCCCACTACTTTTTTTTGGGGGGGGGGAGCATTGAAAGCTCCAATCATGGAACTAGGCACATCTAGTTTGTGTCTCTTGTGTCAGCTCTAAAGGGGAACACCCATTTGAGAAACCAAAACAAGGTAAATATACAGCCACTGCTTATTGGACAAAACAAGAATGTTTATATATATTTCATGGAGGAACATAGTACCACCCAACCTACCCCCAAACCATCAACTGGATGTAATTAAGAGCGCAACCCTAAACTGGAGTTAGGCTGACATAAACTAAGCCAGCAAAGTTTGGCCAGCACAAAGGCGTGTTTAGAGTCAGGGAGGATGGCTCACGTCTGTGCGCTGGCTTCTCTGACTCCGAGAGTGGTCCAAACATACTTTACAGTGTCCCTTATGCTGGCCAAACTTTGCTGGTTTAGCTTATGCCAGCCTAACTCCAGGTTAGGATTGCGCCCTAAGTAGATTTTACTTGCAAATCATCTACTTGTAGGAGGACAGGTAATTGATCTAACTTCAGTAGTGCATGAAGAAGTTTAAGGTAAAAAAAATGTATATATATATATACTTCTCTGCTAAGGTCTGTTGCTCATTGATCCCCACGTTGAAGAGAACAGGCTGAACTCTCAACAGCATGCCACTTTGAATCTCACGGGGCAGTGCATCAAACAAAGTGCTCGGCAATGGAATTCTCACATTAAAGCCATCTCTAATTTAACACAGAAAAAAGAAGAGGGTTAAACAAGCAACATCAAAAAGCATTTTTAAAATATTTTCTTTTAAGACAGAGCAATATGGAATTACACACAAAAAAGTTACAATGGTAACTAAAATCAAAACTTCCAGTGACTGCTTTCAAGCTGTTGTCCAGAAATAAGTGGACATTAGGGGAAAACCCATGATCATGTTCATCAAATGGTCGAGGGGCCTATCCAGTGCAAGGCAGGAGAAGGCTGGAGGTCTCCTCAGGCTAAGGGGATATTTTTCCCCTTACCCTGAGTAATGCTCCAGCCTGCCCAATGAGGCTACTTGGATTGACACCAGCTAAATCTCTGGTGCAAATCTAAGCAGCCCCAGGTAGGACAACACTTCAGGTTTGCGGTGGCCAATGTGCCAGCATAGCCACAGAACAGGATTGCACTGTCAGATGTGGCAATATATATTCTACAAGAATGGAACTTCGGATCATTTTTCTGACCTTGCTTTGCTAATCTGTTCATGGTTTATTGAGCCCATCAAAACCAGTTTCAAGTACTGTATATTTGTCTAGGTTTTTGGTTTCTTTGTATTGTTCAAGTGTTCTCTTCATCACAACTTCTTTTTAATATCTAACCCCCCCTTTTCTTTTTACCGATTTCCTGTGATGACTGGCAGCATGTCGGCAGAGGCGTTTGATGTGGCCTGAGTTACTTTAAACGTTACATTCCTTAAGTCCATTATCCCCAAACTCATATCTTCTAGCATTGCCAGCTCTTCGCCTAAATGAAAAAAGGGAAACAAGAGTTATACATATAACAAGAAACATTTCTATATATAAGCTGTTTCGAACTATGGCTCATTAGTATCATTTAACAATATCAGATCCTCTATACAACTTCATGCAAAGCTACTTTTGCAGTAGGCTGTCTAGAGTAGTGGACTGAAAAGATGTATCCACTTGGATCAAGGGCTTATGTTTCCCACAAGGACAGACAATGTCAACATTTAATACTTCCATAGATATACTTATGTGTTTTACATTTGTATCCAAAATGGATATGTAAAAATTTTTATCAAAAAATAATTAAGAATAATTTTTATCCAAAAAATCAATACTTTCATGGCTCCTCAAATTGATAATTTTGTTAACATATGTTTTAGCAAAAAATAATACTGGCACAAATGCAAAAAAAAAATCAAAATTTTCATTGTTTTGAATTTTAAAACATTTCATGTTTCACTTTTAATATTTGAGTTTCAAAAGCAGTTTTAACAAACTAAATTTTAACATCCTGATCAACCACCTTTCCTTGCTGGCATAAGTCCAAGGACAGGAAGTGAGTAGGTCTGGGCCAGGAAAGGGGTAGGATCCAGAGTGCATTGCTGCCACTGGGATCTACTCCCCTCCCTGCCCTGAACCACCTGTGGTTTACTCCCAGTCATGTTGTTTGTTTTGCGCATGGCCTGGGTGGGACATTGGCGGGTACATGGAGCCTCCAGTCATTCATTCTGGCCACATCAGAACACCTGATGGCAGTGCACTGGTGAACCGTAGTAAATAGATTTAAGGCAGTGGATCACATGATTTTTTCTTCAACTCCTCTTAATTCCATCTGTGTCACTATTTGAAACACGGGCATAATCCAGTGGTTCTCAAATGTTTTAGCACCCACTTTTAGAATGACAATTTGTCTGGGACCCACCAGAAGTAATGTCATGGCTGGAAGTGCCATCATTGTGATGCCAGAGCCTGCTGCTTCCCTGAGAATGCAGCAATAAATTGGATCATTTCTTAGCCATTTTCCAATAAAAAAGTAAATCAGAAAGGAAAAAAAGCCTATTTCTAACTTTTACACAAGCAAAATACCGATACAGCCCTCCTACTTTCCAGGGTCCCATCTTCCAATATTTTCAAAAATGGCTGCCCTAGGTGCTACACAACCCACCTGATGGGTCCCAACCCCCATTCTGAGGAACACTGGCACAATCCATAGAACCTTATCAGGTGCATCCATGGCTCTGTGTGCATGCCCAATGGGGTTTCTGACTCAAACACACACAAATACACTTATTCCCCCCAACTGAGTACAGTAGGCAGCTATTTTGAAAATGCTCCTGTGTTACAAAATTATTGTGTTATGCAGTACAACAGGTGACTGACTATAGCTGTTTTACAAAAACTGATAGTATGCACGGGATTAATTGCATAGTCCTCTGGATTTTGACCAAAGTCATCAACACAGACAGAGTGGTCTACATAATGTAATGTGTCATACATTATTTATGTGTTGATTTAATACACAACTGTGTTTCGTGGTTCTATTCAAAACATAACCCACATATAATTAGCCAATATAGCACCTTGACGAGAACCCAGTAATTCATAAATGGCATGGCATGCTTGCCCCGGTAGCATTTTTTTTTTTACCGTAAGTACTCAAAAGGCTTTCAAACTGTGCCAGCAGGCCAATGGTGTAGAGCTGTCTCAGGAATCCATTATCATGCAGGCAGTTCCTCAGCTTGATAATAAAGCCACAGATAAGGGCTGTGAGCTGAAAGAGAGAAATGTAAAACTGAAGGACTTGTGTATGGGCCAACCAAAACCTTTGTGCAATTGAAAAGTGATCCAGTGACCCAGGTTATGCAGATGTGTGTTTTGCTCTAGTTGCAAAACACACATCTGCATATCTAATTTCAATGGATTTCCAAGACACTTGACAGTCTATAAGAAGCCGATGGATAAGAATTTTGAGAATGGATCAATAAATCTTTTAAATAATAAATAAATAAATGCAAAAAGCATGGTACATTTAATTTAAAAAATAGAAACTCTGCATATTTAGCAAGAACATCTTCCCTTAAATCAATTAATCTAAACCCCTTTCACCCCTCTAGTGAGCATCCTGAAAGACACATATGATACTGAATAAAATGACTAAAAGGGACACTCACTCTTGAAACACAGTACAAGAATAGTGTTTCACCACAGTGGGTTAGGAAACTAATTGTGGCACAGTAACACACTAATGGCTGCTGCTGTCTGGGTATTCCAACACTGTCACAAAGCGAACATTGGTAGCAACTGATTATACTGGAAGTCAATATTCCCATGGTAACGGATATGTTTCCTACACAAACATCACTCTCACTGCTCTCTAGGTTACCCTCCCATGTTTAAATGTCAAGCCTAGTGACTCAGTACCACACTACTTCCTTACTTACAGTTTGGCAAAAGACAACATCCCTCCGATACTGAAGGCTCAAGCAAAGGGCTATGGTTGGAGCACTGTCTTGCATCAAGAGAAAGACCATAGCTTTCTTGGCCTTGTCACTCATCATGGACACACAGTCAGTGAGTGTTGTCAGCAGTGGGTAAAGAGCCTCACTCCATTCACCTGTTTTGAAGAGAGAGGATGACAACAATAAGACTTCAACAGCTTTTAGATAAAGAAACAAACTTATTAACTATATAAACATTCCTATATTCACTAAAAGAACAATCATGGTTAAGTGATTGGAAGCAAGTCAGGAGTTTACATAGCTTTGTCCTCCTTTTTTTAGAATTATCTGTCTGCAGCATTATGCAGATATTAAATTATGGCTGACTTAGATTTCAATCACAGTTTGAAAACTACGGTTAGAAGCTATTTTGTAAATCCTAGTTAAAGCTCACCCTGGCAGGCCTGAAACACATCTTCATGGTACCTGGGCATGACCTATTCTGGTGCCAACACCTACTTGCTCACTTCCCATCAACTATTCCCTGCCATCTTCATGGTGCCAGTGGTGCTTGCACCAGCAAGCCATGTCTGCCTTTTGAAAAGGGCAACAGGACTTCTTTGTCTTGCCCTGTTGCCCTTTAAAGGCAGAAATGGCTGGATGGAGAAGGGGGTGTCAGGAGGAGTGCTACTGCCATCGCGAAGAGGGTGAAGAGGGCGAGTGAGTGGGCTCTCGAGTGCCATCTTGCTTCCAAGGCCCTCTGGGGCTGAATGAAGAGCTGGCTCTGCACCTTGATTTATGTCAGCCATAGTAGATGCTCCAACATATGGAATACTGTTTCATGCTGTCAAGGAAAGAGTCGGAGGAATTTGTGTGGAAGAAGGAGCAACAGCTCACCCCAGATCTCTCATAGTTAAAAGTGCTACATTTTCACCAAGCCAAAATAGAAGACTATTAATATCACTAGATTGAACTCATTATGTTAAAAGTTTTTTTTTTTTCTGACTAACCTTTCCCCCCCCCCTCTATGTAATTGGGTATTTTTCTTAGAAATGAATGTATCACAAGAGCCTCAAAAATAGAGTCTAACATTTGAGGTACAAGCTAATCTAGAAAAAAAAAGTCACATTGGTTTACACAGGGAAGCAAAGATTAACAACTAGTTGATAAAAAGCAGATATACACAATATTAGAAATGCACTACAAAAATCCATGCAATCTGTGACTATACTGTACATTCAAAAAACAACACAGAATGTTCAAAGTCATGGATTAAGAACTGAAAAATGGGGAAGAGGTAACTGGATATTCTGTGGCAAAAAATTCATAGATGCCTCCTGAATAAGGAGACCCACATCGGTTTTGCATCCAAATGTGCAGTTTTTCCTTAGGTTTCCAAAGGTTTCCTTAGGTTTCCTAAAGATTTCCTAAGAAATCCACAGTGGGTTTCTGCAATTCTGGTCTGGGCCTTAGTTTCTTGACAGTCATCCAAGAAAAAGGCAGTAATTGTGCCTTAAGAAATAAAAATAGAGGAGAAGACCAGTAATGTGGTATTTTAAACCTGCTTCTGATCTTGATGACAGATTATCCAGCAAAATAAATCCAGGAACATAGTTTGGCCCATTTCGTTGGCACACAGTTGGATTCTTTTAACAGTAGGAAAGCTGTTCCTTACAATACAATTTTTCCAAAACAATCTTTCCCTCTATCATTTTAATAATAAAAAAAAGATTATTCTTTGACAATTGTTTGCTCTGAGGAGCTTTTCATAGAGCCTTTTTTTCTTTTTTAGTAACTGAGAATCATCCTTCAGGCATTACCATGAATCTCATTTGCAGTAATGAGAAACGAAAACATTTCCTAAAAACATCCCAGATAAAAGAGTCAGAATTCAAAATACTTATAATAAGTATCTGGCAATATGGTTAAAACAAATGGAAACTTAAATGCATGCACGCACACATGAATCAACAAACATCTTTTAATTTTAAAAATGCCATTGAGAGAAATGTAAGGTTTTTTTGAAGTTCTACTGAAATGTTGTAGAATAGCTTCGTGTCTCAGAAAAAGAATGGCCTCCTCAGCCCCTTCCGAAGATCAGTGTGGCACATGAGACAAGGAGCTGGGCTTGGATATAAGTTCAAATCCCTATTAACTCAAAGCTCATCACAGGGTGGGGTGGAGCAAAGTCACCCTCCCCTACCTCCTAGGACTATGATATCGGAATGAAACGAAGCACTTCACAACTAGAAACGTGCCATAGAAATAACAAAACGAAAACAAGAGGTTTAAAGTGCTGTCACTGCATTAGAACAGCAGCTAGTTCTCAGTCTCTGCTGATTGTTTTCTGCACATTAATGCACGATGGATTCAGGAGGTTGGGAGCCACACAACAACCACATAAAAACTACTCACACAGCACCTGCAACCGCACAAAGCAGCAGCTAGCTATAGCCTTTGACCACATAAGCCAGACCAGTGTCACCACCTCTCTGCAGCCTCTCCAAAATATCAAGAGCAGGAAGTGTACCACTAGGTCTAAGTGTACCACTAGGTACCACAGTTATATGCAGGAAGCTTAGAATAGCTACCACCTGGTCCTGTCACATGATGGTTATCTGTCAGAACTGAATGACAAGGGAAGACCAGAAAATGAAAATATCCCTTCACTAACTGCACCTCAAGGCTTCTACCTGCACCTTTCTATCTACAAAATACTTTTGTCAAAGTAATATTATATAGCACTAGCAAAACTCCTTTGTGTTAATGGCAAAGTTTTGAGTTCTTGGGGCTTTTAAAAAGCAAAAGCTATGAATGGAAAGAGAAGAACACACACGTACATACCTGGGCTGGACTCCTCTGGAGTGGGACTGCAATCTGCACAAAAATGGAGGTGCAACATGCATGATTAAGGGGCAGCAACACATTTTAAACATAAGCAACTGAAACGCTTAGTTCAGGGGTTCTCAAACATTAAGCACCACTTCATATATTGTCCCACGAACTGCTGTTCCTTCCAGTCCAGCCAGCAAAATAATCTGCAACCACTTGTGCTTTTGTACAACATACCTGTTGTTGTTATAAATTATTTTTAGCATTTGTGAACTAGGATGAGAAGCAGGTTCTATACTGGGACAAAAAAAATGCTCTCTGTGGTCTACCAGCAACTGCTGAAGAAGCCACAGGTCACACTATTTGAGAACCACCAGCTTAATGGCTTGCATTGAAGCAGCTAAATAGAATAGCAGGACACTGACAACAGGTTTAGGGTGCATGAAATAATGCTAAATGCACATATAATGACATTTTTAGGTATCAGATTCCTTCCATGCACACCTAAACATGTGAACTGCGAACGCAACAAACACATTTGCAAACTTAAGTATTTCACACATTTGCTCATCGTGGACAACACTGCCTGTCCCAGTTCCCTGAGGAGCCCACACAGTTCCGAGTTAGACCAAATTTGCCCCACGTAATGTACAAAATGGCCCTGAAGTTCATTTGGTCATCTCCATGTTAACCATAAAAAACCAAAATATCAGGCTACAGGGGAAACAACAAAAGAATAACAAAGATAGAAGGACCGTCCTCCAATAGAACCTACTTACATGATATATAGCTTTTTCCACATTTTCAATGTGATACCACAAGCCAGTTGGGCCACAATAACCGGCAGTGCAATCCGCACTTGGGCAGGAGCAAGCAGGCCGGCTGGCCTGAGTTGCATCTTAACTACATTAGGAGGCAGTTAGGAGGAGGCGGCAGCTTAGCACAAGGCAAGGGAATGAACGTCCCCTTGCCTTGCTGTAAGCTGCAAACAGCCCAATAGGGTTTAGTTGCCCGGTCTGTGCCTGCAAAATTGCAGCCCCAAGTCAAGCCTCCCGAAACAGCCCGGATTGGGGCACCATGGGTTGGGGACAGGGCTTTGGAGGCAGCTTAACGGCTGCATCCAGCCTCCACACCCCACCCCAGGCTGCTCCGCCTGCCGGAACGCCTTCGGCCAGCACAGGACCAGCTTATCAGCTGCCTCTGCGGGCACGCCTGGGTCAACGCAAATGCTTGTGTCGGCCCAGCACCTCTTCGGCTGGCGCAGACATGCCATATGGCACAACACAATGCACGTGCATCGGCCCAACGGGTGCCTTGAATTGCGCCCTGAGTTTAATTTGATCCAGCATTCTTATAAAGAAAATCACTTGAAGCAATGGCCTAAGAGATTTATGGAGTAGGCAATTATTTTCCATTATATACGTTCATCCTTTTGTCATTATTACAAATACCAATATACTGCTTGTAAACAAAAAAAATTGAGACGCAGTGGTTTCCTTTCTATCTTTCTTATAAATTGCAAACTGCTAGCTGGTTTTGAAAAATGGGTTTTGTTATTAACTGGTGCAGCATCACATATCAGGTGCTCTATAAATAATAATGTGAAAAAAAACTGTTGTTTTCAGCAAAGTTACAGCTGAAGGTCTTTCCTGGGCCTCGTAATGCATTAAAAACGTCATTTCCAGCTTTCGACAAAACCTGAAAGCAATGGGATTTTTTGGTTGAAACGGTCATCCTAAGGCCCACCTGCGTGCTGCCTCTGTAGGCCTCAGAAAACCCTCCAGACTCAACCGGAGGTACTGTATGTTCCAGTCAGGTTCAGAGGGTGTGTGTGGGCTAAATCTGTGGGTTTAATTACCCATGGATTTTTTTATCCGTGAGGGTTCACAACGTAACTCTTGTGGATAAAAGGCCCCACTTACATATTTTTTTAAAAAATTGCTATAATTTAGTCTATAAGACTTCCCAAATTGTGGGTCAGGACGCACCAGTGGGTCGCAGCCCAATTTTTAGTGGGTTCACAAATAAGGCAGGCTATGTGTATCAAGGGTTAAGCCACCTGTTACTTGGGGGGGGGCATTGCTGCCCACACTATTATAGCCATACCCCTTCTTAGCATTCATAAATCAGTCAGCAGCCTGATGGCTGCAATAGCCTAATGGCATGCAAGGCCACCAGAATGGTACTGATCTGATGAACATGGAGCTCAAAAACACTCCAGAAGGCAATCTCTCCCTCCAACTCCCGCCATAGTGAAAAACAGACGCGAAAGCAGCTGGTAAAGTGAAATACGTTTTTAAGCTTTTAAAGCTAGGTGGATCCCGACAGAGTGTCATTTTTAAAAGGGGGCCCTGGTGCTAGAATGTTTGGAAACCATTGGTCCATAACATTGTGCTGTTTTAAAATGCATGTTTCATGTTGGGAAGGAAGAAATGCATTTTCTTAGAATTTGTTCAATATAACTGATGCAAGAGACTGTAGAATCTGTGCAATTACATACGACACAAAATCAAATTAATACAAGTTACTTGTATTAAATTTGATTCTATAGTCAGGAGATTTTGCCCACATATATTTTTACAGAGCTTGGTCATAAAAATTAGCTTTTGAAATTTATTTTTTAAAACCTAAAAACAGTAGATGCACGATTAATTTTCATGTTACATAAGCAGTTTCATACAGATTAACAAGCTAAGCTCTTGATTCTTCTTGCTAATATCTAATGTATGAATTCAGCATCTATTCCAGACGGAAAAAGTTACAGGTTAGAAGGTTCAACAAAATGGTGAAAAAATAAATCTGGGGTTTTTATGTGATATTTTATTCACATTGTCCAATATAACAATATTAATAATGAAATGATCGTGAACTGAACACATACAATTATACAGAAATTTAATGAAGAAATAGTGTTGAAAGGCCATGTTCTGAATCATATTATTTTAAGACAAAAATGATTTTGAAATATCAGGCAGGGATATGGAATGCATTCATTTCCTACTACTAAAGAAAGGACACAGAATTCAGTCCTAACGTATTTCCCTGAATCTGACCTATAGTTTTGATAGGCAGTCCCACATCATACAATTATTATGGGGCGGGGGAAATGGTATTACTCCTGTGATTGACACCTAACTTGTAACATGCACACACCACACTTAAGTGTTCACAAATCTTTAAACCAGCCATTTCAACTAGTATGCCTTGGCTCTTTGGTGTGCCGCAGACGGTCTGCAGGTGTGCCATGGGAGTATGGGTTAGGGTCATTTCTTCATAGGGCCATTGGAGAATGTGAGCTCCATACCAGCAGTACAGTGCGGCTTGCCAATGGTTAAAACATTGATAGTGTGCCTTGGTGATTTTAGCACCTTGTCAGTGTGTCATGAGCTTGAAAAATCACTTCTTTAAACAATAGTGCACACGTGATTGGGAAACTTGGTCAGGTCAGATTTTCCAGATGTATGTGCAATACTGATTCAAAGATGCACATATACTCATGCACTATCTGCTTTTGCTGTGGGAGACAGTGAGGACTTTGCTTTCATTATGCAAAGTGCTTTGACCTTTTGAGTCAATGCACTGCTTACTCAACAGAAAGCACAGGATTAAAGGTTCTCTGTCTTTCCCCTTTCTATCAATGATACTTAGGGCCCAACCCTATCCAAACTCCCAGGGCTGATGCAGCCATGCCAATGTGGCATGCACGGCATCCTGTGGTGCTAGGGCAGTCACGGAGACCTCCTCAAGGTAAGGGAACATTTGTACACTTACTTTGGGACTGCACTGCAGCTGCATCCACACTGGACAGTTGGATAGGATTGGACTCGTACTGGATGAAGAAATGAATTTTATCATATCTGCTTGAAAGAGCATTTGTGTGTCATCTTCACCAAGTTATTGGGACATTTTTACGGCTCATACTGGAGTCATTGTCTTAGGGAATGTCACTGATCAAGTTCTGTGAGCAAGGATTTCTTGCTTTCAAAACACGCTACTCATGGAGCTAATCTGTGGAGCTCTCCAACAGCACAATCCTAGGCATGTCTACTCAGAAGTAAACCCCACTTAGTCGAATGCAACTTATTCCCAGGCATTATTCCCTTTAAGGTGCACAGCTCAAACCCCCGCCAAGTCAAGCTCCATGCAGCTCGGAGCTCAGCATTCCTGGAAGTCTGATAGTCATTGTCTGCATCCAGAAATGCCATCAAGCTTCTGCGTAGTTAGCAAAGGAATCTTTGCAATGGTGTGGATTCCTTGGGGGAGGGGGAATATTGCTCCTGGGTAAGTGTGTATAAGATTGCAGCCCAAGTCACTTTTTCCAAACATCCAAATCGGCTCTCAGCTTCATTACAACTGCATCTAATTTCTGATTGGCAGGAGCTGCTATAATTATGCCTGCTTGCCCTTCACAATAGCTTCTATGGATAACATTCCAGTTCTAGTTACATGGGAATGTGGTTCTTCATCACTTCCTGCTTAATCTCTTTGCCTGAAGTATCAGAGCAAAGAGTTAAGGGAACAAATGTTCCTTTACCTTGAGGAGGCCTCCATGACTGCCCACCACCACCACGGGTTGCAGCTCATGCCCCATTGGCACAACTGCTTCTGGACAGGATAGGGCCCTTAATATGGTTTTCACACAGCCTGACTGTTAGCATACAGAACTGTATGGAAAATACTGATAAAAGCCACTTTGTTGAAGTCACAAACCAAATCAGCAGGATTTAGGAATGTTCAGCTTCTCCTCATAATGGCATAGCTGGTTCACCTCAGAGGGGTTGTTGTGCCTTTTAATTAAATGTCTGTTAGAAAAAATGTTTCAGAGAAAAAAATACTTCACTTAATCTTGAACTCACTCCCTCTGACACCTCTTGTGTAGGAGATACTTTGCGTAATGAAAGCAAAGAAAAGTCCTCACTATCTCCCACAGCTGTTTGGCCTATTCTTCTTGTTTGGCTAAGCCCTAGCAGCTCAACAGACACATGGGAATGATAGCATGGAAATGTGTAATGAGCCTTATCCATGTGGTGCAGGACTTTTACAGCAGCAGCTTGGGCTGAAGACAAGGAATAGCAGCTGTTGCCGTACTAGACAAAGCACACCTGACTGACGAGCACAGGTCACATGAAGCATGGTGGAGAAGAAGCTGAGCAATATGCAAGAGAAGAAGCAGCTGGAAGAAGCTACGGCTGTCATACGCACTTGTGATTCGGGGACAATGGCATGCAGGAGATGACATGGATGAAGATGATGATGGGGATGACGCAGATGAAATCTCACTTAAGGCTTTTGGCTTTATCCAGTATGCACGAGTATCCAGTTTACCTTTCTTGCTAGAACAGCTGACATCACACTGGAAAACATCTTCATAGCTATCACTTTGCAGACGCTCTTTCAGGAGGAGCTTGTCCACCCTCTGGATAATGCATTCAAGACTTTTGTCAACATTCACCCAAACCTTTTCCTGGGAAGGGGAAAAAAAAAACAAATCCAAATGCTGTTTTAACTAAAAATTAAAAATAGGGCATGGGGAAGGCACAAGGACAGAGGCATCAGCATTTCTGAAATTCTTTTTCAGATGGGCCATAATGCCTCCGAAAGTCTCCAAGGGTCTGTTTCCTCATAATCTAAACCCTCACGTAAAAGGCACTTTAAAATTAAGCCCTATAACCTTTATAGGAACCACACTTCCACCACCAGTAAGCCTACCCATTCTTCTTCGTGCCAGTCCACCTGGAGAGAAGGTCGGCTATTTCTGCCCGTCCATCGGGCCACCAGAGTGTCTTGGTCATTCCTTAGCACCACTTGTTCTTCCTCTGTGGAGGTGGGGGAGGCCTTTGAGGCGATATAATCTGGTCGTGCAGCATTCAGTGCATGTATTGAATTTGCTAGTAGCTTGCAATCACAGACGGTGACAAGCTGCCGAGTCTGAAACGGATTAAAATGGCATACACAAAGTATGTTTTGTAACGCAACTACTTCTGCACCTATTATTTCAGGGGTGTCAAACGGAAGGCCTGGGGGCCGGATGCAGCCCCCCCCCCAGAAGCTTTTTATTCTGCCCTCCAGCACTCTCAGCACCACCATCGCCTGCTCTCAGCTACTGAGCTGTGCTGTCACTGCTGAAAAGGCAGCCCATGTGATAATTGGGCTCTTCTATATTTTGAAAATATGATCAAGATTTGCATATTTTCTTTTCTGCCATTTGCAACTAATGAGTTCTTAAGTGAAAAAAAAATGCTTATTTCTGGCCACAACCTACTTAATGACATCACTTCCTGCTTTATGACATCACTTCCAGCCATAAGAGGGCATCATGAATGTTATCTGGCCCACTGAAATGAGTTTGACACTCCTGTATTACTTCTGCATGCAGTTGATCAAGGCCTTAATTCATTTTACAGGACAATAATTGAAGGTTAGTCTAGCTAGAGGGAGAAAGCTGGGAATAAAATAGGTGGACTGATATGGGTGGCAGGCCATTGCAAAAGTAGGCTGGACCTTTCATTCACCAACATGGTCTCAAAGTTGCCCTTATTATAGCCATATGAAGCTATCTTATGCCAAGTGGTACAACTGGTCTATTTAAGTCACAATTGTATACACCCACTGGCAAAGGCTTCCCATAGTTCCATATATGCATCTTTCCCTACAGTACCTGAAGGTGCCAGGGACTGAATGTGGAACCTTCTGTGTGCAAACCATGTGCTAAATTACTCACCAGCGTGTGGCAAGTGAGGCAGAATTGCCCTACCATAGTTCTTTAAAAAGTGCCCTCACTGCTGCTGCAGTGGCTGTGATCCTGCAAACACAGCCCATGTGCTTCAGATGCTCAAAGCCCATAGGTTATACGTGTGATCATAGCAGTGAGGCATTTTTCAAAGAACTCCTGTAGGGCAATTCTGCTTCACCTGTCGCACCCTCACCACAGTCGCTGCTACATATGGTTCCTCCCTTTCAATCAATCAAACAATATTTTTATATACCGCTTTTCAACAAGAAGTTCACATAGCGGTTTACAGGCAAGAAAAGGAAGTTAAATGCAACCTCCAGACCAAAAATTTCAATTGGCACTTTGAAGAATGTCTCTTTATAGCCATAATGTCACTGAGATTTCTAACAGGGTTTTTTTGTTTAGGTTAGAGATACTACATTTGAATGAAGGAGCAGAAAAGGAGACTCAAAAGAAATGCAACTACTTTAATTTTTCAGGTTGCCTTTTAGAATGATCTTTATATATTTAAAAGCTAGTCACTTCCTCTGTAGGTCTTGGGCAGGTTACCATTTTCTGTTATAAAGTAAAACATTGTATCACTGGTTCTCAAACTTTTCAACACCGGGACCCACTTTTCAGAATGACAATCTGATGGGACCCACCTGAAGTGTGGTCATTAACCTGGAAGTGATGTCATGGCCAGAAGTGACATAATCAAGCAGGAACATTTTTAACACCCCCCATAGGACAAAATCAAATTAAGTAAATAAATTTAAAGTTTATAATAACTATCAGTTTTAAAATTTGAAATAAAGAAGACTCCTCCTAACTCTCTCAGGCAGTTTCTGATCTGTTTAAAAAAAAATTCCCAAATATCTCAAACATTGCAATCCTATTCACACTTGTATAAGAGTAAGCCCCACTGACTATCATTGTTAAAAGCATATACATAGTAGCCTGTTAACAGTACAGATCTGTAACACCTCCCCAAATGCAGTAACCTGCCATGGTAGCATTAAGTTTATTACAAACAAAATACACTTTGAAATGAATGGGGATCCACCAGAAATTGGCTTGCGTGATTCCCAATCCACAGTTTGAGAATCTCTGAATTAATTATGCAATTAATTAACATATATGTCAAACAGCAGCCATTTACAAGTTCAACCTCAGCCACCATAAGGTGGTCCCAAATTAAAAATAGAGGTCATACAATGCTTCCTCCCAAAAATGGAATCCTCCAACTGCAGTGCAAGCATCAAGAATGATTTGTGAGATTCTCTTGTAATCTAAGCTGGGCAGCGCAATCCTAGCATGCCCCTTGCATCGACGCGACATCATCACATCGACTCAAGGGGAGGAGCGCTGGCGCGTGGGCACCAAGAAGCACCCCCATGTCGGCGCTCCACCTCTGAAGCCACCGCTGCTCGCAGTGTCAGCTTCAGAGCACTGATGGAGAGCCTCCCTTGCACCAACCGAAGACAGTTGCGCAAGGGATTCTCCGTCCCGTATCAGGATGGGGATTGGTGGGAGGGGGAAGGCGGGCTTGGGAGGTGGCCATATGGCCACATCCTAAGCTCGTCAGCGAGGCCGCGCGACCCTGATTTGGGCCGTGCGATATCCTCGGATCTGCACCCGCTCTTTAGCAGGCACAGATACAAGGAACATATAGGGGAGGCTGGAGTCTCCCCTCGGTAAGGGAGCACACACTCCCTTGTCGCGGGGAGGTTCTAGCCCATCCTAAGCAGTGCTGGATTTGGTGCTGGCCGGCCGGCTGGCCGGCCAGCCTCACTAATCCAGCACTGTTTAGGATTGCGCCCTAATACACATATAAGAGGCACTTCCACTTAATCCAAGAGGTATCACAATTGCATATACAGATTATCAATCATATCCCATACCTTGTCTGCCAAAATGGCAAGTGTTCTTTCAAGTCCATTGGCTGACCTGTCTTTGGCAGCTCTTGAAAGTCTTTCTGCATAGTAGCTGACTTGAGTTTTCAAGGTATTGATCTGTGCAATAATCTCCTTTGCTCGAATAATATCCTGTGGTATATACACAATTGACTGGGAACAGGATGCAGTACTGTGGCAGGGCAATGGGGAAGGCGGGAGAGAGAAAAGAGATCAGTTTTTAAAGCTATTTGTAGAAATGAGCACTCCCACTGCATTCTGTTTTCATGCTGAAAAAAGTAGTAAGCCAAAGCAACAGATCCTCTAACTTAAAAATCAATAGCAAAAGACCAACAGTAGACTACAATGCAGGGATTTGTATTCAGTCCACCACAGACGTGCAATTCTCCATTTAATGAAAGCATTTGGAAGCAGATGCACACATTGTGCATGCCACATGACTCATTAGATCTTGTCCTTTGTCTCCATTCTGTGCCACTTCTGGGCAATCACTGAACAATTACAAAATCATAAGGAAGGGTTCCAAAAGTTGCTCAGTCTAATCCTTTGCCCAAAAGCATGAGCAACAATTGGGTTGATACAGAATTATTATCGTGTGCATTTGAGTTCAAGGCTCTCTAGGCAGATAAATTTAGAAAAACAACATAATACCAATGTTGCTCATAAATCTTTGTCCCAGGTCTGAGTAACTGTCACATCTTCAATCTTCCTCTCTGGTTTGAAGTCTCTGGTTTACCTTAAGCCACCCAGCTTTAACAATCTGGATTGTTCGCTTGGCTAATCACATCAGCCATATATTGGGCATCTGCTCAACAACACCCACTTTGTTTGTATAGACAGGTCATAAACTCAGGATGTTTATCTTACCCTATCTAGATTACTGTATATTGCCAATGGGCTGTGTTGAGTTTGGCAGGTCACAAGCTGTGCAAGTGTGGCTTAAGGTATGCCAGTTGGCATTTCCTACTATAAAAAATGACAGGTTTGAATTTTCTTTTTAAGTGATACAGTTTGTTTTTCCAGTCTCAGAAATTGGACCGTCAACATATTTTAATGACTGAACACAGTGGCACCCAAGAAATACAGACACCTGCAAGCATTGTCAAATGGGTATCTCTATGGTCAGAATGTTAGAAAGCATAATTTGTTGGCACCTAGCTAAAGGAGGGCCTCATTGTGTGGGTGCATAAAATGGGAATCTCATAACTTCTTTGTTAAAACAGCAACTTCTTCCATATACTGTGCTGGAAACTGCTTCTGAGACCATGTCAGGTTTTCAGGAGTGGTAAGTGGTAACACAGGTATCTGGGAACACTGAGCACCACTTATGGGTATGAGTATGTGCCTTTAGATGACAACAAATTACGCTTGCTAAATTCTGAATTTTGAAAGCATTTTGCAAAGGTCTTTTAAAAAGCAACTGATTAGGCAAAGCGTATTTATATAAAATAATAAATTGGCACTGCAAGGATCTATAAAGCAATTTGCCACTGATAAAAATAGTTTTTACTTTTTAGAGATTAACCTAGAGCTATCCTTTAAGAATGCAATGCCGAGGCTATTGTGAATAATTGCACTACTAACTTATTTTGAGTGCAGTAGTCACCTCTTCTTTAAGGGACAGAAATTTAAGGATCTTTACACCATTATTTACGGTCACATCACAATAGTGGGAGATAACAAGTAATTGTCTTAAACTAGGGGTGGCCAACCTTTCAACTTGAGGGATCCTGGACCTTTAATCGTTGTGTAGAGGAGGAAATTTTAGCTTGTCCTCTGTGAGATGATAAGATGCACCTGCTGAAATTCTCTCTTCTACACAATTGTTAAACATCTAGGAGCCATAAAATTGAAAGGTTGGCCACCCCTGTCTTAAACAATAATAGAGATGCCATGCAGAATTAGAATACAATTGGCAGTAAAGTACATGCAGCATTATTCTGGTCAGGCTCATGTCAAAAGAAAAATGAGAGCAAAACCTCACCATGAAACTTCTAGTCTTCAGGACTCCTGGAGGGCATCGGTAAGTTCCTTCCCCTTCCCCTTCTCCTGAGTCAATAGGCAAGGCCAAGCTTTACAGCACCTCCTCCTGGGGAGACGGCGCCACGCTCCTCAGATCAAATAGGCAAAAGCTGTAGATCCCCTCAACCGTATCCAAATAGTACAAAACTATCAGAATAACAGTTGGCAGAAGACTGTACAAGGCTAGAAGCCATATGCTGGAAAGCCACTTCAACAGGAGCAGCAACAGGAGAAAAAAATGAAAATCTGGAACCACCCCCAAGCTACCATTACCCCACATACTACACATAAAAACAACTGTCAGATGACCTGAAGGGAGAGGTGAGGGAATATTCTCCAGCAGTCCTGGAGAACAGAAATTCCCAATAAGAATTTTGCTCATCTCCCAGGACGCCTGGTGAGCATTCATAAGTCCTTTGGAATGAACCAAAGCAGTACCATTACCAGGGTGGGCATCAAAGAATCTGTACGACTCTATGACTTGATGCAGCACCTGCATCTGAAGGCTACATAAGTAGAAGGCTATATCCTGGCTTGTATCATCTAACAAAGGTATGCAATGAAGCCTGTGTAGTTGCCTTGCATATCTTCTCAAAGAAGACCTGTCATAAAAAGCAGCTGATGTTACAACCACTCGAACAAAATGAGCCATAATCCCTGCTGGAGGTCATTTACCCAACGTTTCATATGTCAACAAAATATAATCACACAGCCACTTAGAGGTCAATCCTAAACTGGAGTTAGGCTGGCATAAGCTAAACCAGCAAAGATTGGCCAGTACAAGGACCACCATAAAGCATGCTTGGACTACTCTCGGAGTCAGGGAGGATGGCTCACATCTGCGTGCTGGCCTCTCTGACTCCAAGAGTGGGTTCAAGCTTACTTTACAGTGTCCCTTGTGCTGGCCAAACTTTGCTGGCTTAGCTTATACCGGCCTAACTCAGTTTAGGATTGTACCCTTGGAGATGGCTCTCAGATACCTTCCATCCCAACTCAGTATCCTGAAAGGAAACAAAAAGATGTTCAGTCCTGTGGACTGGTCCCCAACCTGCTCAAATAAAACCAGAAAGGACTTCAGACATGCAGCCTGTGCCACCTCTTTTCTTGTGGGTGGACAGGATGTAGACAAGATCATCTCCCGAGATCTATGAAATAGGTCAACCTTGGGTGAACAGTTAGGATCTGACTATAGAAGACCTTATCTTCACTGAAAACAGAAAGCTGAGGATTAGCCAACAGCATCCCTGCCCAATGTAATCAGGTCCTCCAAAGGAGTTGGAGAAGCAGCAGTAGTGCAGGAAAAGAGTACACAAGACCATCGGGTGATGGAATCTTAATGTGAAATTTGGTAGTTACTAACGCTAGGCCAAAGTGTTCAGATGATGTGACTGAACACTGATGGATGTAGGCACCATTCTACTTCCTGAAACAACTTATAGCTAGGCCAGTCCACAGTCTGGTTGGAGGTTCCTGCCAGATTTTCCACTTTGACTGACAGAGGAAACTTCACTCACTCCAGAACATCACCAGTCTCCTGATGAAATGCTGTAGATGGAGTCACTGTGCACATGGGCCTCTGCAGGCATTATCTGCGCAAACAACCACATGTTGGTCTAGGATTACCCCCTGCAACTCCATCAGGGTCAACGTGATATCATGCAGTTCTAATCATATCAGTCAATATTTCTGAAATAATCTGTGGACAACCGCTTCCCTTGAGCTGTCTAACCTTCCATGCATAGCCCCCATTCCACTAGATTGGCATCTGTCATAATCACTGTTCTGCTGGAAACAGACATTAGCATACCCAGAGACAGTCTCTGGATCTAGCCACCAACTGAAGGACCTCAAACAGATGAGGACAATGTCGCCGCCACCTTCACCCTACATACTCTCTGCTTTTGGGATGTGGTATGAAAACAAGACCATAAAAACAATTGCCTAGCAGGAAGTCATCATTCCCAGTAGCTGCATGAAAGAGCAGCAGCTGCACCCTCTCCAGCTGTCAGATCACTGCAGTAAGCCCCAAGATCTTGCTCTGTGAGGTACATGTGGTCGTCTATGATGTTGAGGATGAATCCCAGATGCTCCAGCTGTTGCATTGCAGCAAGGGGACTCTCACTTAGGTTGACAACAAACCCAAGCAACTGTTAACAGGAATCTGGATACCATGTCTTAGACTCCCTTGTCCCTGAACAAGGAGCATACACAGGTAGATACCCTATTGTCCGAGGCATGCACCAGTAGGACAAGGAGCTTTGTAAACAACTTGGAAGCCAAGGCAAGGCCAAACGGCAATGCCCAATACTGATTGTGTCTGTGTGAAGGTATTTCCTGTGTGGTTCTCTGATTGGTATATACAGATATGCATCTGATGGGTCTATGGGTGCTGGATAGCCCTGCTCTTCCAAAGCCACCACTACAAAATCGTATCCATCTTGAAGTGCTTATTTTGTGCACATTTGTTGAGCCAAGTGAAGTTTGGGATGACCCTTACACATCTTCATTCCTTTTGGGGACCAGAAAAAAGTTGGACTATCCCCAATACACTTTTGGGCCCTCAAAAACCACACCATAGCCCTGACATTGAATTGATGCTTGATAATCTGCTTAAACAACCAGCATTTGACCAGGTTTTTAAATCTTGGTGTTGTCATAAATGTGTTCCAAGAATAGCAGATGAATTCCAGGGCAAAGCACCAAGAAAATATTGCCTGGATGCACATGGGGCATCATATTGGAGGATCCATGCTACTCTGAGGAATAATGTCCCGCATTTATGGCTCTTCCACACCCAAGTCCTGCTAGAGAGACATCCAGGATCCAAGCATGAGGGTCATCCCTCATGGACAAAGTACTGATAGGTACTCTTCTTGTGTCTGCCCTTGGAGCAGCTCCTCCTGCACTTCCTTCTGCCCTTATAGGGTCTCTTGCCTGGGGACTTGGAAATGAGCATGACATTTATTTCTTGACCCAAAATCCACTGACCCTTCCTAAGAAACAAGGGCCTGGACCCAATGCAGAACCTGGGGGCCCAATACCCCCCTCCCTTGTAATCCTGTAACGGTAAAGGAAGGGCTGGATGTGTGGATTACTCACCCCTTCTTTCCCTGATCCCAAAAGAGCAAGATGTGCAATCAAACAATCTGGGTCATGGACTAAGATGTGGCCATATCCCCAGCAAACTCCTCGGGCCTTGAGGACAATGCCATTCTTGCCTTTGGAGCAGTGGAGAGTCATGGTATACCAAATGTTCCCTGCCTGCCCTGCAACTCTTGGTCTTCTGCCTGTCCCATGTTGGTGGGGAAGCATGCATATAATCCCCTGCAGTCTGCAGGCCATGCTCCAAAACCAGCCAGTGCTGCTCCTCTCCTTTTGCACTGCTGGGTGAAGGATAGCAAAAACAAACCAACAAAATAAATGCTTGGCCTCCCTGCTACTGCTGAGGGAGCAAGCCCGTCAAAGCCTTCACTCCTCCCGCCATGAAGGGCTCATAAGCCTACATATTCCATGTCAGGTGGGGGAGGCAAAAGAGAAAGCACAGGAGAGGAAAAGAAAGAGAAGCAGCAAGAAAAGTATTTTGCTGCAAGGCATATGAGCTCAGGAGCATGCCAGCACGACTCTGCTTCTCTCCTTCTAGCAGGGCAGTTAGAGGAACAAGATTCCTTTCCTGCTTTCTGACCCAGGAGGAGGGGCTTTTCCGAAGAGTGAAAGACTTGAGAATGCCCTCTGGGAGTCCTGAGAGAAGAAATATTTTATGGCATGAGGTTCACAAGCATTGTCCCAAATGAACAGCTATCATCCCTTCGCTGGCAATTTAAACAATAAAAATTTCTGAAAACTTTTAAGCCATCATATTGATTTATAGACATTTGTGGATGCACACAAAGATGAACATGATGGATGCATTCAGGTGGAAATCCATTTAAATAAATGCTACGTTTGGAGACAATGTTTTTAATGCTTGCAAAGATGTTATACTGCATTATATATATTATAATTATTTTGAATTTATAGCCCTTCTGATCTCCATGGAGGCAAATAGTATTTGTTAATCTAGTCTGTAAAACAAGAGCACATAGTCTAGTCCTTGCATGAACAGAACAATAAGCTCATTATTAGGGTTCAACTATAGCCTGATTTGGAGCTCTGCATGAACACTGATGATACCAGCTCTTGAATGCAAAGATGGCCCCATTCCCTTACAGAAGGAACTGATCTGTGTGATGTTCTTTTCTGGGTACACATCTGCTTTCTCCATTGAACTGAACAAGGTAGACCTTGCAGGTAGGTGTGCTACATGTAGGTATTTGTACCTGAGGACCCATAAGAAAAATAGCAGAGACTTCTAATCAGCATTTCTGGGGCACTCACCTGAGCTATGAATTAGGGAGGCTGCCCTGGCCAAAGTCAGACTTGTAAGATGTGCAGTAAATAATGCCTTAGTGCATATACAGGTCATGTCTGCTTATCTGCGGATTTGTTACCTGCAGTTTTGATTAATTGCAGGTTCTGAATCTACGGGGTGGGCCAAACTTCCAAACTTGACTGCAAATGAGTTCTGATTGTGCCCAGAGGGTATCCAAGGGCATTTTAACACTAGTTTTGGTTTTGGAGAAAAGTCCACACAGGGCTTCCTCAGACCTCAGAATGCCTTATTAAGGCATAAAGAACCAGAAGTAGTGCTAAAATGCCCTCAGACACCCTCTGGCCACAACCAATATGGCTGAGTCCAGAAGGTCACAGAGAACCAAGGTTTAATCCTGGAATTGACATAACCTGTCTTGTTCCCAAACAATGGATAGAACAAGCCAGGATTTGCTGGGTTCAGATGTTGCAGCAAATTCAAGCATATTCTAACCCGGGGTGTCGAACATACAACCTGTGGGTCAAGGATGGCCCTTGAGAGGTCTTTATCTAGACATCATGCAAATTGGGCTCTCCCAACACCACAATCAGCTGCTGATCAGCAAAGTGACACATTGGCAGTAATGGAGCTGCTGAAAGGGCAGAAAAAGGGTTGAAAAAACCCAATTGTCGGGTAGGCCTCCATTCAGCAGTGCTGCTTCTGTTGTGATGCTTCTATTCACTGCTGAAAGGGTGGCCCATGTGATAATTGGGCTGTCTTAACACCACCCTTTCAGTAGCACTGCTTCTGCCAAAGTGCTGAGAGGGAAAGGTGAAAGGAGGCCTCAGAACAATACAGGGGAAGGGGCAGACTACAAAGGGTGAGAGAGAGGGAGAAAGGAAGATGCTGCCAAGGCATTGACGAAGCCTAATTACCACGCAGGCCACTTTGCAGAGCATCTCTTAGCTGCTGAGCTGTGAATGCGAAAACTCAAGAAGCATTTTGAGTATCTTCAGTTTCTAACAAAAAGCAGTCATCTAAGCAAGCTCCAGTTCCAATTGTCTCCCAATGTTCTAAACATCAAAAATGATGCATAATGTTAGCTGTTCATTAACAAAATGACCAATGCAGCTGAAAAAGTCACAGCCGTATAACATACACCTCAATTTAAAAAAAAATGCATTCACTTAAAAGTTAGCAACAGGCAGGATGCAAAGCATTAACCCTCTTTTACATTAACCTAGGAAACTTTGCTTAAAACACACACAGAGAAGAAAGCTTCCGTCCCCCCAAACTCTCAGAAACTGAAAACTCACCAACATTCCTCATAACTGCTAAAGAAAAAAAAATCAAAAGAAAATTAGCCATTATTTGTTAGCAAATATCAAAAGCAGAAAACAAAGCAAAGCAACGTTAGATAACATGTTAATTGTTTTAAGTTTCCCAATATAGCATGTTCATGTCGTTAAAACTTATTAGCAAAACAAACTTACAAATACAGAATGGTAGATGATTTGCAGCCCATTCCATAGATTTCTGGCTACATCAGCACAATAGGCAACTACTGTTGAACGACCCAACTGTGAAATGCAAATATCGTTCTACAGTTCGGCAATATTTAATTTTGGTATCCAAAGACCTATGGGCCAGGATTCTTAAGAACTATGCAACTCGTTTTCCATCCCTAAAGGCAGTGGTTCCCAGTCTATGAACTGTGGCTCCCCGGGTAGCCGCAGAAACCAGCCAGGGAGCCGCGGAATCCTTGCAAAAAACCTGCTGCCCTATACAATGTACAGGATTGCAGCCCTAATGAGGAGCCACGGCCAATGGTCCAGAAGGTCACGGGAACCGTCAAAAATGTGAAAAAATTTTGATGTTGAAAAATTGAAAAATTGGTTGATGCAAAATTGAAAAATTGGGATGCACTGTTGAAAAATTTGGGATGCACTGCCTAAAGGGGTTTTGAGTTTGCACTTCCTGAACAGCAAATTTCCAAGTCACATGACGAACTGCTTTTGAAACTGAACATAGTTCAGTTTCAGTTAGACATATTGCAATATGGTGTAAATTTGTTGACCAAAATTGATTGGGGGGGCGGGGAGACTAAAAATCCATTAGACGTGCCTGAGCCACCAACTGGGCACATGTAAAATATTTTTTTTAACATTCCTGACCTATGTAATGGCTGCATAATGAGCTCCATGCAGACCTGAAAACCACACCCTTTAGTGGTGACAAAGGGCTCCCAGCAGGGAGTAGGGATGGATTGAGTATAGAGAACAAAATGCTGTCGAGAAGCCAATGTAATGGACTGCACTAACTGACTCCCATCCTCTCAGTTATGCAACACAAACACCAATAATTTTAGGGGATTATGATGACCATGTTTCTCACTGGCACTGTTAAATTCTCTAATGATTATTGTGACAGCTGATGAGAATAAAATTAAAATTAAATCAAGATATAAGACCAATTTCAAATTCTGGTCTCACATCCTCTCTTATAAAGTGGATACAGGGATGTTCTTTTCCCCCTCTCACAATACCAGAACCAGGGGACACCCACTTAAATTGTTGGGAGAGTTAGAACAGATAAAACAAGACACTTTTTTACCCAGCGGACAATTAATCTGTAGACCTCCTTGCCACATGAGATGGTGATGGTGTCTGGCTTAGGTGCCTTTTAAAGGGGACTGGCCAGATTTCTGGAGGAAAAGTCCATTGCAGGCTCCTTATTTTAGAAGTATGCTACCTCAGAATGCCAGATGCGGGGAAGTGGCACCGAGATGCAAGTATCTTGTCGTCTCGTGTGCTCCCTAAGGCATCTGGTGCCACTGTGAGATACAGGAAGCTGGACTAGATGGGCTTTTGGCCTGATCCAGCAGGGCTCTTCTTATGTTCTTATAGACCTTGGTTAGTTAAACTACAGCTCCCAGTATTGGCCACGTGCAGAGCTGTGGTTCAATCAGTACAGGAAGAATTCATTCACTGTACAGGGCGAGGAGGAAAGAAAACAGGAGAGGGTGGGGAGACAGTATCCTTTGGTTTGGATTTACAAGCCAGACTGGATCTGAACCAGGCCATTCTGAGGACTGACAAATTCTATTTCAATCTTCACTACTCCCTGCTAATGCAAATTTCTGCTTGTGCAGTAAAAGGGGAGTCTCTCAGACTGTTGTCTCTCCAGGGATATTCTCTTTACAATACCCAAGCACACCTTTATGCTTTTCATGAACTTGTCATGGTTAAAACAGACACGAAACATACTATACTTGTCAATGCACTCATAATATTGTGACAGCATAGTTAAGAGCTACTGCTATTACCACTTCCAAATCAACCTTCAGGTGGTAGGAGATAAGCCAAGACCATTTCAGGATCAGAAGGTGAACTTGGACATGGAACACCTGGGTTCCAGTTTCACCTGAGATATGGATATATCAGGTGGCCTTGGATAGGTTATGCTCCATGGCCTCCGTGCCCACAACTGTAAATGGGGATGTAGAAAGGGTGTTCTTAATGATAGTGGACCACTATTAAAGAGCGGGTGAAGATGAACCTCTCCTCCTAATACACCCTTTGCACAAGCAATCTATACCTGAACTGTGGCTGCAGACCTGAGTTCTATTCTTTAGTAGATGATACAAGTGCAGGCATGCCCAGGTATTTGCTGGGGTTCCATTCCAGACCCACTGTGGTTACCTGAAACCGTGGATACTGGGGACGCCTTTTTAAAGACAGGGGAACTTCAGTGGTTATGCGGCAACAAGGTAAAAAAAAGTTTTGTTTAATGTTCCCCTATCTTTTTAATAGGCATCCCAGTATCCATGGTATCAATGGATAACTGAAGCCATGGATACTGGGGCACATCTGTATTTAATAGGTCTACCAAGTTGAACTCAATCAGGGAAGGGAGCCTTCATCCAGGGTCTACTAAAGACAGTGGAAAGAAACAATGCAGTACAGTTGTCCAACCTGTCCCAGGGCGCAATCCTAACTAACTTTCCAGCATCAAGGAAAGAGCAATGCAGCTCTGAGACACGGGAACAAACATTCCCTTACCTTGAGGAGGCCTCTGTGACTACTATTCCACTGCAGGATGCAGAACGTGCCGCATTGGCACAGCTGTCAGTGCTGGAAAGTTGGTTAGGATTGGGCCCCCAATTTACTTAACAATTGTGAACTTATGCTATGTTTCCTTTCTTTACATGTTGTGTACATGTTATTCATCTTTCTATGTAAACCAGTGGTGAACCCTTTTTGTTAAGTGGTATATAAATTTTCTTATTAATATATGGTAGTCATTTATTAATAATTGAAACACATAAAAACATTTTTTTTTAAAAAATAGGTCATTTTATTGTATTTATTTTAATCTGTTGGAGAAAGAACACGTATGCTTCTGAACTCTGGAAGTGAAAGTGCCTAAATCAAGAGAGAGGATGTTTAACATATCTACCTATATCGATCTAAATCTTTCCCACAGATATTTTCATGAGAAAAATATCCGGTTTTGTGAACAAGAAGACAAACTATGGTGAAGATGATGGATTGCAAACACAAGAAAATGAGACATTCACACCAAATATCTATATAAATGAGTTGAAAAATAATACCAGTATATGAGTTGAAAAATAATAATACCAGTATTATTATCAGTAAAATCTTAATTGCTTTGTATGTGTGAAGATTTAAAAAAACACAGATGGCAATAACCAACAATTTTAGACATCATCTGTAGTATAAACATTTGATGAACCATGACATTGTAACTATTCATATTTACTTTTTCTTATTAATCAAAACCTGAGTTCTGTGACAGCACTTGTACCGAGAACAAATGCCACAAATCAAAGTCCCAGTCAGCTACCAAAGATCAATAAGCCAGTACCTTGTTAGGAATCCTATCCATTATCAAGAATAATGGAGAGGTAGTGTGGGAAAAAGTCACCTGTTCAATATGAGACACACAGAGTGGGCCTTCCACTGATTTGACTAACCACTGATACTGGGGTTCATCTTTAAATGCCTTGTAACAAGAAAAAAAATCACCAAAATCCCATTTCCTACCTTCCTACATTCCATTATTCACCCCATCTAATGGCTGAATGTGGTATAGCATTTATACCAATGCATTCTACAGTAGGGCGACAATGAAGGAGCAAGAAACCTGGAAGTGGACTTTTAAAGCTATTTTTCCATTTATTTCAGTATCCATTGATTTTGGTATCCATTGGGGGTTTCAAAACAGAATCCCAGTGGATAATGGGGCACAACTGTACTTTTAAAGAAGCTGATTCCACATAAGGTAGCTATCAAGAGAAAAACCAAATGTTTGCTTGGGGAATGCAAGACATCTTTCTCGGGTACTGATTTACTGTTCAGGTGTTTAAATTGGAAAGACGTTTTTCCAAGGCCAGTCACCCTAGCTACTCAGCTGGTACAGATACCAGGTGTATGGCTTTATGGCTTTGATTACCAGCACCACAAAGAGGCCTTTATGATTTTACTGTTTCCATGCTAGTTGACACTTTTCAACCCTTTTATAAACCTCTGTGCAGGTATGCCCTTTCCCAAGACCTGCCTTTTCAGACAGACACACATACATTTTGCAACATAGCATATATATAAAGCAGCCAGCAAGTGCAAAATGGTGGCAAACCACATGCATGGGAGTCAGTTTACACATTATTTCACCTAGGAATCCTGCATCTCCACAAAGATCACAGAGACATATTTGAACATTATACAAGAAAGGTGAGTTCGATGTACTGATCAAGACAAGATCAGCCAGCACAGAAAACAGAAGCATAAATCACTTCTGTGCTCTGTAATATGCAAAGTAATTTGTTTCCTGTTCTGCCAAACAGCCATTCCTTGTGCTGTTCTGTCAAGCATAAAAAAGTAACCAAGCGTCTGCTCTCTAATAAGCAGATATACTAGAATACCAGAAAAGTTCAATCAGAATTTACTATAGGATATAATATAAACTATGGACTAAACATTCAGTGCACAGTTTGGTTCTGCATGTTTTTCTTTTCTTTTTGTTAAACTTAAATAGCTGGGGGGGGGAGCCAAATTAGGATTGGGACCATGGTACAGGAAGAGTGCATTTAAATCTTCTCCAGCACATCACAGTCTCACTGAAAACCGCATCTCATGCTGTTATTAGTTTCAGGAGGAAAGTTTCCATTGGTGCCAATGTGAGTTTCCCTACTAAAACCAAAAGTCACTTTGGGGTGTGGGGTTTTTCAGGACTGCAGCACAAGGAAAATGGGACAAATACCTCCTCCTTGTGCTCCTGATCCTGACTGGAGCACCTAGCAAAACAAAAACCACCAAACCACATATTTTGTCAAAACAATATTTTAACCTAACATTTAGTTTGACCCCAACACAACATTTGATTTTTGCTCTTAAGAAGCGTGGATTGACTGTCTTTTCGCAGGGAACGCTAAAATCATAGCTAAAGGTCAAAAATAGGACTTGCCCTATTGCAACATGTTTTCAAGCAGCTAATGACTGCTTTTAAAAAAATTAGAGACCAAAGCTAGGAAAATTAGTTTAGCTATGTTCCCTTCTGACTTCAGAAAGGAAAATGCATTCAGGACAGTCATTAAATATGTTTCTAAATCTCAGATTACAATATTAGGAGCTAGTTTTAAACCCATTTCCTCGAACATATAAAGATATGTTATCTAAATAAATGGGGGGGGGGGAGAAAAAGGAAAAATGACATTACTAAATACACAATATAGTTTCTAAAACTGGCTCATGATTATGGATGGATATTCCTTATATATGCTTAGTATTTACTAGCAGAGCAGGTAGAAGGAATGTTGGTATTTGTCTTTAGAATTCAAGTACTGGGACATCCTGACAGCAAACAGCTGCCTCCTCAGCTGCATTCTTTGCCTTCCCAATACAGGTACCAGCATTTTTTTTTGCCTTGCCATTTTAAGCCACAGTAGTAAAAAGCAGGCACATCACCACCACACTCAAAATTGCAGTGGCCAGGAACGGATGGTGCTGGAGCAAAGAGGAGCTAAAAAAAGAGCTTCCTCTGGATTTGTGAGCCTGCTTCATCAAGGTTCTGCAGCTCAGATCCTAAACAGCCTACATTCAACTTGGGCACTACAACAGTGGTGCACCTAAGGGGGGTCAAGGGGGTAAATATTTTGGGGTGCCACCCGGCAGGGGGTGGCACTATGACCCACTTCCCTCCCTCAGCAGCGGCAGCGAACACCCTCTTCTCTGGGTATCAGAGGGGGCTGCTGCTGCTTGTAGTGGCACAAGGCTGCCCCCAGGGAGCAGCTTTGCACTACTATAAGCAGTGCCCACCCCCCTCCAAAACCTGGAGGAGCCTCACGCCACTGCAAGGCTCCTCCGAGTACTGGAGGGGGCAGGCGCTGGTTATAGTGGGGTGACTTGCAGCTTGCAGCAGCACAAGATTCCTCTGAGCATTGGAGAGGGCAGATGGCACTTGTAGTGGGGCAAAGCTGCTCCCAGCTTTATGCTTCTATAACCGGCACCCACCCTCTGCAACACTCAGAGGGGACGGGCAACGCTTGCAGTGGTGCAAAAAATCTTAGGCGTGTTTTTGCACTGCTGTGGGCTGCCTTGACCTTTCCCCCGATTTTTACAGTGAAAGAGGAGAACACCCCCTGCCAGGAAATAATTGCAGTGACGCAGTGATGTCACCACAATTAATGCTGGGTTGGGGGCAGGGTGGTGGCAGACTGGAGGCATGCCCCTAGGTGCCACCTCCCCCAAGAATACCACTGCACTGCAACTCCTAGCTGCAAGTTCTATGCATGAAGAGCTAATGATTAAACATAAAATAGCTTATTAAGTTTTCATTAGCTATGAAAGAATCTACTTAAAGTTGAATGAAAATGGTTAATATAAAGCAAGTAAAAAACCTTCTTTCCTGCTCTTTGAATAAAGTGCTTCTATTCTTCTTACTTTTGGGGGAAAGCATCCTATATGAAGAGGCAACAAAAAACACGGAATGAGTTTTTTATTGATTTTGTACAAAACTAGGACCCCACGAAAGGCATAGAACAGAGTTCACAATCAACGTTCTACTTACTGTTTCTTTGCATCTTCAAATTTCTGCAGCTTTTTCCGCAGACCTCCAGATTTAAAGCCTTGACAATGAGCTGCTGGTGCCCCTATGGTTACTATATCATAATTCTGATCTAAACAGACCAAAAGGAGGGGAAAGAGGTTTAAGGAAAAGGTTTCTTATTTTGATTTGCAAAGCAAGTCTAGTAATTCAAAAACGTAGGGTAATTTCTCCAAGTATGCTGCCAGATTATTAATCTTACAATAGGCTGACAAATGCCAAAAGCTGTATTAAGTACCCTCTAGGTTCAGCTAGGAGCTACAGAGTGCAATCCTATACTATGTCGGCCTAGTAAGGCCGACATAGCAGGGCTGTGTCCTAAAGCCCATTGGGAGGCAGCAGCAGCGTAATGCAGGACAAGGGGACGTTTTCCCCTTGCACCCGCGTAAGCCCCAGGCATCCCTATGGGCCTGCTCGGATCTGCGCTTGCTCTTTTACATGCATAGGTGTATGTGTGCGGGAGCCGCTGCGGCTGGGGACGCCTTGGGGCTGCCGAGGCTGGGGACGGGGTTTAGGATTTGGCACTACAGCTGTCCTGTGTCACAACCCCCATCTCTACCCACTGCACCACCCCGTTACGTCCCTGGCATGCCTCTGGAACGCCCTTGGCGAGGCCCAGCACCAACTACGCGCCACCAACGCTCAACTGGCACAAGGCCAGCGCTGCTGGTGGTTGCAGTGGCGCCCGAGTGTTGGTGCTGCTGCTTGCGCCGGTCCAATGCCATACCGCTGACACTGATGTGCGACACCGTTTGGTCAGCACAACAGGGGTATAGGTTGCGCTGACAGTGTAATCAGTTTTGAAAGCCATGATCCCCTATCCATAGACAAGGAAGTCTGTGCAAGAATAATGACAGGATGACAAGACATTTGTTAATGTAATCTCACTGCATTTATCTGTATGTTCACTTTCATGTTATGGTCCTGGGCCCAGATGGCCACTGACAATGTCGCGTTGTGTGTGAGTGTATGGGGGGGGGCATATAGTTCAAAAAAGCATGTGAAATTTTCTCTCCACCAAAGCCATTGTACTCATGAAACTCCTTGATGCCTACCCTGACTTGCTGATTGACTTGTGCAGTGCCATCATGTTTGAATCACAAGACAGAACTTTCGACTTCCTCACTTGCACATTACACTTGCAAGACCAGTCATTGCTAGCAACTGCCAGGAATGTACAAGAAAGCCCAAAGTTCTTCCCTGTAATGCAAAACTTTAATAATGTGTTAGCACTACACAAGTAAATCAGCAACTATGAACAGGTGCCCTAAAAGAGGAGGTCCTGGGGAACAAGAGCTAACTGACCGTTGAGAAGAAGGACTGTTTCACATGCGCATTCCTTTGTGCACATGGCTCTTCCTCTGAAGTGAATGGAGAGCTCAGTGAGGTTCAAATGACAGAATATTTAGTTCTATTATGTGATAAATGACAACCCCCAAGGGACATGCCAAGTAGAATACAGCCCAGGGGATGATATACTTGCATGAGAATAGCACTAGCTAGATTATGTTAGGGTGCTCCATTTTCCTCCAAAAAAAAAAAGCAGGATCATGATAGTTTTACAGGAGTTATTTTATGGAGGAGTCCTTAAAAGCAGAGGCGGTCTGGGCCAGGAGTGCGCCCCATGGCAAGGCTATGAAACCGCGCCCCCGGCACGTCGCCCCGCCCCCATGCGTCTCCCCACCACGCCTCCCTGCGCCCGGAAGAGCTCCATTTTGGAGCGTTCCAGGCGCACAGGAGGGCGGGCAGGCAGGCCAAAAAGCGCCCAGACTCCGCACAATGGCACGCGGACTCCGTGCAATGGCACCCCCCTGCTGCCCAGCACCCATGCGGCTTGCCATCCCTGCACCCCCCTGGATCCGCGACTGCTTAAAAGTCTATGAATAGGAGATAACTATAGAAAGTTTTGTCTAGTACTATGACAAGTGCTATGCAGAGAAGGAATTTCAAGTTTTTCTGCAAAGCACAACCTCCCCCCCCCCTCCAAAACCACCCTTCCTTGGATCCAAAGGCCTTCACAAGACTCCTCCGGTCCACCATGGTAAAAAAAACGGGCACCCTCTCTAACTGGCAAGTATCTGCCTGAATCTCTGAATTCATCTCTATGGTTTCATAAGGCACCTTATCCTCACAAAAGCTGCAAAAGCAATCCTCACAAAATTTTCTTATGTTTTAGCCCCTCTCTGCACCACCACCACCACCCCATGATTCCCCAAGAGACTCAAAAATCCCACTGTGGAAAATCTTAGTGAAGCTGTATTGCGGAGTTGCATTAGCAAAATGAGCATTTGTAAACCAAGTATGGATACTGAACCCAAGAAGTTTTTTTCTTTAAAAAACAAACTAGGACTAATCATCTGAATATAATATACCAATATATGAGTACGCCAAATACCTGATCCTGCGTCATCCTGGACTCTCATTCGCTGTATGTGTAAATTTGTGGGCACAAACTCTAGTTTTTTATCAGCTTTCAGGCTACTTGCTTTAAACGATGGACCTGAGGAAACATGTGAAGAACATATGAATACTTTCTACACAGTCACAAAAATGCAACCATTGAGGAGAAAGGAAGGACCAAACTGCAGCATAAAACCCAGAACAACAACTAAATTTCCTGAACAGCTACTTAGAGAAAGACAAGACCGTTAGCCTCATCCCCTCCCCAAGTAGCCTGTTCGTAAGTCATTCATTTCATAAACCTTCATTGGCATTTAACACTGGTTGTAAGTCCTGTTGCCACGGATGCACTTGCTCCACATTCCTTTTTAGTCTCCAGTGGCCAAGCTGTACTCCTCAGAAAGCCAGATTGGGCTCAGGGGCTTCCAAATGGTGGTCTCTAACGCAAGGGTCTCGAAAGATATACAGATGTATATAATCATTATCTCAGTGTTTCTCAAACGGTGGGCCAGGACCCATTAGGTGGGTCATGAGCCAATTTCAGGTGGGTGATGTAGCACCTAGTGCAGCCATCATTGAAAAGCTGGGAAGGTGGGACCCCAGAAAAGGGAAGGTCTGTGCGGTTCGTCTGCTTGTGTCAAGGTTATAAATAAGCTTTTTAAAAAATGTTCTGATTCACTTTGCTATTGGAAAATGGCTAAGGAATAACCCAACTTATTGCCTCACTTCCGGTGAGTCCAGGACAGATTGTTATTCTAAAAAGTGGGTCCCAGTGGTAAACAAATTTGAGAACACTGCATTACATGATAAATAGTAATTGTAATTTGTCCTCTGAAGCTTTCTAAGCTTGAAATACATTGATTTAAAAATATCCACCTATAATTGAAATATGCAATTTGATAGGACAGAAAACAATACCTTTGTATTGATGCAGATTTGTAAGGTTTTCCTGGTAGGTCAGAATAATCGTTTGGTACTGAGTAACGATTTGCCGACGAAGGCTTTCCCAACAAGGGGACAGCTCTCCCAGCTCTTCAAGTTCACAGATCCTACCAAAACACAGAAAAACAGTGACACATTCTCATTTTTGTTGCATTCCTGCTCAACAACAATGTGCTTTTTCAACCAATTTTTGTATTTATATATATTATCATCACATCAATGCCATTTGGATGCATATACCATCCTCTAGCATATGAGAGTTTACCAAGTAACAGATGAATTCTAGAAAGGCCATAACTAGAAGTGTTTGTTTCTAGTGAGTAAGCTAGGATTATAGACTACAATGGGCTTACTTCTAGTAAGGTCAATTACACCATTTTCAAACACTTCTAGCGATAACCAACATCCACAATCATAATTGGACTATTAGAACATCCACCTTCTAGCCTGTAAGAAGGACTGCCACTGTTTTTTGGCAAGGCTCCTATGCCTTTAACTGCTGTGTGACAGACAAACTTGAACAGGTATAGTTTTCCCAAACCCAAATACTGTAGTAATAGGATAAGCCATTCCTGCCTCATTTTCAAAGTGGATTTCCCCTTCATATTGGTGAAATTGTGCCGATCTCCTCCCTTTGAAACAATCTCATTGACCTTTCATTATTTACAGGCTACAGAACTGTAGCACTTTAACCTCCTTTTGCTTTCAACTGAAAATTTTAGTTGAAACCAGTGATGTCATGCAGGGGGTACGCAGGGGTACACGAGTACCGGTTCCTAGGATTACGGCTGGCCCTGCCCATTCGCCCATCCATTCGTCGACTCCGCCCCCTGCAACGTTTGAATTTCCTGCACGTTTGAGTTGCCTGCATGTTCTCAGAGCCAGGCAGGCAGGCAGGCAGGCAGCGAGCGGAGCCTTGCCTTGCCTTGCCATTGAAAAATGAGCTGCTCAGGGGTTTTGGAACTGTTGGGTCACTTTAACATGATGCCAGGCCTCCTTAACATGGTCTGGGGGTGCTGTGGAATACTGTTGCAACTGTTGGGTCAGTTTAAAATTGTCTGAGGCCTCAAAAAGGGCTTTTTTCATGTCACTTCCTGCCACGACATCAGTAACCGGCTTATGACGTCACTTTCGGTGGGCGGGTCCCGACACGTGCCAATCAAAAGTGAGTACCTGTTCTTAAATCATTTAGATGACACCACTGGTCGAAAGGAATTATAAATAATGGGCAGCCCAATCCTAACCCCTGCTAGAATAGGGAGGGTAGCTGGCCTGCACCATATCCAGTGCAGGCTTGGGGCTGCACTCGGAGTAAGAGGAATTTGTCCCCCTTATCCCATGTCGGTGTTGCACCACAGCAGTCTCAATAGGGCTACTTGGAGCTGCACCACAGCAAAATTGTTGACACAATTCCAAGTGGCCCGTGTAAGCTGACCAAGCTGGGGGTGGGGGTTAAGACCCAGCCTAAGTGCTGTTCCCACCCCCCTCCCTAGGTTGGTTCACTCACTGGCCCACCCTTCCTGCCTGCTGCATTCCATCTTTGCACTCCCTCCACCCTCTCCAACCACCTGTGCTGGCCAAACTTGGCCAGCCTTAGCTGGGCATCTGAGACACGGAAAGGGGTACAGGGAGGCCAGCGCACGTCTGTGCACCACACAGCCTAACTAACATCCTAACCTGCCTTGCAAAGAATCCCAAAGTAGCTGTGTCTACATTCTGCTGCCACTTTTGGCAGCACCACAAAAGGCAACAATCCGAAGGATTTACTTGAAAGCGGTCTGTGTACAAATCAGATGGTGGGGCAGGGCAAGGGCTAAGGGAGGTTATAACCTAGACTGCTGGTGGCAGTCTGCCCACACTGGAAAGTAATCCATTTAAAATTTGCTGCTCAAAAAAGACACATTCTTTGGGAGGTGAAACTGTGAGCTACTGGCTCATTGTCAAGATTTGGAAGGGATCACTTCTCACTTGCGTCATTTCATCAAATTAAAACTACATTCTCTTCTTCCAAAATACTGAGTCACTTTTTCCCCTTTCTAAGTCCAATTTTCTTGCATTCCTCTTTGGGTTTCGATGCATAGAAACTCTGTAAAGCCTTTTGGGCACAGAAATAGATATATTTTCATTATTCTAGTCCTTACTAATCATTAGGTCCAAGCACTGCTGCATTAGCAATGTACAGGGTATGCACAAAGTCTCTTTATATTACAATTTCAAACTTGTATTACAAAAACAAATGAAGAGATACATGTATGGAATGTATACAATATTAGGAGTATATACTGAAGTTTGTTGTTGTTGTTCAGTCGCTAAGTCGTGTCCGACTCTTCGCGACCCCATGGACCACAGCACGCCAGGCCTCCCTGTCCTCCACTAGCTTCCTGAGTTCGCCCAATTTCATATTCATTGCTTCGGTGACACTATCTAACCATCTCATCCTCTGTCGCCCCCTTCTCCTTTTGCCTTCAATCTTTCCCAGCATGAGGGTCTTTTCTAAAGAGTCCTCTCTTCTCATCAGGTGGCCAAAGTATTGGAGCTTCAGCTTCAGCATTTGTCCTTCCAGGGAGCAATCAGGCTTGACCTCCTGGAGAATTGACCGATTGGATCTCTTTGCAGTCCAGGGGACTCTCAAGAGTCTTCTCCAACACCATAATTCAAAAGCATCGATTCTTCGACGCTCTGCCTTTCTTATGGTCCAGCTCTCACAGCCATACATGGCTACTGGGAAAACCATCGCTTTGACCATGCGGACCTTTGTTGGCAGGGTGATGTCTCGGCTTTTGATTAAGCTATCTAGGTTCACCATAGCTTTCTTCCCAAGAAGTAAACGTCTCTTAATTTCATGGCTGCAGTCACCATCTGCGGTGATCTTGGAGCCCAGGAAAATAAAGTCTGTCACTGCTTCCATTTCTTCCCCTTCTATTTGCCAGGAAGTGATGGGAGTGGTTGCCATGATCTTAGTCTTTTTAATGTTGAGCTTCAAACCAATTTTGGCACTTTCCTCTTTCACCCTCATCAAAAGGTTCTTTAGGTCTTCCTCACTTTCTGCCAGTAGAGTGGTATCGTCTGCATATCGGAGGTTGTTGATGTTTCTCCCAGCAATCTTGATTCCAGCTTGTGAGTCATCCAGCCCTGCCTTCCTCATGATGTACTCTGCGTATAAGTTAAATAAGCAGGGTGACAATATACAGCCTTGTCGTACTCCTTTCCCAATTTTAAACCAGTCGGTTGTTCCATGTCCAGTTCTAACTGTTGCTTCCTGACCCGCATAAAGGTTTCTCAGAAGGCAGATCAGGTGGTCTGGAACTCCCATCTCTTCAAGAACTTGCCACAGTTTGTTGTGATCCACACAGTCAAAGGCTTTAGCATAATCAATGAAGCAGAGGTAGATGTTTTTCTGGAACTCTCTTGCTTTCTCCATGATCCAGCGAAGGTTGGCAATTTGATCTCTAGTTCCTCTGCCTCTTCGGAAACCAGCTTGTACATCTGGTAGTTCTCGATTCACATACTGCTGAAGCCGAGCTTGTAGGATTTTGAGCATGACCTTGCTAGCATGTGAAATGAGTGCAATGGTGAATACTGAATACTGAAGTTTATTTTGCATCAATTAATAAACCTCTATATGTGCACCTTTGGTTGCACGCAGCACATCAAGGTGATAATCGATTTCCTGCCATGTTCGCTGTAGCATAGTCTCATCAATGGTGGCAACGGCCAGTAATGTCCCGTGTCTTTGTTCTATACACGATGTCTTTAACGTTGCCCCACAGAAAGAAATCCAGGGGCATGATATCATTAACACATCTCATCATTTGCATTTTTGGTGATTTTTTGCAATTGTAAAGAGACTTTGTGGACACCCTGTATAATCCTTCAAGCCATAAGAGTCAGGACTGCTATTAATTACCAGTATCTCAATACAAACAACTTTTGCTAGTGTGTATCTAATCTGGGCCTGGTATGTTACAATCACTCTTCCCTAATCTATTCAGTACATGAAGTTTTATCATCAGACTGTGTACAAGCAGTCATGGCCTTATCCGTTCCTAGAAAGCATCTATTTTCTTCTCTTTCTCCAGCCCACTGGGAGGTATTTTGCTTGTCTGTTATGCTCAAAAATAGCCTGTTTCAATTCTAAAAAGAGCATTTCATGGCTATGCATGTATAACACGCAGAGATTGAAGTCTCAGAACAAAATGGCCATGCTCATCATACTTTGTACAATTGAGTTTATTTTTCCCAATGGGCTGAAGCTAGGATTTTGAACGAAGCCCAATTTTGAAGCTAGGAGCTTCAAAAAAGTAAACACACAAAAAAGTCCAATATCTAGGCACTTTTTCCTCATTAAATATTTACCCCCAAGCCTGAGGTTGCTCTTTAAAGAACTGCATATTAGCAGCTGAATAATGTAATAGCCACAGCAGCACTTCTCTTGGTGCTGACCACGCTATTATGAGACTTTACCAGTAGAGTCTCATTTCCAGTAAATTACCAATAAATATACATATTTAAATATAAATATACATCTTTTTATTTATTCAAAATTTATTTTAATTTAAAAATATAAATATGTTTATATTTACCAAAAGAGTTGGGAAAGATAATGAACCAAAATCATCAGAGCCAATAACAACAGAATGAAAACTCTATTTTAATTTACGTTAACAGAAGATTTGGAGAAAGACTGTTTAAATCAAAGATTTGGAAGGTGTTTTTGTTTTTTTTAATGGGTCAACATTTGTTACATCAGTTTATGAGTTAGTGTCTGGCAGAACACTTTAAGATCCTTCTATAGTTAGGAACTGGGAAAATGTTCTATTGAGGGTACAATCCTAACCTGCGGTTTGGCCAGCACAGTTAGGCCAGCACAAGGGAAACTGTAAAGCGGATTTGGACCACTGTCAGAGTCAGGGAGGATAGCCCACATCTGTGTGCTGGCCTCTCTGACTCTGAGTGGTTCAAACATACTTTATTGTGTCCATTGTGCCAGCCAAACATTGCTGGCCTAACTGTGCCAGCCTAAATCCAGGTTAAGGATTGTGCCCTGATTCAGCTGACAAAAGGACTATATCCTAAGTTTGTTTAGTCTTAACTAACAGCACAAATCGTATGCATGTCTATTCAACAGTAAGGCCCCATTGAGTTCAATGTATCTTAATCCAAGATAAAGGCATATAGAATTACACTGTTAATCCACTGATTTCAATGGGATCTAATCATGACTAACTTCATTAATAACTAAACTGAGGATACAACCCACTGCACCAAAAAGCAGGACAGAAACGTATGTTTGTTTAAAAAACACCTAATTGTTCTTATGGCTGCCAAAAATTTACAAAACACTTCCTTAGGTCACATAGATCTATGCATTTATCACAAAAGTCAAACTGTTTGCAATAATGTTTTGTTTTCCTCTCAACTGCAGAATGGCTAATTTAACTTATGCATATCAAGGAATAACATCTACTCCATTTTGGTTTGTTTTTTACCTTGCAGCATCTTCCTCAAGTAGAAGCTTCACAAACTGTCTAGGAATGTGCAGGGACAATACACTTTCTGCCATTTGCTCCAAGATTCTCAGGTGATTTCCATCAGTGGTGGGGAAACGATACATCCGACAAATGGCCCCTCCAAAAACTAGAAGTTAATACACTTTGAGAAGTATGGCCGAAGTACAGACATCTCATTCCCTTAACATTGAGCTTTGTTATGTTAAACTAACTGGAAACTACACAAACCTCAATGCACAAAATGAGTTAATGTGGCTACATTACACTGTTTGATTAGTAAGCCCACCACACACACAGCCAATGATCAAAGAGACAAGGACTGATTTTTAGGAGCATAGAAGGCTTCAAGTCAGAACACTGGTTCATCAAATGTATAGTCCAATCCTGTAATGTAGGCTTATTCACTGTAGCAGAATAGCTGCCCCAGACAGGAAGATGGACCCTGAATCCACATCCAGCCTATGACTGGTGAATAATGGGAGTTTCCAGACAAAGGCTGCTGCAGGAGGATTTTCCAGCAACTCTAAGGCTACTGAACCTGAACAGGGGCTCCTGAGGAGTTAAACGTATCCGAGAATACAGAAAAATAGGCGAACAAACCGGGCATTCATCACACACAGGAAACATTTAAAGATTATGTAGTTCTTCACCAGACAATTCAGGTGCAGGATTCAGAATTAAACTGATAATTCTACCAGCCCAAGCAAGCTACTTACCAGATTTTAGTAACACATCTTTCCGTAATGAAGCGTATTTGGATCGGATTCCTAAAGATTCTGTTAAGCTTTCGTCAACAGGCAGCACGGTCTAAAGAAATTTAAAACAGTAAGATACACGGAACTTAACCTCATCACCAAGCCTTTTTAAAACGTGTGTGTGTGCATGTACTATAAAGGAAAGCTTAATTCTGAAGTTGTGCTACTACCACTGGTATCAATAAGATGGGCAAGGGCCCCCAGATTTGAATATTTGTGGTTTTCCTTATCCACGGAGGGGTGGTGGTTCCCCTGTGGATAATGGGGGCCCACTGTATTATATTAACTGGGCAACCAGGAATACAGACACAGCAGCAAACTTCTGTGGTGTGTTCCATGATTGCTGGGTCCCCACAGCATATCTGCGCATGGAGGCTTGTCAAAGGAAGGTCTACGCTACTCACATGGGGAACACACATTGTTTGAACTGCCCTTTAAGGCACGGAGAAAACGTGCATTGACAACATTGCATGCGGTATCTTTTTATAAGTGTGTGCGTGTGCATGAAACAAAATATTCACTCACCCTTCCATTGATAGTATCAGAAGACCTCGTAACTGGAGGTCTTTCATCTGTTTTTTCTTCCATTTGCCACCCTATGACTGTAACGTTGCCCACACGATCACTTTCAGCAGATCTGCAACACATACATGATTACCGTGATGATGCGGTCTATCAGTTTGATGAATAGTACTATCATGTCGCTGCACCACCAAGTGTGTATTCTCTCTGCCATTAATTGCAATACAAAAGGCTCAAAAGGGTCACGGTCTAGTTACTCAGGGTATAACACCAAATCTAACGTAATCTATTGGCGAGGAGGAGCTCAATGTGTTGGATATACATAGCCTAGGAAATTCTGTAATTTGCCATAAGCCTCCAAGGAAGGACAGGGTAATTATAAAAGCAACACAAATGCGGACTGCACATTATAAAGCAACACAGCAACAGAGAAAGGCTCCTGCTTGAAGAAACTTACAGTTGGGGAGGCAACCAAAAAGGGGAAGGAGGGAGAGGAACAAGGAAGAACAAGCTAACAGATGAAGGTTATGAGTAAAATGCAGTTATATGCATCTCGATTTAGGGCCTTATCCAAAGGCCCTTATTGCCAGTAACACATGAACCACCAGCTAAAAGTGTTGCGAATGTGCTGTAAAGCATGGCTGACACAGTGGAAGGAGGGAGTGCTGGAACTGGGTAAGTTAGTAAGTTCCTGGTCTCAGGACCAAAAAGATGGGCCGCCGGCACTCCAGCAGCACTAGCAACCTATAAGTGATTTTGGAGTAGGGGAGAGGTGAGGAGGGAGCTGAGCAGGGGGAGGGGGGTTCGGGCCTGTGGGGGTGGGACCTTGCAGTGGCTTCTACCCCAGATCCTATGTCCCGCTTCGGGCTGGGCAACCCAACACGGGGCTGCTCAAGTCTCCACCACCAAAATAGCTGGTGGAGACTCGAGGAGTCCCATTGCAGGGGCCTGGGCTTTCCCCATTTTGCTACCACTGCTCTTATGGGACCGGGACAGTTTAGGTTTGGTGTGTTAGACTGCAATCCTATAACACGTATCTAGGTGTAACGCCCATTTAATTCATATGCATATAAACTCATTCTCACTAGAAAGAGTCTGCAATTAGCATACGTATTTTGTTAAAAATTAAAAAATGTCAACACAACATTTCCTTGAGTATCTATTACAACCAGGATACATCTTTAAACTATAAGGGGGAAAGTGGTACCCATGACCGAAAAGTAAATCATCAATTGCTCGATTAAATGGCCTAGCTGTCCTGCAAGAAGCACAAATGCAAAGGCCTGATCCTTGTACATTGGAATAAAAAAAAACTACTAACCTTAGTGTTAAATGCAATCTGTGGTTCCTTTCCCTAAGTAGCTCCTTTACAGTGAACATTACCGAACCCAATAAATACATCTGAAAAACACGAGCACGGTTAATGCAGAGGATGCTTTAAACATGAATCTCAATAGTTTCTGTACAACACTTGCAATCAAAGGCCAGTCTCTCTTTCCAGCTCAATTCATATTGATATCATGTTGAACCATGGCTTGCATTAACCCTAGTTTGAGCTTCTGATCATACCTTAAATATATCATAGCTTAATCATAAACAAATCAAAGCTTAGAGCTGCTCATCCATCATTTTTAATCCTCTCAGCATTCATGAGGTCATTCCCCTGTCCAAGATTTAACAGCCTCTGAGGGCAGAGCAACAGCCATTACTTCAAACCATGGTTTTGGATTCTGGTTTGTTTGGCAGTTGTAAGCCATCAATTCATATAAATTTCATATACGATTTACATATAAATCAATACAACCTTTTCAACTGTCCTTTGGCATTATGCCCAAACTGAGCTTCTGTCTCTCTCACCATCACAGAGAGAGAGAGAGAGAGAGAGAGAGAGAGAGAGAGAGAGAGAGAGAGCAAGCAAACTAAGAAATGAACAGAAATGCATTTTGGTCTTTTAAAAACACACTGCAAATTTGCTTTTTTAGAAAATAATGTCATTGTTCTCGTACTTTATGGGGAAGCATTTTTATCGCCATTAAATTTTCCTGGGAGAGTGGAGCAAGGAAGGGAAAAAACGGAACCCAAAAAATTTCAGTTACAATCATTCTACTAGAAGCACCTTCAAAAACAGTTTTAGAAGGTTCATCTAATTATTTTAGCTTCTGGCATACATAGGGTTACCAGATACGAACAGGGACAGAATATCTATACCTTTAACCATTGCATAGAAAAGGTAATTTGGGCAGGTGCAGCTTTTGAAGCCCTTCCATGTTGAGTTGCACCTGCCAAAATTCCCTCTTCTATACAATGCTTAAAGGCATAGGCACTATGTCCCGGTTTATATCTGGTAGCCCTAGGCATACACTGAATGCTGCCCTTTAAAAGTAGGCCAGGCAGGGCACCTGGGACCAAGAGAAGATGCAGAAATCTGTAGTAAAATGAATGACAACGAAGAAAAGGATAAAGCGGACTTACAGTTCCCTGAGATCTATCTTTAACATCATATACAGAGAGTTTTATTTGTGTCATCTGATTAATAAGGGAGTCTTGAAAAAAGGCAATACTGCTAAGAAAGATAGGATTGCTTGTTCCCTGTAACAAAAACAAAAATCACAGAACATCATCATTACTATGAGCAGCCTGGTATCAACTAAACGTAGCCACTTTGCAGAGGTTTCATTCTGAAACACACATTAGCTAATATAACACGACTCACCTCAATGATTTCTGTCTGAGCATGCTTCGTCCAGAATGCCTGAGGAGGTGTTGTTACACTCACTGCTACAAAACTATTTGGCTTTCTATCTAGAGATGGAGTAAGTAGCTCACTGCAAGCTGTAAAGAAATCAAGACTATCACCTCTGTATAGTAACACACTGAAGAAGAAACAAAATCTGCCCTTTTTCACTTGCATGCCCTGTCAATCACCAGAGTACACCCACAGTTGGCATCTTTTCCAGTGGCTTTTGCAGATGTCTTGTCTGTATTTTTTTATATTGTAAGCCCTTTGGGAGGAACCATTTATTGATTTATTTTACTATGCAAACCGCTTTGTGAACTACTCCTGTTGAAAAGCGATATATAGTCCTGATAACTTTCATACCAGCTACTATTATTTATACTGCAATGTACACACCAGTATATAGAGTTACACAGGTGATATAGACATGTACTTGCTCCCAAATAACCTACAATCTGACAGTAGTGAAACAACAACAAGGAGGACAAAAACGTTATGTACACAATGGATTGGTTACAGCATGGAAAATGTGAATTTGGAGAAGAGCGGTGGCACCATAAACAGCAAGTGCTAAGTGGTCCACTGGAAACTAGATAGTGATCAACAGGCAGAATGTGATCTATCTTCTGTTCACTCCTATATGAAAATGAATTTTGTGCTTCATTCAGTTTCCCTAGTTTACCTGAAGGATTAGTTAGGTTCATATAAGAACTAGTTATTTTTATATAAACCACCATTAGCATACAAGAACAAATATGTGATATAAAAAAATGCAACAAATAACTACTTACCTAAGCTGAATTCTAAAATAGGCTCATCTGGATCTTGGATGTTTCCTGCAAAGCAAATTAGTTAATATAAGTTTAACTATATACTGTCCTTCAGAAAATCAATTTGTTCTTATTAAAACTAAGCATGCAATTCTAAACTGGAGTTAGGCCGGCATAAACTAAGCCAGCAAAGTTTGGCCAGCACAAGAGCTACCGTAAAGCATGTGTAGACTACTCTCAGAGTCAGGGAGGATGGTGGACATCTGTGTGCTGGCTTCCGAGCGTGGTCCAAAAATACTTTATGGTGTCCCTTGTGCTGGCTAAACTTTGCTGGCTTAGTTTATGATGGCCTAACTCAGTTTAGGATTGTGACCTGATTGTCATTAGAAAAACGAGAGTTTCTCTTTTATAGGAACACTAGCTGTTATGTACCCGGCTTCGCTCGGGTGTTTATATGTACCATCACTGACCCCCCCCCTCACCAGGCATACAGATGGCCCGTTTATATGTCCCATCACTGACCCCCACACTCTCATGTGTGCCCGGGTGTTTATATGTCCCATCCCTGACCCCTCCCCCCACTCACATGTGTGCCCGGGTGTTTATATGTCCCATCCTTGACCCCCCCACTCACATGTGTGCCCGGGTGTTTATATGTCCCATCCCTGACCCCCCCCACTCACATATGTGCCCGGGTGTTTATATGTCCCATCCCTGACCCCTCCCCCCACTCACATGTGTGCCCGGGTGTTTATATGTCCCATCCCTGCTGCTGTACTGTTTCTGTTGCTCTAGATGTAGCAGCTCTGTCTCTCTTATCGTGTAGTCTTTTGTCACGCTGCTGTACTGTTTCTGTTGCTCTAGATGTAGCAGCTCTGTGACGTAGCATTGCAAGTCATTTTTTTTCCATCAGGTGTTTCCTGTGTACGCTGTTGTTTCATCTTTGTAGCCTTTGGTTGCACCTGCCCAATTGCCTTATGTTATACAGTGAAAGTAAACTTTCAGAGTGAGAGCAACAGCCACAACACCTTGTGCCAACTGTCACTGCCAAGCAGAGACCGCCCACATGTCCACAGAACACATTTAAAGGTGGCCGTTTAATTCCAGCAGCCCTCAAAATATTTAAAGCCAAATCCATTGCCCAAGTTTTGTACGGCATTCCCATCTGGATAAAGGGTTTCAATAATTCTATGGAATCAATTCAATCGGTGTTCCTGAGGAAAATCTTGGCCTTACCTAGATGTGTCCCATATGCTGCCCTTTGCCTTGAATCTGGACAACTTATGCTTGAAACATTAGCCTGGCTCAGGACATGCAGATATTGGCTAAGACTGTATTTTAACAATACTCAAAATAGTTTGCTGTACCATTTTAAGATAGACTCTTGCCCTCCGGAGGGCACATGGCTTGAGAAGATCAGACAGCTCGGCTTAGACCTCGACTTATTAGGCTCTGTCCCTTCTTCAACAGCATTTAATATGGTCAAACAGAGAATACTTGATGTACAAGCGCAAACTCTGTTGAGTGCGGCAAAATGTACCTCTTCACCCCTATACTGGAATCTTCCAGTTATGGTAGGAAGAATACCTGATTATATTATCTTATTGACCAACCCAGATGAAAGAAGAGCACTATCACTAGCAAGGTGTAATGTAATTCCATCGGCGGTACTGTTGGGCCAATATAACAGCATCCCTTATAAGGATAGAATATGCCCATGTCAGCTGAGGGTAGTAGAGTCGCTACCTCATATATTTTTCCATTGCCCCTTTCACACTGCGGCCCACAAGACTTTCCTCGCCAATATGTCTCAGCTCAAATTAGATCACATGGATGAAGGCAATTTTAAATTCCTTTTTATGCTGACTGATTTGGATATGTTAAAGTGCCTTGCTTCTTTTCTTTGTGATATTGTAAAATGTAATGTGGCCAGAGAATATGCACGGGCTACCCTTAATTAATTTTATTGACTGAATGTGTCTATTACTGTTAAGGCCGTCAGAGTTTTAGTCATGTACTGTCTGGGCAATATTGCTCACTCCATTTCATACTTTGTTTACTATAATAATTTTAAGAGTCCTTCACCTGCGACTTTAAACCTATGGTTGGGCTTTGTCTCTTTCATATGTCAGGTACTTAAGTTGTATAGTGTCTTGATATGCCAATAAAGGTATTCTAATTCTAATTCTAATTCACATTTCCCTGGCCCTGTATCGGTTTGCCTGCGGGAAATCTGTTTGCTGCTGTTTGTCTTCAACTGTAAAGAGTTCAGTTGCTGCCTGAAGATTCCGCATCTCATTTGCATCTCATCATGACATCATCAGAGCCTCGGAATGCTGCGGCTCAGCCCATAGCCACCCATAGAGAACCACAAATTCGCTTTTACCCGCGCCCGTGGGGGCGCGATCCGTTCCAAAACCGCGCAGCGATGGTCTCGGGGGGGCCAAGGCACCCGCGTGCCGAGTTTGGCGCGAATCGGTCCAGGCGTTGCGGAGCCTATGTGGAACATACATACACACATACATACGCTCTTCTTTATATATATAGATTCAAGTGATACTAATTTGAAAAACACCACAAATACACATAGCCCAGGATCCAAATAACCATGCAGCAAGTTCTGCATACTTGTTCTGCACACATCTAGCCCCCCTGTCTTTTGCCCTTTGTTCACACTGTCCCCCCAATCCATGCTCCTTCCCACCACCCCAACATCGTAACTGCAACATCGTAACTGTAACAGATTACAACTTGGGTCTGGGAGGATTCTTTAACTTAGCGGTCACAGCACTCAAGTTTGATGACCGCTGAGTTAAAGGATCCCCTCCATCCTGAGTGGCGCTTTCTGTTCTGTTGAAACTCTGCCCCATGTCCAAGCTGAACTGGTAACAGGGACACTCTGGGCAGTTGCGTCTATGCCCAGAATCCCAGGAGGCTGTGCAGCAGGACATTGGGCATAGATAGGATTGCCCAGAGCTTTCCTCCCACCAGTTCAGCTTGGACATGGAGTGGCACTTCAAAGAAAGAGTAAGCACCGCTCACAGGGCAGAAGGGTTTGAGCCAACCCTGGGGCCAATCTGCAGGCTGGGGTTTGGAGAGCCTTGCTTTAACTCATAACATTCCAATTTATCATCAACATGTTGACAACTCATCCAATCATCTTGTAGTATCTTCAAGAGTAAACTCCGTTTATTTCAGCTTTCATGGACTAATGAAATCTGATGAAATGGATTGCAGCCCACGAAATAAATGGGTTACACTTTAAGATTCTACAATGCTTTATGCTGCTTTTGTTGCAACAGACTAAAGTCACTACCCCTCTGGGAATTGTTATGCGGGGGGGGGGGGACTTCCTAAAAAACTCTTACATCAAAACAAGGTAAGTGAGAAAATTTTAATATAAGCATAAGCGCACAGGCAAAGAAGGGCTTACCGGCCAATGATAAACCTAGCATGTCAGAGGCGACGTCAATAGTTGAGGCTCGCTGCACGCCACGGGATTTTGCACCATGACGGGGGCTGAGATCTTTTGCTGACATGTTTTCATTGGGGAAGGTGTCTCTTTCACTGTTTGGCCACAGCAGTATCTTAGTGAAGCATCAAAATATAGCAGAGTATCTTCTTAGGTAACAGCCCTTAGGACATCAGCAAGCTAAGAAATAAAAAGAATCTATATGATTCGCAGATCATGAATCTATATGAATCTATATGCCTTCTCAGTAGTGGCACCGTAATTATGGAACTCCCTACCAGAGGATCTAAGATCTTCCTCCTCCCTCGTGGCATTTTGGCGTGGGCTCAAGACTTTTCTGTTTCGTCTAGCGCAGTGGTCAGGGAACAGGGGTAAATTACCCCAAATGGGGTAAAAATGAAATTCCTGGGGGTAATGGACAGATAGGAGTATGCCCCGCCCCCTTTTCCCTCATCCTTCCTTCATGACCAACGTTCTCTCTTCTGACCAATGGGAAGTTCCTCTCACGCGTGATGTATTTCCCTTGCTTCCAATAGGAGATTAGAAGCGGCAAGGTACTTGCCCCCCAATAGGCAGCGTTACCCTCCCTTCCCAGGCGGCAAAGAAGGCCGTGGTTATCAATCCCGCTGCTGGTAGAGGGAGAACGATGCAACAGCAGAGAAAATGGCAGCCGTGACTGCAACTGTGGCAGTGCCGGGTGATGGGGGAGCCGGCGAGGCCAAGCCTATTCCAGGCAGCGAGGACGGCGCAGACCCGCTCCCGGGAGCCGTGGAGTCAGCGGTGCTCGACGCCAGGGAAGAGCCCAAACCAGTTCCGGGTGGGGAGGCCGAGGAGCTGCTTGTGTCGCTGCTACCCAGCAGCCCGGCAGGGATGCGAGACGTGCAGGCGTGGGGGAGGCTCTGGTGAGCGGCTGAGGTGTGTGTGCATGTGACCGCAGGCACGCACGCACGCACGCACGTGTGTGTGTGTGTGTGTGTGTGTGTGTGTGTGTGTGTGAGTGAGTGAGTGAGTGAGTGAGTGAGAGAGAGAGAGAGAGAGAGAGAGAGAGAGAGAGAGACAGCCAGCCAGCCAGCCAGCCAGCCCCAATCTGAATTCATTATAGAGAGAAATCTTAAGTCCAAGCACCTAAACCTGTTGTCAAAAAGGTAAGCTAGTTGTAACCCAGAAGGGTTGAATTCTATTCTCTCAAGGTCTGCAGGTGTACCCAAACTCTTTACAACTTCATATTTACATAGCATTAATTAAGCTCATTAATTAATCAAATAAAAAGCAATGGGTTCCAATATGTAATTTTTTTTCTTTTGTTCTGGCGGGGGGAAGGTTTACATCAAGGAGGTAACATTGGCGTATCTAAATATATTTTGGGGTAAAAGGTAAAAAAGTTCCCTGACCCCTGGTCTAGCGTTTTAATGTTGATATGTCTGTCTCTTGTAACTCTGCAGCAAAATCTGCATTGTAAATAGTTTTGCCCCCCAATCAATTTCTTTTTACCCTGTTTTTATTTATATTTTTATTGTTTATTTTATTGCTGTTTTATTTTTATGTACTGTACTTTTTGCTTTTCCCCTGTCCAATAATTGTAAGTTGCCTTGGGCATCTGCCTTAGCAGAGGAAAAGGGGGGTATACATCTCTTAAATAAATAAATAAATAATCTATATTTATAGAAAAATAAAAATAAACATCTGAATCCAGTTCCAAACAATGTTTACTAAAATGCTTATGGATTTTTAAATAAATAAATAAATAAATAAATTTACAAAATTTTTAGAAAATATAAAACTGATACACACAATCAATACAACCAAAGAAAATATACACCCCAATTTTAGTCCAGCAGCCCACCATAAATCCATGGCCCACCTACAACATGGGCCACCTCCTTTAGGAATGGCACCTTCAGCTGTGTGCTTGGAAACAGGGCGAGGTAACAGAAAATAAGGGGTTTGACATGGAAGTTGGGAAGGAGAAAGAGGTGGTGACTGTGGTGAGAGCCAGCTGTTTTGCTGTGAGGCTGCCTGCTGCTTTCAAGGATCTTACTCTAGGATCTAGCAAACTACTTATTCTATAGTAGAAAACATTTATCTGGCAAGACCTTCTCAAGAAAACTATGCTGGCTCTTTGCAATTAGTGCCCTCATTTTCTAAACACTCACAGGCATGATTTGCTCCAGCACTGTCCCAAGTAGAGACCAAGATTTGATTATTGCAATGGGGTCTACTTGAGGCTCCCATTCAGGACTGTCCAGAAATTGCAATTGGTGCAGAATAAATGCACCCCGCAGAACAAATCCTGCGATCAAGGGAGCTCAGCAGATTGATTCAGGCATACCATTTGCTCCTATGGCTGCCGATTCAGTTCTGGGCACAATTCAAGGAACTGGTCTTAACCTTTGAAGCATAAATGACTTGAAGGTCTGTCTTCTCCTGTATGAGATGGCCCACCCCTAAGGTTGTCTGTGGGGCTGCCTCCTATGTGTACTGCTACCAGCTGAAGTTAAATTAGTAGTGAGGGGTGGGGTCTTTCCCAAGGCAACTTCACAGCTGTGGAACTCCATCTAGAGCTGAGAATCTCACCCACCCTGTTGAACTTCCAGGAGACTTGAACACTTTTTTTTTTTTTTTGGCCTCATCTTTTCAGGTTAACATCCTCTGCTATTGCTTGATTGACTCATTTATTACGGGATGATGCTCCTGATGTTGTATTATCTTCTTGCGTTTTGTTGTTTTTTGTATTTTATGCTTTTGTAATATGTTGTAAGCTGCCTTTGGTGCCTTTCCTCTTGGTTACAAGGGGAAAGGCAGGATAAAAATATTTTAAATAAATTCTCAGAACCTTACAGTTATTTTTGCCTACCCAAATTCTGAGTAATGATTCAGTTTACAAAAAAAGCTCCACTGTGTCATAAATACTCAAGAGTCTATGTGACTTTCATATGGACCATCTCTATACTTACAGGGGGCTGTCCTCCTCTTGGGAGAGAGCGTGGTAATGCATGTCTTACAGCCGGATTTATTTTCCCATCTGAAAAAAACAAAACAAAACCATGTAATTATTTTCAACCAAAGCCTCTCAAACTGATACAGATTTTAAATACACATGCTTATATTTAGTCTTCTGATTGTGTCTCATGCCATTATTGCAGTATTCTGCTGCTCTTTAAACTATTCTGACAGCATCAGGTATGCAGTACATCATAAAAAGGTTTTAATTACTGTGCTATGTTTAAAAACTTGCCAGCTTTCCAGCCACCCAAATTTAAAAAGAGCATCAAGCACCATTAAAAGCATCAAACCTAATGTGTTTATTGTCCGCCTGCAACAGGGCCAGGCCAAGAGGAGATCTCCGAGCAACGTCCTACAGTAACTGAAAATGGCCCACATGACCTGTCTCCTCACCAGCATTGCCAGATCAAGGCAGATTTCTCTTAACCTCTGAGGTGGAGGGCTCCTGAGGCCCAGCAGCAGAAGCACCCTCCTGAGCAGTGCCCTATGAACAGCAATGGGCTGTCCTTCATTAAACCTTAAAACAAGAAGAAAAGGGATAAACAGATCAGAGCATTAAAATGCTCCCCATAAAATGCTCCCTGTAAAACTCCCCATCATTTTATTGAGATGATATACAAAATAAAAGACAAGAGTCTCTTTCTTTTTAGACTCTCTTCCCATGTGTTCACAGCATCATGGAAGTCACTTCCCTGTGGAACATGTTATGTATATCAATTCCAGATGAACATGCACCACTATTTCCCATTCATTTGACACTAGCCAAGTAGTCCTGCTATTCACATACATAGTGAAGCCAACAAGGCTCAAGCCATGAGGATACCACTGTGGCAGAGGTGCAGTTTGGAGAGGGCCATGGCCTTCCATGTATTTCAGGCCACAAGCAATTATTCTTCAGGGCAACCAGTATCTCAGGTTATTGTAAAAGGTATTAAGAGGAAACATTCTTAAAATATACTGTCCTTTTGCAATTCAGGGCACAATTCTAACCAACTTTCCAGCACCGGGCTAAGGGCAATGCAGCTCCAAGGTAAGGGAATAAACATACCCTTACTTTGAGGAGTCCTCCATGACTGCTGGAAATTTGGTTAGGATTTGGGCCTCAAACTTGCATATACCCAACAGCAAGTTTTCTGAATCACTCAGCAAAACTTCCACTCCAAACCCAGTAGGCTGGCCTTTTTGTTGTTGTTTTTGTCCTACCAAAATTTGTGATGACACCTCCACATTGTGGGTGCGCGTACAGAAATTCCTAGGCCAGCCATGACCTATCATCACTTTGTTCCATCATTTTGAGCCTGATCTGAAAAGCAGGAGTTGAAAATCTGGTGTTGGAAGCCTGACTGCATGCAGTTTAAAACCTTCCCTGCCCTCCACAGCCAATCACTTTTGACTTAATGCTTCTACAAAGCAAACAGTTGTTCCAAGTTTGAGGTAAAACCATTATTTCTTTTGTAGAAGCACTGAACAAATAGCAAATCTTATCTCTCCTTCCTTTCCAGTCAGTAAGTGGTTTACATCCATTTAAATACACAGAAGGCAAGACAAAAAAATGTTCTCTCTTCCCTAATGACTGCTTGCCACGGCAAACATGCTATTTCTGATCCCGCCCTGAAAGTAATTAGAAGTTTCAGGAAATTCAGTTTACTTGAAATAGAAAATCCTTAACATTATTACAACTATATTTGTATTATGACTATATTTGAATGTACTAAACTGAAAACTGCCATGTTAGGCAATGATTCAGAAAAGTCTGTGTAGATGGAGACTGTGGGCCTCACAGTAAAAGCATAACCTGCTTGCTTTCCTTTATTCACCCATTCCTACTCTAATTAATTTGTTTCCAACTACAATATTCTAATTACACTAATTTAAAACCAATTCAAACAAAATAGGGATGCCTACAAACCAAACGCATTACGGAAATAGAACATTGAAATGGAAAGTTTCCATACCACAACTAGGAAGAACTAATCCTGATTTGGTTTAACACTTATCAATTGGGGAAAGTAGAGTCTAACCTTGCTACGTTACAGTTTACTGCTATAAGTGGTCCAGTTTAGGAACCACTGCATAATTAGAGAAGAACTACTTGCCTTAAGAGAAGGCTGACTGGAAGGAAGCAAGACTAACATTCCAATCCTATTCTGCGTTGGAATAGGCAGTCAGCTGGCCTGTGCTGTATCCAACGCAGGTTTGTAGGTAGCTGCAATGCAATTCAGATTAAAGGGATTTATGTCCCCTTAGCCCAAGTAATGTCATAGCCACCACAATGGAGCAGGCCAGCATAATGCTGGGCTACTTGGGAGGGGGGTTAGGATCTGGCCTAAGTGATGGAGGCTGGTCCCACCCAGCCACCAATACCCAGCATCTATTAGTCTGTGGAACACCTTGCCACAGGATGATGGTGAACGTTTCTAGATGCCTTTAAAGGGGATTGGATGGATTTCTAGAAGAAAAGTCCATCACAGGTTATAAGCCGTGACAAGTATGTGCAACGCTGTGGTTTTACAAGTAGGCTACCTCAGAATGCCAGGTGCAAGGGAGTGGCAATAGAATGCAGGTTTCTTGTTGTCCTATGTGCTCTGTGAGGGATTTGGTGGGCCACTATGAGGTACAGGAAGCTGGACAAGATGGGCCTTTGGCCTGATGCAGTGTGGCTCTTCTTACGTTCATACTGATGGGCACATGGTTCAGAAATTGCTGCTCCAATAGCTACTATTAAAATCCATGATCCCAGAATAAACATTTTGCTTATACCACTGACAGACAAATCTTTTCTACAATGAAGATGAACAAAATGCCTCATTAGCAATTGAAAGGTTTTCCTTCTGCCATAAATTCAGAATACATGAGCTTAATATTGCCAGATAAATAACGATTTAAACAAAACAAATAGTGTGAAAAGTTATCTGAATAGCTCTCTGTTGAATAGCAGAAATATCTTCTAGTAGCAAAAATCACACAAACAGACCAATCCTTAAAAGGAAAAGAACATATTTTGACAAGTTCCACTCCTTTGTACACATTTTAAAATAAGAAATTTAGAATTTGGGGGGCGGGATCAAGCACTACTAGAATTACAACATTCTAATGCATGCCTACTCAGAAGTTAACTGTTCAACTGGCTTTACTCCCAAGTAAATGCATCTAGGACTGAGGCCTTAGTTACCACCAAATCTTATCTAAAGTAACATTTGAGGGGAGTTGGGAGCCTCGAGAGAAAAAGTCAAAAGCGTTAAAGGAAGTCACACATAGTTTTCAATAATACTAGTAAAATTCCAGGGGGAGTGGGATATCTTGCATACCTCCATTACATCAGAATTAAGCTACCACCACTGGCATCAATTTAGCCCTCCTACTGCATTCACACACCTGTATTTTATAAAACTCTTCCCCCGCCCCCACTGAAGCATGGCTGGCACAACACCTCATCCATCCTATTACTCATACTCACCGGGCTAGCAAGCACTACAGGCATGTCCCAGTATCCACTGATTCTGTATCCACAGAGACCATGGATTCTATTAAAAAGACAGGGGGACGTTAAACAAATCTCTCTTTTTTACCTTGTTGCAGCAAAACCACTGATGTTCCCCTATCTTTACAAAGGTGTCTCCAGTATCCACAATTTTAGGTATCCACAGGGGGAACAGAACAGAATCCCAGTGGATACCAGGGCATGCCTGTATTTTAATATTAACCATTCAATCTATCTTTTGCCCCATCCAGACAAACTAAGAGGTATTTTCACAACTGCAATTACACACACACACACACACACACACACACACACACACACCTTAATGTGCTTTTGCACAAGGTAAACAGATGTAAGTGTTTCAGTCTGGCAAAGGGATGGGCCTTTTGCAAGCTCTTTTGAATGCTCTTTCTTCCTTGGGATAAGATTGTTAGATTGTTTAGAATCAAAATTCTCATTTCAAAATGTTTCTTGTTAAGAACTCTTCAGACCCTGGAATCGTAATTAATGTACCTGTGCTGCTACCAATCGTTCCCACAGCAGTAAAGAACTATCTGAGGGATACTGGTATTTGTAGCAAGGAACCCCACGATATATACTTCAAACACACCCTCTTTATTCTCCATTGCAATGGTTTCATACCTCCTGCTTCATTTTCACCACTGAGTGAACAAAATGGGAAGAGAAAGTTATGGAAGAGCAAATACCGAGTGTCATTTAGAGGAAGTAACAAACCCTACAGGAAATCCTTTTAACATTGACATCTACTGAATAGCCCCTGTGCACTGCAGAATCTTCTGGGGTATGTTGAAGACCTTGGGGACACACCTGCACACGGGGCGGGGGGGGGCTGATCAGGTATGCTGAGTTTCACTATCACCACATTCACCCTGAGAATGAGCCCTAGAGCAGACCTGACACTGCTCTCCTGCCAACTTCCTCCTGCACTGTTTCAGTAAAACGTATCTGCCATTACTGCCAACTGAAAAAGTTGTGACTTCTTTAATGAAAGTCAGAGGCATTTCTCATTCCAGAAAAGGAAATTCTGAAAACCTGTAACTGAACACACACACACACACACACACACACACACACACACACACACACACACGGTTTCCTGTGGCAGACCAAAACAAATTTATTGTGGTAAGAAATTCTGCAGGCATCTCCAGCTGGCTACTTTGGGAAGGAAGTGAAACAGTTTCAAACATGAGGACTGTGTCGCATGTGCCATGTCAAAATCAACTCTTACATTTCAATAATACTTGCAAAATATATTCCTGATTTTTCTTAAAGCAATTTGCTATTAGGTACATAATCAGTGCTTTTAAAAATAATACATATAATCAGTTGTGGACCCAGCCAATGGGCCGCCCAGGGACAGAGAGGGGGAATACCGCCCCCTCTGCTGGTTCCCTGCCCGTGTGCGCCGCTCTGCCACACCCCCCACACCACACCAGGATCCATTTTGGTACCGTAAGGAGGCAAGGGAGGAAGGAAGGAAGGCCAACCACTGCTCGCTTCTCTGAGAGGCAAGCCACCTCGTTGCCACTCTCCTCCCGCTTCACCATTGTGTGCCCAGGGTACTTGCCCTCACCCAGGGGTGCCAACTTGATGTCAATATTGGGGGTGCCCATAACCACGCCCCTGACGTTGACGTGGCCATGCCCCGACATTGCCACACCTCCTGTCATCATCCCAGTCTCGAAAGCGGCTGCTCACGGCACGCCCTTCCGAGGCCAGGGAGTGCGATCGCTGCGGCCCGGCCTCAGAAGCGGCTGCTTTGCATCATGGCTAGGTATCGCAAGGCTGCCCGCTCCCTTCCGAGGCCAGGGCAGGCGAGCCAATGAGCTTATTCCTGAGGCGCCAGCAATGCCTCAGGAAGTAACTCATTGGCTTGATAGAGCTGCCCTTGGCTGGGCCTGTTCACTGCTAGGCCAGGCGCGCTCCCGGCCCAGCGCCGAACATGGGGGTACCCCGCTCTTTGGGGGTGCCCAATATTGGGGGTGCTGAGTACCCATTGCTAATTATTGTGGGTGCCGGCAGCATACCAGCACCCACGGAGTTGGCACAACTGCCCCCACCCACTGAATGGTAGGCCCACGACACCTACCACTTTTGGCACTGCAACCATCAATGAACTATCTAGATCAGTGGTCTTCAAAGTCCACCTTGGGAGGATACCAACTAAGTGTATGTGGGGGTGGGGCTACAGCAGTGAGGCTACAGTATATGTACCAAACTGCAAGTTACACTGCAGTCACCTTTTTCTGCCCAGAAGAGAATTCCTGGTAGTGGAAAAAGGGCACATCAGAAAGGATTGCTTAACACTTCCACCGTCAGCCACTTCATACATATTCAGTTGTCTTCATGACACCTCAAAACCATGTTTACAAGGATCTGGAATACCAGCCAGGGTGGTAAATGCAGCCAGGGAAGAAAAGAGATTTCAGAGAAAAACAGCAGAAAAGCAGGAAAATAGTTAAAGACCTCCTTTTCCCTCACCATCATTTCTTTTTCACTTTAAAAAGCACCCCAGGAATGCCCTACTACAGCAATAGGACCACTGGGCTGTTGTTATTCATCGTTCCAATGTAACCAGTAGGTTTGTATACTCTCAGTTGTGGGGCAATTACCTGAAATAGCAAGTTGTCATGCTCCAACATTTCACAATCTGGTAACCTGGTGAAACGCCTATAGTCTGTGATCAACTAATAATGGCAATTATTGTGTGAGAGACATTAACATGATTTCAAACACTATTTAAATCACTATTTAAATTTAAATAAACATGCCAATTCAGACGATTTAATAGCCTTCACTTGCTTATTATTTATATAGCACAACTGCAAGCATTCAAAATGCTCCACACAGAATCTCAGTGCAAGGGCCTTCCAAAAAGATTATCCTGATGTTGCAAATAGGTACGGCTTTAATTTAGTATGTTCTCATGCTACACCATCCATAATTTTTTGGGCAATGCTTCTTTAAAATAAGTAAAATAAGTACTTTATGTCTATATCATTATACTGATTTTAAATTCTATAGAGTAATAATCTTGAGCTCTCCTTGGATGTAGTTAAATGCCAAAATATAGTTCGTAAAAAAACTTTGATGCTATGATCAATACATTAAATACACAGGATGCTTTCATTCAGCCAAAGTCAAGCTCCAACTATATCTGCAGTGCTGCAGTGCAGATTTGCTAGAACAGCAGTAAAATCTATTCTAGATGATACTATAATCACATTCAAAACATGGCACTTTTTAAATAAAAAGTGAAGAAAAATAAATTCCTATAGAAGGGTTTAATCCTATTTTCATGTATTTAGGGGTAATTGTGGGGGTCCTATTTTTAAATGTGTACCCTCTTTGGACAGGGTTATGGGTAGTTTCCCCCCTTCTTCAATAGCATGCTGCTGCAGTGAAATGCTGGTACTATATCATTGGGTGTCACTATCATGTAGTACCTAACAACAACAGCTACTAGCTCTCAAAGAAAATGCATCTAGTTGTCTCTGCATTAAAGTAACCTGTTTTATTTATGGAAGATCAAATTCTATTTCAGTTCTGTGGAAGGAGAATCAACAAGTTTTACACACATATAATAAGCAATCACAGGAGAGGAGCAAGAAAAAGAAACAAGGGAGATCATTTCGGAGAAAGGGCTAGTTGACGAAGAAACAAGAAAAAAGCCATCCCCATGAAGATCACATTATATATTATCAAGGACCTGTGTAATATAGCAAATAAGCAATGGCGTCACTAGAGTTTGCGTCACCCAGTACAGGAGGTCAGCATGTCAACCCTCCCATGATGGATCTCCTCTTCCCAAACTATACAGAATAAATTACAATACCATACGCACAACCTAAATGCAGTGTTGCAACCTAAATACAACCTAAAAACTAGGGTTGGCGTTACCCCCATCAACTTTGTTTATTTAACTACAGGTCACGCAACAAATTAGTAACGAACAAAAAAAAGTAGCCAACTTGATGACACTCACACAATTAAATAAGAGTTCTAGTATTAGCTCTGATACATCGAAATGAGAATTGACTCATACTAATGATTTTTTAAAAATTGTGATTTTTACATAAAAAGTTGTATTTTCAGTTTTTAGGTTTTTGGCCATAGCGTTTGATAGAATAAAGATATGACACTCCAGGTTTTTTTTACTGAATTCCTTGTGAAATTCTGCATCCAACTGTATATAACATGATAGTGCTATTCAGTAAAACCACGATTTTAAAAAAATCATGATTTTTACATTAAAAGTGTTGGTTTTTTTACCATAACTTTTGATAGAATGAAGATATTATACTCTGGTTTTTTCCATTGAATTCCAGGTGAAATTCTGCACCCAACGGTATGTAGCATGATGGTATGTTCTTTTAAAATCGCAATTTTAGCCCTTGGTGGTGTCACACACACCCCATGCACATCACCTGGTGCAGCCCACACCCCCTAGCCACTGCATATAAACTACATGATTAGACTATGAAGGCCCAATCTTATCCAACTTCCCAGCACTAATGCAGCCATGACAACAGGTTGTGTGCTACATTCTACAATGGGGGGGGGTGCAATCACAGAAGCTTCCTCGAGGTAAGGGTAATGTCTGTTGCTTTAGGGCTGCATTGCGGCTGTATCAGGGCTAGAAAGTTAGATAGGATTAGGCTCTATACTATATTCAAAGTGCAGATTCAGTTTATTATTGATACAAGGGGCAAAAGTTGCTGTTATCAAAGCCAAAGTACCATTTACAGTCAAGACCTAGGCCAGGGATTGTTAAACTAGTTTGACACAGTGGGCCGAATAACATTCAGGATGCCTGTTGAGGGCTGGAAGTAACATCATTAAGCAGGAAGTGATGTCATTAAGCAGGTCATGACCAGAAGAAAGCACTTTTTCCCCTTCATTTAGGAACTTATTAGCTGCAAATGGGAAGAGAGAAAATATGCAAATTTTGATGTTTTCATGATAGGGGACAGCCCAATTATCATGCAAGCTGCCTTTTCAGCACTGATACCACAGCACAGCTCAGTAGCTGAGAGCAGCTTATGGTGGTGCTGGGAGAGCCCGAGGGCCTTATGGTTGAGAGCTTCCAGAGGCTGCATCTGGCCCGCGGGTCTTATGGTTGACACCCCAGTACTATTATGCTGTTTTAAATTTTTGCTGTTTTAAACAGTGGCAAAAATGCATGATTTTAACCAGGTTTCAAATCATCAGCCTTAATAGGCTCAGTCCCTGCCTCCTCAGATTTTTAACTGTGTCACACAAACACAACTGCAAGACTTGGATTAAAAATAGAAGACTCAATTAAAGCACCCAGGCTCCCAGGGTTTCAACAACATCAGAAGAGCTCCTTTCATTAGTAATGTAACAGCACATCCAACACCTCAATCTAATCTTCCTCGGGATTGTTCAGATAGAGGATACAGTACAAATATAACATGCTACAATACAGTATTTCATGTCTTTTCTCAAGAACTAGCATGTCAGTGGTCACCAGGATGACATTTTATATTAACATCATTTCCCCAGAGTCCAATGTTAGAAATAAAGCTTAAGTCATCTTTTGGAGCAACAAACATTAACAGCTCAATCTTAACCAACTTTTCAGAACTGATGCAGTTATCCCAACAGGGCTTATGCTACATTCTGTGGTAGGCAGTCACAGAAGCCTCCTCAAGGTAAGAGAATGTTTGTTCTTTTTCCTCAGGGCTGCATTGGTGCTGGAAAATTGGTTTGGAGTAGGCTATTATGCATACATGATTATAATGCATCCATGGAAATATCTAAGAGAAATATCCATGGAAACATCTTCTTGAAAAAATGTTCCTTACACATTTTTGTTTAGTGTCAAGTTTCTAGACCTCATGGTTGCAAGAATAGCAAAATAGGCAATTTGCTTAAGTCTGAAAACCTCAAAGCATCTGACGTTTTGCCTTTGGCAAGCAGGGCTACTGAAGCCTGTCAAACTCTTCATCTTTTACCCATTTTCCTTAGTTGCTGATTGTAAGCCATTTATTTTGCCTAAACCCCCAGCACCAAACTCTTGAAAAAATAATGAAAGCTATATAAAAATAGAAATACTGCAACCAGAATAAATTAGTCAAATCAGATAAGCATACACATATTTGCATTTTATGCATCATTTATTCTGGGACTAAAATTTAAATTTCTGCCACCAAGCACAGCCAGTCCTATTGACCCAATGGCCATCATTTTGGCTCTTGCATTCCTTCCAGATAGTTAAATGCCATATAAACTACAGAAATAGAAATGAAATGCTTCGTTAAATCCTATGCATGTTTACTCAAAAGTAAATCCCACTATATTCAACAGGGATTCAGTAAATCCCACTTTAATTGTGCATTGGATTAGGAACAGAGAAGGTTTTTTTTTATACTGAATCATAGATCTATCTAGCTCAGTATTGTCATCAACATCAGCCAGTGCTGGTAGTTCTCCAGGATTTCTTCTCAGCAGGAATTCTTCTCAGACCTACCTGGACATCCTGGAGATTGAATTCACCCTTAAAATTTAAAAACGCAACTCAAATCCTAGGTTCGAATTCCAATTACAAGGCGTATTCTATTCAGTGCTAAAGCAGACTCAGCGCTGCACTGTGGTCCTAAGAAAACTATGGATGGGAATTTGCAAGGGAGATGAGAGTACACAACACACTCCATCTCCCAAGCAAAGTTAAGGGATTGTGTATTAGTAGAGTCTTGGAAAAGAGCAAACTCTTTCACAGCAGGGCTGAGTTACACAAAGTGCTTTATATACACACTCCAAAACAAGAACAAGAGAATTAATATGACCATTTGGGGAGGCATAAAAACAATCAGACAGGAAAATAAAACTAATGGGAATTCTAATCAAAGTAGGAGAGAGCAACCTAAAAACCTTTAAACTAGGAAATGCATAGGTGAAAACTCCCCCTGTACTCCACATACAGATCTGTGCACGTACAGTACAGGTGCTGTTACTGTACAGATCTACACTGGGAACATAGCCTTGGGCCATATTTGAAGTGTGTTTTCTTATCTAGTTTCATTTATATAGCAGTTGTTTTATATTTGCTCTGCTTCTCATCTGCATCATGAACAGTCGCAGACTTTAAACATTTCCTCCCAATTAAAGCACAACGGAGAGCCACTTTATTGCACCACCTTACATTCTGTCTTTCAGAGCTACAACCACCAACTATTAGAATGGAACTCTGGCTTTCACGGGAACTGAGAGCTGAATGAAAAGTGAGCTAATCCCAGATTTCTGTTCTAAATATTTCATACTAGTCAGCATGGAAGGAGTATTCCATAGTTAAACTGCTTATCAGCAAACAAAAGTCAATTGTCACACTCTAAGAGTGGATGGGACAATATCTGCTCAGAGGTTCATTATATGCAATGTGAGATCTGATTAACCATGGAGATTAATATCCTTTTAAGAATTGACCAAACTAGCTTGTACCTTGTTTGCATTTCTAAATGCTGTGCTGCTCTCCATGTTTCTTATGGGCATGCATTAGGTCCCACATTGTCAATTCCAATAGGGAAAGCAACCACAGTAGCTAAGATCAAACACATAGGCTCTATGGGCCAAAACTGAAGTGACGGTGAACCCACATAGGGTTGAACAGAACTGGAAGTGAAAGAAAGGAGTAGAGGGTAGCTTCCAGCACAAGACTGAGGTGGCAGTTTTAAGACCTTGTTTCTGTGTTGAAAACTGTTGCCATCCCACCCAACAACTATAGTGCTACAAATAGCCACTTTGAGGACAAATTGCTTAAGAAGAGGATTTCAGTGCAAAAAAATGGACATGTCAACTCCTCAAAGTTCTGGGCCACAACCCATCCAGCCTTTATACATACACACACCATGCTAGCCCTAACACCGATGCTGTCTGAACAGCTGACAGGCTAGCTAACATTAGGATTACCAGATCCAAACAGGGACAGAAAGCCTATACCTTTAAACATTGTATAGAAGAGATAATTTTGACAGGTGCAGCTTTTTAAACCCTTCCATGTTGAGCTGCACCTGCCAAAATTCCCTCTTCTATGCAATGGTCAAAGGTATAGGCCCTCTGTCCCTGTTTGGATCTGGTCACCTAGCTAACATATCCCACTTCTCCATTTGTGGGAAGGAGATAGAAAGGGATCCACAGAAGGGTCCACACAGGAATAGGGACATCCCATGTGTGCAGCAGAGGCCTAGATTGCCACCTGCTCTTGTTTGTCTCCTGGAATCACATTCTGACTCATTACTTATGATTCTGCCAATAATACTTCACATTTATAGTGCACCTTTCAAGCACTCTTTACGTATCTAAGCCAAGACAGACCAGTCAGCATTCAGGCCCCCATCTGTAATATGTAGATAACAATACTGTCCCCAAGGCCATCCAGTGAGTTCATAGCTGAGGTAAGGTTTGAACTGGGTACTTCCTGGCTCATTGCTCACACTCTCAATAAAGAGCTGGCACAGCCTCAGAAAAATGACCTTTAAACTAATTATGCCTGGAAAAATCAGCCATGTGCCAACTTTTGTAGTTTGGTCACTCTCTTTTCATTTATAGAAACTGATGAAAAGAGACTAACCAAAATCCAGTCACTACAGACACAGAAGAAGGAATGAACGCCTACACATAGAACACGGAATTTTAGTATTCAGAACTTGCCGTTAAAAATAATAAAAGATAACATGCAGACAATGAGTAATACTACTTTGCGTTTTATTCTTTTATTATACAGAACTAAATTATGAGGCAACTAAGAGATCCAGCTAAAACCAAATTAGAAGAAACCATAAAGGCCCTAGATGGATTCCGACAGGAGGACAACAGGAGTCCTTCATAACATTTAGGGTCTAATTCAAACTGCATACAAGACAATTCATCAACTCTTGTCTGTAGGAAAAACATATCTAAATGGAGATGGTAGACTTTGTACTTTTGGAAACAGCATCTAGAATTGATGTCGATCTAGATGATCTAGATCTTGAAGTCATGCCTCTGAAGACTGAATCTTTGATGTGTAGACCTGTTTCAAAATGGGGGGGGGGAGCTCTCCCTTTTAGGTGATAAAGAGTGATAAAGTCTTGAACACATCAACCAGAACAAGGTAAACCACAAAATATGGTAAGCTCAGGTACACAGAGCATATGTGATTAAACATCTCTTGACTTCTGCCTTATCATTCAAAAATCAATTCTTGAGGCAGCTTAAAATAGTTAACCTCAGGGGAAAAGGAAAAAAATGAAAGAGATACTCCAGATAACACCTCATAATGAGACAAGGTTTTCAAAACTGTATCATGATAGGATTTGACCTTAGGCTTTGTCACTGTCTGAGGCCAGGATTTATGGCTACACTGATGGCTATTTCAGCCTTTTGGGAATTTATCGGGTAGTACTATATAGCCATATGTAAAACCTTCTTCCCACATTGGGTTTTAGACGCAACATGTTGTGTGGGAAATGAGAAGGAATTGAACCTTCAGAAAACAAGACTTGGCAGCCAAATGAGCTTCAAACTGAAGAGGTTAATGGATCCAGCTGCCTCCTTAAACAGAGCAGTTGACCTTCTAGAACCGCTATACTCAACATTTTTCATCACATAGCCAGAAATTACCCCAGCCCAGCAGGGGCCTGGATGCAAATAGAAAATTGGGTCCACAAGATCCTATCAGCAGCTTTAACTACAGCCACAGTGAGCTTGACAGAGCTATGTAGCAAGTCCAAAAGCAAATGGCACAAACTTTAGCACGATATTGCATTTTGTAAAGCACGCTCAATGGGGCAGCCCAGGGCGCAATCCTAAACAACTTTCCAGCACTGAGGCAAGGGCAATGAAGTTCTGTGGTAAGGGAACAAACATTCCCTTACATTGAGGAGGCCTCCGTGACTGCTGCTCCAGTGCAGAATGCAGAACACGCCCCATCGGCCCAGCTATGTCAGTGTTGGAAAGTTGGCTGGGATTGCGCCCCCAGTGTTGTTGCAAACACACCATAAAGCCCATTTGAAATGACTTTGGAGGAAAATAGCCCAGCTTACAGACATGTGCTGGCCTCCTTGCACCGATACCAGGGCCCGGCAGGACCCAGGTAAGGCTGGCTGAGCTTGGTTGGTGCAGGGGGTTGGGGAGGGCAGGGGGAGGCAGAACAGAGCAGGAGGAAGATGGAACGGGGTGGAGGGAAGACAGGGGACAGGCGGGACCATGGGCAGAACAGTTCAGGGAAGAGGTGGAGCCAGGATCTGGCATTTGGACCAGATCCTAACCCCCAGCCCAGTCAGTCCCGATCCAAGCAGCTTCAATTTGCATATGCCAAGTAGCCCCTTTCAGGCAGGAGGAAGGGGGATCAATTTCCCTTCCCCTGGGTTGCACTGCAGCCAGCCCCAGCCCCAGGTTAAATATGGGGCAGGTCAGTTGGCCTGCCTATTCCAGCTCAGGTTAGGATCTAGGGATGTATAGTTAGTGATCAATTTTAACTGGGATGATCAGCAGCCTTCAAAACAGATTTCAGTTTCTCAGCTGCTAAACCCTAGCTCAAACCAGCCCCCAGAGATAGGTGGGAGAGATTACATTTCAGAACTTCAGTAAATAATCAGTGCAATACAGAGCTTAAATACTAGTTGTTAGAATGCAATGGGACGCCCAATTCTGAGCTGCCCAACTTCCAGCGCTGCAGCCTCAGCACGAGTGATGGATGTAGCAAACATTCCATAAGAGAGCAAGCATGCCGGTGGGGAGGCCTGCCCCCCCCCTCGGTTGACTCTGCAGTGGGAGCCCCAGCAGGTGCTATTTAGCAGGTGTAGACTCGAGAAGCTCCATTGAGCAGGGTGGGCTTTACTCAGGGTTAGGGGACGAATGTCCCCTTCTCTGGAGGAGACCTCCAATCTGCTTGTATCCAGCACAGAATATAGCACTGGGTCACTGTTCCAGTGCTAGATAGGATTGGCCCTTAAGATTTAAATGCAGTTTAAAATCATTCATATTACAACTAAACTACAATTCAACAAAACTCATCTGCTGAACACAAGTTTTTTTAAAAATGTCGTTATATAGAAATAATACCAAAAACAGACGTGTGTGTGTGTGTGTGTGTGTGTGTGTGTGTGTGAGAGTGAGTGAGTGAGAGTGAGAGAGAGAGTGAGAGTGAGAGTGAGAGAGAGAGAGAGAGAGAGAGACGGCATTAAAAATACTAAAAGCATTAACTTTAACTGAATAAAAACACATCCTATCCTTTACATTATTCTCAGTACTGCTCTGCATTCACGCACAAAAAGCAAGGGGGAAAGGCAACAGCAGCTTGGTCAGAAATGAAAAATCATTGGGATTATTCCTGAAGCTCAGTTCTTCAAGGCAATCATGTACAGATGACTTACAGCAGCATACAAACAGGGACTTCCTAAGGGCAAACAAATACTCTTAAGTGCTATATACAGCATTACAGTGAACCATGCATTATCACAGAACTGCAAGAACTACCCAAACAAACCTTCACAGGTTTAACTCTTGGGACTCCGAATCAAGAGTGCTTCCCAAAAGACTGACTGAATGCCATGTGCAGTAACAACACTCACATCTCTTAATAACTAACAGATGCCCTCCACTTTCCCTAACATGGCTGCCAAGCATTACATAACCCAGCGAATGAATCTCATTATTTAGTTTTACTAGTGCATGCCATGCAATACCGTGTAAGCTGTTTCCGGCAATTGTGAGACTGCTTAGCAAAAGTGACAGTGCAGTGAAGACTGGCATGTTCTGGAGAGAAGCAATTTAAGTATAAAATCTGCTCTTTACTAAGCTCTTCCCTTTTTTTCACCTAACAAGCACTCTTACCTTGAGACTTCCAATTACAGTCCAGAGTTGAACCTGCTCAACGAAACCTCTGTAGGTTCAGCACTACTCACAGTCTAAAAAATATTTTCGTAATTTGTTGCAGCAGGTGATTAGTATCAGCTTGCTTCTTCGGCTGTCTGCGCTGTTCTATCCAAATTCAAACCAATATGAGCCCTGGCAGCTAGACTCTGGTGGCTGGACTCAGAATATTCAAAAATGATAACAAGTAATAAAACAAAGCCTACACTGAATATACCACGATGACTCTCTGGATATTTGAAATCTGTAACACATTTGGACAAGGCAGATCAAATTTGTAACCAAGAAGAACCCTTTTGGAATATGAAATAATTGAGAGATACAACATTGCACAACAGAGAGCCTTGCATTCACAATGGTTACAAAAATGAAATGTTATGTTAAGAAACAAAACTAAAAATTAAAGCTCAGCAACAAGCTATTCACTTCTGCACAGATGGGGTAAGCAAATACAGCAGACATCATTTCCATACCAGTCCAGAGAATCCTATGTAGCTTTCACAATCCAGATCAGCACAGAACCGCAGCAGTTAAAGGAAACCGGGTTTTTTTTCCTGTCCAAGTACCTATGTCTATGGCTACAGTACCCAAAATTTCCATAATTAAACCGCACAACACACATCCTGTTGAAATCAATAGGGAAAAAAAACTCCTTCTAATTTAATGTAGCCAGATTGTGCCCATCATCATTGCATTTCACAATTTCTGTGTGGATAGTACAGGAATTCTGAACTTTCAGAGCATAATTGTTCCTAAAATGGCATAAGTGTACACAGGCATATTTTCCCTCTTAAAAACGCAACTTGGTAAACAATACATATGGAACAGTTATGATGCAGTAAACAAGACAGTGTTGTTCAAAACCACCTATTCATAACTGCTTTTTAAAGCAACAGGTCAAAACAAAACCACTGCCAAAAATGTACAGCGATGCGTTTCAGTTATTTCATGTGAACTTTCTAAATTTGTTAAAGATTTGATAAAATCAAATGTGTTTATAAAAACAAAAAGATCTTTCATAAAACACAATTAAAGCGCAAATAAAAGCAGAGTTGTAAAATACATAGTGTACTTTTATCACACCCAGACTAGTTTCCCCCAAGGAAATAAATTGCTAAAAACACACCTGAACCATGGCTATTTAAACTTCACAGCTGTGTATCCCATTCAGAGCGGTCAAGCAAATGATCTACATAGGCAAAAATTCAGCAGTGACATAGTAAATGTTTTCACTTGCAATTAGTTTTAAGCCAAAATAGATCATTGGCATAGTACTTGTTTTGCATGTATAAGATCCCAGTCTCTGGAATTTCTGGCCTCTCTAACAAGATTTGATGGCAAGTTCTTGAGGGTTAAACCAGGCAAAAAGTTAAGACATATAATTATGTCTCCCACGCCTGTTTTTGTTTGTTTTGCTCTGTTTAGAAATAGCTACTGCAGGAAGGGCCAGATCCAGGTTGGAAATGCAGCATATAACAGCTTTGGAAACAAACAACAGTTTTCAGGGGGTCAAGATTTTCAGTGAGAAAATGGCACAAGGGGAAAGGGTCAAACCACCTTCCCTCCATCACTACCATTATTCACCACTCAGCAACTGCTTGTTGTTGTTCAGTCGTGTCCGACTCTTCATGACGCCATGGACCACAGCATGCCAGGCCTCTCTGTCTTCCACTAGCTTCAGGAGTTCATGTTCTTCACCCAAATTCATTGCTTCGGTGACACTATCTAACCATCTCATCCTCTGCCGCCCCCTTCTGCTTTTGCCTTCAATCTTTCCCAGCATGAGGGTCTTTTCTAAAAACAAGTTACTCCTCAACAAACACAAGCACAGGCAATACACTTACGTTGGTCAATATATCACCTAGCTTGTTCCATACAGTGGCTGGGAAGAAGACTTAGAGGTGTGAGAGGTTCTATGCTTCTCATGGGCTGAGGCAGATCTTAGTTCAGTGTTGGCAAAGAAGCTGTTTCCTGCATTCGACCTGGAACATCTGACATAAAGCATCATATTCAAGGTGCTTTCTTTTGTTTCCATCACCACTGAGCAACCTCAATTGCTTCCCACACACTTTTTCTATAACACAGAACTTCCTGTAAGAAGACGTGAACACAAAATAGGGTTGCCATAATCTTCTTCCTCCTTTTTCTAGACAAAAGCTGTGTGCTTTTTTTCTTTTTTTATGTGACACAATGAGAAGAAATTCGACAGGTGCAACTTGCCCTATTTTCATAGGTCTATGATGTGGAAAACTGTGCTTGTTTAATTTCTGCATGGCACACACCTCTTAAAAACACAGTCAGGAAAAGGCATAGACTGAACTCAGTGATCACCTCTCATTACAAAATTAAGTTTTGGGCATCAGTTTGTTTGCTTTTCTGCCATAGGCCCCTGAGGAAGTCAAGGCCTGCACCAACCTTTCCTCTTCCCTGCCTGTCAGCCCTCCAGGGGGTTCCACTTTCTGGCCTTAGGGGCAAACCCTACCTTTCAAGACCTCTGAAAATGCCCTTGGACAGTGTTTCCCAGCCCTTTTTGCACTGGGATCCCCTTTTTAGAAACGACAACCTGTCAGGACACACCCCCTCCCAAGATCTAGGGCAGGAAGTGATGTCATTAAACAGGAAGTGAAGCCATTGTTTTTAATAAATCACACTTTTTGAAAGTCAAAAGAACTCAACTTCCTTTTTAGAAGGTTCTGAGTGTTTTGCATCTAAGTGCCGTTTGAGTTTTGAGTTCAGTGATTGATTCAGCACTGAGAACAACACTGCACAGAACGCATTGGCTTCTCTAGGCCATTGCTGATCAAGGTGGTAAAGCCAAATTTTAGGCAGTCTTCAGAGTATTTATGTTCCTCTTCCCTGTGTGCTGAGGCTCACCTAGGCTTGCACATGGAAGACATGAAATGCCTACTCAGAAAGAAACCCAGGAGAGGCTTTACGGGCCGCAAGCACTGAGGAAGTGGCAGTTTAATGGGGAAGCGTCTTCCCTAGCCAAAATGAAGCTTCCAAGATAGGGGTGCCCAGCTTTTTAAGATTAAAAAAATAATAATAATACTTGTATTTATATACCGCCTTTCTTAAGATCACTAGATTTCTCTAATGACTGTAACTCAAGGTGGTTTACATAGGCAGACTTTTATTCACAAACCCGAAGGTTTTTACGATTTACAGAAACGTTCTATCTTTCAAGAACAACACTCATACAGATGGATCTTTCTGGATTTAGCCTTCTTTCTTAGCCACCCGTCTGTCTTCTGCTGGCTGATAAGAGGCTTCCCTGCTCCCCCAGAGACGCAGCTGACCAGCACACTCCCCCTCCCACGAGGCAGCTGGAACTCAGCTTTTAATCAGCTGCAGTTTTGCAAGGTCTGCCGCTCACAGAGACTTCCGGTAGTCTCGAGCTCACGACCTTCGGATCTTCAGCTATTATCTTCGGGCAAACGCAGGCATTAACCCTCTCGGCTAAATCTTCTGCCCCAAGCTCTTCGTGACCCCCTGAAAATCAGTTTACAACCCCCTTGGGGGTCCCCACCCCCAAGTTGGGAGAAAGATTTGCTCTCCATCCTGGTATCTTCTTCCTGGGCCACATCTCGGGTCCCTGCAGTCTTCCAGCACACCATGCCCTCTCTGCCCTCCTGTTGGAGACTGTTCTTCCTCACTGGCTTTGTTTAGGTGTTTATAGTTCCCATGAATAATGGGCAGACCTGCTTCCTTTTACCCCCTTAATGACCCTTCCCTAAGTTCTCCTGCTTCCCCACTCTCTCACCCCACTTTCCCCTGAACGCTGCCCATCAGGGCTGTCAGCTGCCCTATCTTGTTATCTGCTTGACAGGCTCTGTGATTGCAAAGACAGGGTCACTTCCGCCTGAGACTGCCAGCATCCAAGTCCCAGAGCCCCCCCAACCCTCCTCCAAGAGATACTCACTCCTCCCAGGTCAGCCATGGTGTTAGGAGCAGCCATGCTTGGGATTGCTCAGCTCTTGCCTGCATAAGATACACTGTGACCATGCCGTTGACTGCTTGCTGGCTTATGGCTGTTCCTTACCCCACTGGCAGTAGTCACACTGACTCCCATTGTCCCTCCAGTGGCGTCTCTACAGGGAGGGCAGAGCTCTAAGTTTTGCAAGGAGCCTTACCCTGTCATGTAAATCCCTCCTCTCCCTTGCTGCTGTAGCCAGTAAGCAACGCCAAGATGTTGCTTTTCCCTGTGAGGATTGGCTAAAACGGTGCAGGAAAGGAGTGATTTCCACTGCAAGGTAAGGCTTCTTGCAAAACTTAGAGCTCTGCCCTCCCTGTAGAGACGCCACTGTGTCCCTCAGCAAGCTTCCTCCCAGCTACAGCTATGTAAAGATTTGTCCAAGTAACTCTCAGGTTAGTAATGTTGCTAATGTAATGTCCCTTTAATTAACAGCTTCCTCCTTGCTCTTTTCCATTGCAGTAGCTAATTAGTTTCCTGTTCACTTACCAAGTCATTTTTAAATTGACCATGGGCAATTCCTGATCCCTGAGGCAGGAGAGGGGTTCACTTTAATTACCAATTTCCTCTTTAGAGCCAGAACAATTGCTCATTCACTGTTTTTAAATTATTATCACAACTGCAAAATGAGTTTGGCCTTGGCTATGACATATGAACTGGACCATTGTAAGCCTAAACAAAAGTGAAAGACAATCCTGGGAGCCAATAAATTTTAAGGTCAACGACATGCTATTGTCCATCACAAAACAATTGGAATTCTATATACTGTTGAACAATGTTGTGCAGTCTAAGGCCCTCAGTTCTGTTTATTCAATGCTTTACTGTACTGCTTTCTGTAAAAGTGGGCTATCTTTTATTCAGCGTAATATTCTTGCAAATATGCTACAGAGAAAGATTTACTGATTGTTCATTTTATGTGGAACACACCAATTTTACTATTGGAATGGGCAAATCTCTATTGTTTACTGAAACTCTGTGACACAGTGTAATATAAAGACAAGTAAGAAACAATGGTTTGCTGTATGTTTTTATGGAAAAAGCATAATCAACATTCACTCCAATATAAAACTCTCTCTCTCTCTCTTGCTCTCCCCATTGCAAAATAAATCCCAAATAGACCCAAAGTTGTACCTCTATTATCTATATGTATATTTACTCAGAAGTAGGTTGTATAGTGGAATTTATTAGCAGGGAAAGGGAAGACTTTAAAAATAAAACCAGCAAGCACTTAATGAGATAACTAATTCCTTATCTTTTCATGTTTTTCTTCCTCATTTTGCAGAAACTCATGATTTACTTATTAAAATGAATGTATTTTGATTCTTTACAACAGATCAGAATTTTCCCACAGTTCCTTGTCCATATGAAGGCAGCTGCTTTCAGAGTAAAATCCTCACCATAAAAATTATCTATATGTTTGACATTCTCAATGGCCTCACCAGGACTTTGCCCACCTCCTTAAAGATAAGCACCCAGGGGTGTTATGTAACTTGCTCAAAAAGGCAAATATGTTGCCTTGAATATTAGGACAAGAAAAAAGTACTAATTAAAAATATTAATAAAGTTTGATAGTTAAAACTTAAATTGACTTTAGATCATTTGGGAGATTATTCAAAAACTAGGTCAGCTCAAGAAAAGGAAAGTTGGCATAAATAAGGACACATTCCAAGAAAAGCCATGATTGAATATTATATGGCTGCAAATCCTCTGTACTGTTCCTAAACCTGATTTCGACTTCAGCATATGAGTCGATATGGAGGATTTGCTATTTGGTTGTCTCAGGAATGCCAAGGCCAAAACCAACTTGAAAGAAATAAGAGTTCCAACACAAACCAATACAGGAATATTTACACCTACTTTCAGACCAGTTCAAGCATTATAGTTACTGTTTTGTGCAAAGCAAATAACATAACAAAAATGCCTTGTAGATTCATCTATTTCTGATGCCCGTAAGAAGGTCACAACTAGGGCATGATGGAGACTGCTGTATGCTGGGAATAGGGAGTGGCTATTTGCACTATTTTTGCTTCCAAACACAGAACCTCTCTTCCAAAATTTCATGGGTACTATTTGATAGATCCATCCTTCACAATAATACCTAACCCACTGCAAGCATGACTGCAAGCCCAATCCTAATGGGGATGACGGTGCCATAGTAGGGGCACTGAAACAGCCACCATTAAATCCCATGGGGCCAGGGAGGCAGTCAAGGAAGTCAACTCAAGCTAAGGGAACAGTTATTCCCTTTCCTCATATCGATCCCCGGCAGCTGGTGCATCTACTCAGATCTGGACCAGCCCAGTAGTTGGTGCAGATTCAAGCAGACCTTGAATGTGTGCAGGGGATAATATCCGGCAGAAGCCTCCTTCACCATTCCTGCCCCCTGATGGGCCCCCTTCCCTCCCCTCCACCCAGTTTCACCCATGCAGCATCTTCGCCCTCCCTCTACCCTGAAACATCTCCTCATTGCTTGGTGGGGAACATACCGCCACTTGTTCCTGGCAGTCCTCCAACCAGCACAGAAGCCTGACACCTGCTCACACCGACCTCCCCTCCATCCTTCTGGCCAACTTACAGCTTCTTTGTGACTGCCGTCTCCCAGGCAGTGCGTGGAGGACCAGCAATGGCCTGGGTTAGGATTAAGTAGTAACAGTATTTCCTCTTTTCTGTATTGAAAACAATCAGTTTCACTGATCTACCCCCAAATTCTCATGTTTTGTAGACAGAATATCACTGTAACCGTTGAATGCTACTTGCCCTTGCACCTGGGATCCGCAGCATCCCTCCACCATGTATGACTTGAAACTGATCAAAATGACCACATTCCTGGGCTAACACCAGCCTAGCTGGGTAGTGCTGCCAGCACCCCTTTCTGCCAGTTTTCCAACAAACACGGAACTACGAGTGTCCCTGCTACTAGGGAAGGCCAAAAACTCGCAAGCCTTCTCATTCTCCAGTACGGGCAAAATACAGTGAAGTGCCTGCTGTCATCAAAGGCTGGACTTAGACTGGACCAAGATTCCCCACAAACAGCAATGAAGTAGATATGTATTGAGTTTGATTTCACACACAGGAAATCAACATTCCATTAGCCCAACACGGGCCAGCCATGTGATACCCATATTCTGCAAAAATGCTGTGACAAGATGATCCCCAGACAGTACCATTTACTCTAACAGCCATCTTAAAGGACAGGGCTATGGAGATAGTTATAGCCACCACTTGCTTCTTCCCCTCTCCCCACCAGCAGATAATTTTAAAACATTCCAACTATAATTCTAACCAATCAACTTAAAGAAAACTTCAAGAGATGCTCTATAGTTAAGAGGCATTTTTTGTTAAATCAACAGAGAGAGAGAGAGAGAGAGAGAGAGAGAGAGAGAGAGAGAGAGAGTTTCATATAAAATCAAGCTGATCAGTATGACCAGGGCTTTTTTTCTAATAGAACACACCGGAACGGCGTTCCGGCACTTTTTTTATGCAGTCCCCCCAGCGCCGCTCTTAAACTGACTGGCATCTGGGATTTTAAGTGCAGACTCCGTCCCAGTGCAAAAAGGGATGGAGTCAGTGACGTCATGTAGCCAGAACGGTCCCCAACGGCGTCCCGGTTGTTAATTTTAGGGCTGACTCCGCCCACTTAAAAGACCACGTGAGGAGGAGGCTGCAGGGAAGGCCACGGGCGGGCAGGCATCGGGTGCGGGCCCAGCTGCGCACAGCTCCTTCGAAGCACGAGGAGGAGCAGGACGGGACCTTCCCCGGGCCCCGCAGCGGAGATGGGGGCTCTCCGCATCACCGCCACCTCCTCTTCGCCCCACAGCAGCAGCGCCCCGGCCCCAGCGCCTGGTCAGCAGGGAAGCTCAGTCGCCCTGCTCAGACCCCGGAAGGCAGGCAGGCAGGCAGGCGATCAAGTGTGGGCTGCAGTGGCCCCGGGGTGCTCTGAGCACCTGGCCAGCAGGAAACCTGAGTCGCCCTGCCCGGACCCAGGAAGGCAGGCAGGCAGGCATTCGAGCGCCAGCTGCAGTGGCCCCAGGGTGCTTTGCTCCGCTGCTGCCCAACTGCGGTGAGTGCAAACTTGGGCACGCAGCACGGCTGCCGGGACCCCCTCGCTGCGACGTCACTCCGATTCCGCCTCCATACCTCCTCGCGGGGCTGTTCCGCCTCCCGCTCCCTTTGGCTCCCTTCCTAGCCTCCTTCCTGCAACATCTCCCTCCCTTCCTAATTCCCGGCTGTCCCTCCTGGACTTCCCCCCGCTCACAGCAGCCTTTCCTCTCCTCCGCGTCCTGCTCCTTCCATTTCCTTCCATCTTTCCTGCTCTGCGTCCCCCTCCTTGCCAAAAAGAACCCTCTGCAGTCCGATCGTGGTCGGGCTTCCTCAGAAGTAGGCACCTTGGTGGACTTCCACGAGACTTGCTCCCAAGTGTGTGTGCGTGCGCGCAGGGGATTTTGCTGCCAGGCTGGTTTTTCTGTGCCGGGGAGGAGGGGAGAATGATTTTTAGAGACACAAGTTTCCCGCTGGTGATGTTGGGAGAGCTTTTTGCTCTTCTGTGTTAGACTGCAGTCCTGAAGTTTCTGAGCTGGTCGTGTTATCCACTGTCTTAAAGGAGTAAAACTTTATTTTTTAAATAATGATATTTATTTATTTATTTATTTATTATAAATAAAATATTTATTTTAAAAAATGATTGGTGAATAGAAAATCCTTTTTTAATTTTTAGTGTAAATAAAAAATGGTTTAAAAATAAATAAATAAAAGATTAACAAGTTGTGAGTTCCTGCACCCTTTTTTTTTTTTTTTACAAAAAAAGCACTGAGTATGACAATTGGAATGGAGGATCTCCTAGGTTAAGAGAGATATACAGGACATTGTCCAAAGAGCAGAGAGGTTGGTTGAAAAAATGGATAATTAAACTAGAAGTAGAAAGGTTTTGTTCTGGGTATTACTTATTGTCAAATGAGAAAACAGAGTTTAAATTTAGCTTGCCTCGAGCTGTACACGCTTTCCAACCTGAAAGTGGGCCAGTGGGATACGTTTTTCATTTACGTTTTTTTGGTGCCTGTAATGTTACGTTTTCCAGATCCCATGTTATTCCATTTAGAGAAATAGAGATGGCACTTGTGTCATACATTCTCAGTGGTACCTGTCACTGGGGGAAGAAATTCAGTCTGAAGGGATAACAGTCTGATGAGAAGGGACCTCTTAACACAGAGACAGGAAAGAAGATGAGTGGGGAAAAGCAAGGTAGTGGCATATAAGAAGATGACCAAAAGGCACAAAAAGCAAAATGAAAGGGCTGGTTCAGGCAATATCCCATTTCCCTGGCCCCACAAATGTATGGACACATACACTCATAGTATGTGCATATCTCGATCTTTTCCCCCTCACTCTTGGATTGGTACTCTAATTTTTGCTTTCACATTCTTAGTTAAAATCATCCTAGCTGATAACATAATATAAAAAATAGGGTTCCTTTGAACTAAAGCCTTCACCAATAACTTGCGTAAGAAGGAACAAGGCTGGATCTAGACTGGATTTAATATTTTAAATTTCCAAATTAATATAAGTAAGGTGACCAACTTTTTTACAATGAAAAGGAGGACACAAATAAATTGAAGAAAATAAAAGAAACATTTTATTCATTGCAACAATAATACACTATAATATGATAAATGCATAATAAAAACATTTGTAACATTTTATATTGTAATCATGCTTACATGCCAACAGGGTTGTATAAACTTGTAAATAAAATTATACATATTTGGAAATTATTAAATAGATAATGAATTTAATTACTAAAACGTGAATTGTTCTTACCTGTGTATGACTGAATATTCACTGAAAGAAAGAAACAATTACCGTGAGTCTACTGCGTGCGTATGTGCCGTGTCGTGTTTCGGTAAAAAGTAAAGCCACTTGCGTGCGGCGCTCTCTCTCAAGGTCTCCCGTGCGGAGCGCATGCATCTCATAATGGCGTCTCACCGCACTGTACCGAGTGTAAATCACAGGCTCATATGCCCTCTAATCAGTTCCGGGCCCCTATGAGTCTGTTATTTTTTTCAGCAGCGTGTGACCTTAAGCACAACAAGGCTCACAACCACTGCTACTAGTCTGGGCCCAAAGTTAAGAATACTTCCTCTTAACCTTAAAATTCCCCAGGCTAAACAAGTCCCAACTACAGGGACTTTTCCAATGAGTAACTTAAGCCACTGAATCTTATCTGATTCCAAAGACAACCAAAGCTTCTAGTAAATTTAATTGTAATTTATTGATAAACAAGAGTTACACAACTAAGAAAGCATACTAGAACTAACAGAGATACCTTATAAAACAAAGAAAACTAGGCTCCTATCACTGACTAGGCCCCAGTTGTTCACCTTGTTCCTCAGACAGCAATTCCAGTCTTGCAAAGTAAAGGGAAGTCTGCAGGTTTGCAAGCTTTATCAGGTCTGATAATCTTCTTGGAGGATGATCTGGAGGAGTCTTGCAGTTTGGAAGGTCTTGATGGGTTGTGCGGCCACAGCCCTCAGGCTCAATCAATTAGCCTATCAGGGTAAAGGGGCCATCTCCTGTTTTCAGCACTAGCTACATGTAACCTTTCCGAATAGCTTGCATTCCTGACCCCAGCTAACTTCATACCTTTTGCAAACAGCCAATGAAATAAGATCTCTCAATCCTGCTTGTGTTACAATTCTTTCAAAATAAAGTCAAACCAGGGCCTAGCTTTTTCTTGTTTGCTCTCTACACCGAGCCTTGACGAATCATCATGTCAAATATAAATACGTCACATCACATGCAACGGATCAGATCAGCATCAATCGAATACGGAGATTTACAGATTAGTCTTCAAATATCGAAAAGGAGGACATGTAGGAGGACACTTTTCAAGGGAGGACAGAACTTACAAAAGGTGGACTGTCCTCCCTAAAGGAGGACGGTTGGTCACCTTAATATAAGAAAATATATGCAGGTAATTTATTTGCAATAGTTTTGGTCACCTAAGAAACGGACGAAAGGTTTAGTTCTCTCTCAACAGTGCTCTTGAATTGACCACTTTAGTTCCTCCCACATAAGCAAATCATTCATTCCTATTCATTCATTTTACTTTATAAGGAAAAAGTAAAAGCCTTATGCATGGAGACAGGTAGACTCTGTTTTCAGTGAGAACAAAGCTTGCTCATCAACTCTTGATAGTATGTGGCCTGGGCCAGTCCCTCATACATAAGTATGCAAAAACAGGCATCCTGCTTGCAAAAATGCACTTCCTTCCCAATTAGATACCCTGCCAAAATTATTACTATTACTATTATTATTATTAAGAATACGAACAATAGGAATAAGAACTAGCTTTCCAAAAAAAAGATTCTCAAGGTAGTTTACACAACTAATAGAAAAATGTAAGACCTGCACACATGCCACCATTATGACCCCAGGCATTTAGGTCGTAGTTTGTAAAGACCTAACGTTTCAACAGAGTTTTCTTTTAAAGGATTCTTACCCTGTTTTTGTTATCAGCCCAGCAAAAGTCAACCTCCTAATTTTCATCACCAAAAATAGATCACATAATTTAGTTGGGAAGTTGCACAGAGAGAAAAAAAATAGACAGAAGTGCCTAAATTGGATTTTTACACTACACAAACGCTATTTCAGAAGCCAATTTTTGGAATTGGTTTCCAGGAAGTTCCTCAAGAGTTTGAAGGAAGATGTCCTCAGAAGAGTATGCATGTTGCAAAAATGCAAGAAGCACAGGCAATTGTGGTTAAGAATAAAAAGGAAACTGTTCACGGCAGGCTTGAAACAAAAAGAAAAAGCAGTTACTCTCGCTGGTTGCACAAAGCATGTTTTCCAATGGTTTTAAAGACATAGCTAAAATTTGCTGAAGCCACCACATACTCTATGACTTTCTTAGGCGACCGACCAAAATACAGCACACATTACCATACTGCTGTTTTAATTTCATTTTAAGACTTGTTAAATTTGTACATTTTTAATGTTCTAAGCTGCCTCCAGTCCTTCCAAGCAGGGTGGGATATACATTTTTAAAATAAACAAATTAAATACACTGCCTCCAATTCTATAAATCCACAACCTTACTTTACTGAAATCTTTTGCAGAATTCTACACACAAGTTTTATTCCAGGTACATATTTCTTACAGTTAAAACTACTGTAGATGCCGCTTTAAACATATGCATGCTGTTTTGTGTTATTGTTTTAGTGGACTGGGACCATGGCATGAAGAGGGGAGTCAACCTTGCACCCCAGGCCATGGTCAATTCACAGCTGCAAAAATTACCAAAAGAGAGAGAGAGAGAGAGAGAGAGAGAGAGAGAGAGAGAGAGAGAGAGTGTAGCTGCTGTTTACTGAATTAAATAAGAAGATCCTAGTCCCAATAAGAACATCCTAGTCCTGGGGTCAGCAACCTATGATTCTGGAGCCGCATGTGGCTCTTTTAGCCGTCTGCTGCGGCTCCGGAGTCCGGGTGAAAGTAGTAAAGGAGGCTCCCAGCATTGGCTGCAACCACGGGCTTGCTGTCCCTCCTGGTAGGCTGCACTGTGCTCAGGGCTGCAGGTTGGGAATCTCCCCCTTTTCTCCCCTTCCCTCCGAGCCCCCCGAGCCGGGAGCTGCTACCGAGAGCGCCTCTCCGCTTGGCACCAGTCCTGCGCTGCACGCTGCTCCGGGAAGCGGGGAGAGCGTGCTGGCAGTGGCGGCGGCTGGGCTCCCGCTCAGTCCGTGGATAGCCTTGTGCAGAAGGCAACCCGTGAAGCTCCAGGCTGGAAGGGTGCGTGGCTTTTTGTGTTGACTGTTCCATGTGTTTGCATTGCTTCGCACGCAGAGCTGGGATGGAGCGTGGCAGGGGGCGGCGGCGTGCAGCAGAGAGCCGGTGGGGAAAACTTTCTGGCTCGCTCTCGGTCGGGTTGCAAAGTTGCCCCTGGTTTTGCACGCGTTGGGGCAGCTCCCGCTTACAAGCACGGAAAGCGCTGGGTCTTGCAGTTGTGTGTGTGTGTCCCCCGCCCATTTTCCAGGATCTTTTGCCCGGTCCCTCTTTCTGCAACGTGGAGGGATTGTTTGCATCGATGGAGTGCAAGTTGCAAAAGTTCCTGTGCACGAGCCTGGAATCCCCCTTTTGCAAACCTAAAAATAAAAAATCCTCCACCGTTTTGAAAAAACAACAACACACCCCATAGTGGCAGCAGTTGCACGGGCAGCTGCTCGGCTCGGCTCTGGGGTCTGCCCTGCCCGCCCATCCTGCTGCTGCTTGTCGCATGTGCTCTTTGCAAGCGGGCAATCCACCGTGTTGCCCTGCAAGGTGCAGCGTGGTGGCTGGTTTTTGTTCTGCCGTTCGTTTTTTTACGCGCGATTGGAAGGCTGTGGAGGATTGGCAGCAGGGTTGGGGGTGGGAGAGAGAGAAAGCTGGAGACAGCGAATGACGAATTTCGAGACCCGATTTTCAGCCACGATCGCTCATAAGAACATAAGAAGAGCCCTGCTGGATCAGGCCAAAGGCCCATCTAGTCCAGCTTCCTGTATCTCACAGCGGCCCACCAGGTGCCCCACGGAGGCATGAGACAACAAAATTCTTGCATCCTGTTGCCACTCCCTATAGTTTTTTTATACATAGCATAAAGGTAAAAAAAAACTATATATGCAGTATTATCTTCATTTTAGATGTCAAAAGGGTTTTGTGGCTCCCGAGGTTTTCTTTTCTCCAGAAAACGGGTCCAAATGGCTCTTGGAGTATTTAAGGTTGCCTACCCCTGTCCTAGTCGAAATCACACACTTAAAGCAACACCTTGGCCAGCCATTAGCCAAGCAAGCAGAAGCAATGTCTATGCAGTGGTATTCAAACTTTTTAGACTGGGACCCACCAGAAGTGATGTCATTAACCTGGAAGTGATGTTGTGGCAGGAAGTGACATCATCAAACAAGAAGTGCTCTCATTGGAACATCATAAAATGACACTCCTGAAATGCAAATTGGCATTCTTGGACTGCAATTGCAAAACCAAGAAACATCCCTGACAGAAAGCAAGATTAGGACAAAATATGATGTAAAAGCACTGAACTAAAAACAATTTTTAAAAAGCCCTTGAAAATTCAAGCTGTTAACACTCACAAAAGGAAATAGCAAGAGTAAGGTCTGCGGCTTCCAAGATGGCTGCTCCCAGCTTTCCGCGACCCACCTGACATTAGGTCACGACCCACCAAGTGGGTCCCAACCCACAGTTTGAATAATACTGGTCTAATCTTTTCTAGCCTTACCCAACTGTAGCCTACCCCAGACTGGCGGAAGAGGGATAGTGTGTTCAGTAGGTTTCATGTTTTTAAACATGTGTCATTTGTGTTTAATAAAGCTAAACCCAAGCCATAATCTGGTGTCTCCCTGGGGTGGGGGGAGGTGCGAGGGTAAATAGGCTACCTCGGAATGCCAGAAGCAGAGGAGTGGCATCTTCTTGTCATATTTGCTCCCTGAGCCATCTGGTGGGCCATTGTGAGATACAGGAAGCTGGACTAGATAAGCCCTTAGCCTGATCCTGCGAAGCTGTTCTTATGTAGCGTACCCAGTGGTGGGATTCAAATAAATTAACAACCAGTTCTATGTCCTTCAGGGCAGCCTTCAGGGCGGTTGTTGCCTTTCTTCTCTCTCCCAACCTAAAATTAACAACCAGTTCTGCAGAACTGGTGAGAACTGGCTGAATTTCACCACTGAGCGTACCCTACCTTCCCACTATCTCTACAGGTCAACAGTTTGTGGAACAAGTTTAACAGCTTCAATCTGATCAACACTGGAATACAGAAAAAGGGGAGATGGAAACCAGGAATGCTAACAGTGACAAGATAGTGTAATCATAATAGGCTATAAAGAGGAAGGAAATCAGAAAGGCAGAACTCAGAAATCCAGCAAAGAGCATAGATCAAGCTATAACTGCATGAAGAACTACAGGGCACTATTACTTTTTTATTATTTATAATATTACTTTTTTTAAAGACACTTTTGGAAAAGAAATTCTCATACATTCACTCCATTTGAAGCAGCATATTGCAAAGCCAGCCCTCTACAGCCCTGAGGGCAGTCAACGCTGGCCTGCAACACAACACATGCTGCTGCACATGGCAGAGGTACCTAGAAAGATGATTGCACAGACTGCTGGCCCAGGGAAGAGCTTTTCAAACACAGAATAAGGAGGATGCAAAAAGAATCTCCAGCACCACTATTAATATTTGACTTTATCCTACTCACCAGACCCAAGATTTCGTCTCCCACCTCTGTCAGCCTGCACTCTCAATTCTGTTCTTGTGGAATGCCCGGCCTCCCAACATATGGGCATCTCCATCTGTCGCGCAGTGAGAACTGCTGCCAAAGACAACCCTCTTTTCTCCAGCTTCCCCTCCCCAATCCCCCTCATGCCCCTACTATTTTAAAGTCATTTTTTCCCTTTCTCCAATTACTGACATTTTAAATTGACACAAGTAGTAATTTAACTGGGGGCACAATCCTAACCTGGATTTAGGCCAGCACAAGTTCCTTGTGCCAACCTAGGAGTGTCATAAATGTGTCATAAAGTGAGTTTGGACCATTCTCAGAGCGCAATCCTACCCTGGAGTTAGGCCGGCACAGTTAGGACGGCACAGTTTGGCCAGTACAAGAGACACCATATGTTTGGACCACCCTCAGAGTCAAGAGAGGCCAGCACACAGACGGGTGCCATCCTTCCTGACTCTGAGAGTGGTTGAAACACAGTTTATGGTGTCTTTTGTGCCAGCCAAACTTTGCTGGCCTAACTGTGCCGGCCTAACTCCAGGGTAGGGTTGTGCCCTCAGAGTAAGGGAGGATGGCACATATCTGTGTGCTAGGCTTCCTGACTCCGAGAATGATGGCAACGCACTTTATGGTGCATTTGTGACACGCATAGGCTGGCACAAGGGACTTGTGCCACCTAACTCCAGGTTAGGATTGTGCCCTGATATTTTTAACTGTCAGCAAAAGAAAAGGAGGCACCAAGGAAACTAGAAACTGAAAAGACAAGAGGCATGGCCTCCATGTAGATGTTGAAAATTGAAACATCTATTGAAAGCTGCAATGGCTCAAAACATTTTGGCATGTCATCTTCTTCAGCAGCAAATGCATTTTCTTTCTGACTCACTTGTTGTGATCCTTCACTGAAAGCATGTGATTTCAGAACACCACGTTTGGATTTAAAGTGTCCTGGACTGAGGCTCATCAATTTGTATCACTTTCACCAGAGTGTAAGTGGTGAAACTTACACATTACACACTGTTCCAGAGGTAGTAGCCCAATTCCAAATATGAGAATGGCTTGTGGGCAGGACCCATGAGAGGGGCGAAAAGGGAGTAATTTGTACTTGGGCCCAGGGTCCGAAAGGGGCCCAGGAGCCCAAGCAGGGAGCCGAGGAATTTCCTGGGATTTTACATTTTCTGTTCTCACCTGGACTCACTGCCTGCTCCCCCACAGTAGTGGTAGCGGTGGTAGCAGTAGTGGGCACTACTGCAGGCATGCGGCGGCACCTACTGCCTCAAGCCATACGCACCAAACCAAGGAATGCATATATGACACTCCTCAACACAGTTTCACATCTGGGAGGAAAATGGCCTGCCACAGTAGCTCTTTGGCTTGTGGATCTGATTGCCGCAAAGGATTGTATTGGGGCTCAGGGTCACAGCTGTGGGACTACAGCTGCTACACACAGGACACTTTCCTTCTAGCGCGAGCCACAATATGATTATGCTAATCTGCAATTATTTTCTCTATTTAAAATACTTTAGATGGACTTAAGAGTGTGTCTGGTTTTCTATATTACTATATCCATGGCCAATGCCACAGAGGCAGGTAGACCTGGGCTCCACATCAGGAAGCCTGGTAGATCTGGGCTTTAGACACTACTTTGGCTGTTATCATCAATCCCAGTTGCCACCCTCTCCCACTCTGTTTTGCCTCTCCCCCTTTGAGAAGGAGCCCAAAAGAAACTTTGTACCCCCTAATAAAATTCCTCCCAGAGGTCCTGCTCGCAAGTTCTAAGTTGGCAAATGAAGGGCGGGGAAAATTGTCCAATTCCAAAAAATGATCTAAAGACACACGATGTTGTCTCACTGCTAAAAGCTAAGCAGACCTTTCTCCTGTCCTCAGGACTGCCTGGATAGCAAGGGAACCATAAGTACGCAGATCTGAAATCTTCAGAAGAAGGGAAAGATACACGTAGAACAAATTAATTTTTATTGTCTTAAACCTCATCCTCCCAAAAAAAATGGAGAAAAGTATACAGTACTTCTAAAATGAACATTTGCAATGCAAGTAATCTGGGGAAAGATGTTGTTGGTTCCTTTTGTTTGTTCTTTATTCTTAGATGGATAGTGAACTTGCTTGTCTTTAACACAAATCAAATAGTAATTTAACTGTATATTAAATTACTATGAACTGACATTGGCAATAGCATTTTCGATGAAAGACGTCTTAATCTTAACTAGAATACCAGGATGTACAAGTGCCATGTCCTTTGCCCATTTTCTCCATCTTTTCCTAATGCAAAAACGTACTTATTTTGGAAAAGGTAACCATTGGAAAGTTTTCAGTTTATTCTTAGCTTCTCTGAATATGGTCTCCCAAGTGGAAACAAAGCAGAAAGTCAACAATATGCAATCAAGTGGACTGCCACCAATGGATTATTCTCAGTCATTTGCCTGACACAGGTTTGGACATCTAATACTATGTTTGTACCAAGATTTTCTCCGCATGTGTCTGGTGATTGTTTCGGTTGAACTGCAGCTTTGTAGTTTCGGTTTTGTTTCACACTGGTTCATGATTTGGGATGTAAGTAGTATCCAATCCTGAGAAGGGCAGAGGTAGTACAAGACCTCTCTTTTCTAGTAAGAGGGTTTGAGCATAGGGGAAAAGTATAGGGGAATCTACCATATGTTCAAAAAAAGAAAGCTGTGTGATGGGCAAGAGACTCTGTGGACTCTTGACAATGGTAGAAACTAATGAAAATAGTCTCCCCAAGAGCATCATTCATAAAATATGTTCAAAGGCCACAGCTGGGTTCAGACATAACCATGGCTATGGCTGGTTTCTGCTAACCATGGCTAAGGACCCATATCATGATTTGAATGTCTAGATATACAACAGGTTAATCATGGTTTAGAGATGCTTGTGTTTTCCAGATGCTCAGGACTCTGTTTCTTAAATTCACTTCTGTCACTAGAGTGCAGCAGCTTCTAACTTTCCATGGAACTTGTTTGAATTTATTTATTTATTTATTTATTATTATTATAAATGATGATGATGATGATGAATACAACATGACACAGCACTTTACGAAGAATGAAAGTATGGGCTCCTGCTATGAGCGTTTTTTCCCCTTCACACATTCCTTTGTTAAAGTATATTTTTGTATATCAAGCAGCAGGTCACCTTTACTTTTAAGAACGGCTTAAAATTAATCCTGCGTAGACAGGAGGGTCCAGTTCAAACGCAACACTAAATGACAGGTCGTGTCACAAACTTGCATTCTCCCTCCTGTCTCTCTTTATGCACCAAGGGAGGAGACTGCAAGTGTCCACTTTTATTTTTGAAGAACCCACAATTCTCCATAATGAACTCCCAGAATTGGGATTTATTCACAGATTACAATATCAAATGATACAGAAATAGGAATCTCCTTCTCTCTTCACAATGAAAAAGAATGAGGAGATTGACTGAACCCCAGAAGTGAGTTCCAATTGGAGATAGAGGCTGTTTAGAGCAGTGGGGAGGCCTGCAGAAGGGGCTGTGAGGCCCCGCCCCCTGTGGAAGGCCGGCACTTAATTTTATTAAGGGCACAATTCTAACCTGGAGCTAGGCTGGCACAATTAGGCCAGCAATATTTGGCTGGCAAAAGAGACACCGTAAAGTGTGTTTGGACCACTCTCAGAGTCAGAGAGGTCAGCACACAGAATGCACCATCCTCCGACTCCAAGTGCAGTACCCAAACTTTTCTGGCCTAACTGTGCTGACCTAACTCCAGGTTAAGATTATGGCCTAAGTAAAATAAGCCCCTTGGTAGCCATGGCACAATGATCCCTGCAGCACCGTCGCCATCCCACTCCATACCCGTGTAATTACTTAAAGGTAAAGGTTTCCGCATGACTGAATGGTCTAGTCGTGACTGACTGTAGGGGGCAGTGCTCATCTCCATTTCAAAGCCTGTAGAGCCAGCGATCTGTCCGAGGACAAGCTTCTGTGGTCATGTGGCCGGCATGACTATACGCCATAGCTCACGGAACGCGGTTCCCTTCCCACCAAAGTGGTCCCTATTTATCTACTTGCATTTAGGTGCTTTCAAACTGCTAGGTTGGCAGGAGCTGGGACAAGCAACAGGAGCTCACTCCGTCGTGCAGTCTTGAACTCCCAACCTTCCGGTCGGAAAGCCCAGCAGCAGCGGTTTAACCTGCTGCGCCACCACATCCCTGTGTGTAATTACTTAGGTAGTTCTCAATATCTCAATAGGTCTTTGAGAACCACTGAATTATGCAAACTAAATTATCTACTGGAACATCCATACCATTCACAATTTCTTGTTTTGTTTTTAGGAAGCAGAGGCCACAATTAAAATTCTTCCTTTTAAAAAAATGATATTTATGTGCAAACTAAAACTAGTAGTTAAATACTGGTAACAAGTTCTATCAGTCACTCGAAGACCTATCACACAGACTGAAAAGCATGAATTAAGGAAATGTGTTACAAACTGCACACGTATACGTGCAATTATGTCAAAGAAATGCAGTCTTGCAGTGATAGAGAAGACAAATTACACATTCAGCTCTTGGCGTTAACAGCAGCCATCCATAAATGGTGCAATACGGTACACAGAAACAGAGAAGATTAAAAGAGGGAAAACATATGCTATAATGGAAAGCAGTAATCCATTATGTATATATTTCCTAACATTAATTCATTTTTCTTACTGCTTGCAGACTAAAACAATCAATGAAAATGCCACAGACGTTCCATTTGCACAAGTCATCGCACCACAAGAAGCAAATTTTCTTTGTCAGGCTTAAAAAAGGGTACAAAAAATGCACACTAGCACTACTGTACAACTACACTGTGGAGTAGACAAAGCAGCCTCTGTTTGGGCCACATCTTGCCTTCTTCAGGCCACTTGTCCTTTTGGTTCAATCAAAACTGTGATCATACACCATACAAGCTTGTTTTCCACTTGGTTAAAGGCCCAGTTATGCGTTATTCTAAATCGATGGTTTTCAGCTGGTATGCCGTGAATGGTCCACAGGTGTGCCACGGACATTTGGGGAGGGTCATTTATTAGTAGGGCCGTTAGGGGGATGTGAGCCCCCTACCAGCAGTGTGGTGTGCCTTGCATAAAAAAAAAAATGATGGTGTGCCTTGACAATTGTCCGTGTGCCATGAGATGAAAAAGGTTGAAAATTGTGTGGATTCTCAAGCAATTTCCGAAAGCTCTCTGTCAATTTGTTCATTGAGATCTGTCTGCCAATTATTAGAAGGGCGTTTTGTCATCTTCAACCACAAAAGGAGAATATGATTTCTGAAAATGGGCTTGGGTTCCATATTTAATCCACTTCCAGACAAAAGCAAGTCCAGCTCAATACATCGGAATGGGGTGCACAGCCTAATGAAAACCACTCATCTTTCCACAAGCGCCAAATACCTTGGCTGAGCTAGAAAAACAACAACCTTGTGCAATCAGAAGATCAGAGAGAAAAAGGGAGCAAATGAGAATTGTCAATCATGTGTCACTCATTCCACTTCACACACACCTTTCACATCAACCCTTGGCACAGCAACAGTAAAATGTTAAGCTGTCTTCAGAGGAAATTCTAACATATCTACTGATAGGGTGCAATGGGGGTGCAATGACTGAGAAGACTCCACCCAATCTAGTGGCTTCATTCTTTGAGAAGCAGGGCGGCAGCATGTCCAATCCCTCAGTTTCTCTCTCAGTTCAAGCAACAGTTTTCTGGTTTGGTCATGGGAAGACCTCTAGAGCAGTGGAATTGTGAAGCCTCATTTGGGGGTTTGCAGTAACCTTTCACAGCTTGTGCAAGAGACAGCTTGGATCCAGTCCAATAATGGCCCTGCCTTATCAAAACAAAGTTCACCGTCTCTTCTCGCTGTTTGGCCCCACAGCTCCTAAGCTGCTCATGCTGCTACCTCACAAGGTTGTTGTGAAGACACAAAAGGTAGGGGGAAATGGGGCAAGCAGAGGAGGGCCACGATGAGGGCAAGGTGGATGGATTGGGTCCTGGGCGGGGGGAGGATGGGTGGTGGGTCCCCAGTCTCACAATTTTTTTATTTATTTGTTGGGAGTCATAGAATGAAAAGGATTGAAGACCACTGCTCTAGAGCAGCACAAGTGACACCAAAGGCATATTAAACAGGATAGAGCAGTGGTTTTCAAACTTTTTAGCATTGGGACCCACTTTTTAGAATGACAATCTGTCCAGGGCCCACGAGAAGTGATGTCATGGCAGGAAGTGCCGTCATTGTGATGCCAGAGCCTGTTGCTTTCCTGAGAATGCAGCCAAAAAAAATGGGTTATTTCTCAGCCATTTTCCAATAACAAAGTGAATCAGAAAGAAAAAAGCCTATTTACAACCTTGACACAAGCAAAACAACCACACAGTCCTCTCCCTTTTCAGCATTCCAACTTCCCATATTTTCAATATGGCTGTTCTAGGTGCTTTCGCGACCCACCTGAAATTGACTCGCAACCCCCAGTGTGGAAACAACTGGGATAGAGGGTTGCCTTTGAGGCATACATGGAAAGTCCCCACACAACTGAGGAATGTGAGAGAACATTGCAACCGCTTGGGTAGGGTCAATTGCATGACTCTTGTTTCTGACTGGCACCCCCAGGAATGGGAAGACTTGTTCTGCCACCCTGTGCCATCACACCCTCAAGTCAATTGCTCTGAGAGACAGGTTGTCCCAGTAGAACAGCCACAGCACAGCAGACACAGTAAGTGAGCTAATCAAGTTAGCTAATCATTGATTAATCCGGGTGCATATTGATCAATGAATCTAGGTCCAGGTATTTCCAGATCATACTCCTCCCACAGAAGCAAGCAAACAATATAAGCAACAGCTACGGAGTAGAAGATACTTTGCAAGTAAACATATGAACAGCTTTTGTAAAGAACTACACATGCTCAAAAGACAGGTAAAGCAAGACTTTAAAAAAAAAAAAAGCTACACAATTCTAGTTTGGAAAGTTCTCTTCCTTTGGTGAGCCCACCACTCTGGCTCACTACTCTCCTCCTCTGAATTTCCACACAGTTCCCTTCTTTCTTTCCAGCAAATCCAGTGGGAGGAGCAGTGATTGGAGCACAACTGGGATAAATGGAGAGCAACATTTGATATAACAAAGTATTAGGAAGTGGCAGGGGAAAGTACCTCACTCAAGAGGTAACAAATGAATCAAGAGACATTCTGGTGTTATCAGCAAAAGTGATAACAAAGCATTAATGTGTCTACTGGTTTTGCTAGTTTCTTTAGACACAACAATCACATTGGCATTCTCTACATGTGGATTGCAGGTATCAGGCACACAGATTCAGCACATCTGTCACATGAAAAAGCCTGAGGATAGAAGCACCACAAAAGAGCAAGCAAAAAAATCATCTCTGGAGAGTTTGCAGGAGAAAACATCCATTTGATTGCATTCATATCTCATGTTGAAAAATGAGTAAGACAAATGCTGCTTTTCCACTCAGTATTTCTAGATGAGTCAGTGATATGTCACACACTTCAATTACTTATTTTAGATCACTTTCCTTGGAGAAGGGGGGAAATTTCACACAAACTCATCAACTGCACAATGAGGTCAAAGCGGAAAGCAAGAGAGTGGGAAGCTCATAGTACAGAACTGCCAAAGGGGAGGCCTGCTTTGAAATTCGTGTTGGAAAACGTATTTGGATTGAACAGCATCCTGCTGAATCCTCTCTTATACACTCATCCTAAACAGTTTACTTGGCTTTTCCCTGTTTAACTGCTATACTACTGTAGTCTCAACACAGTCTTTTCTGCATCTAATGCAAGAACAGCCCCACTACATCAGAACAAGAGTACAACATCCTACCCCAATAGGATGCTTCTGTGAAGCTCAAGCGCAAAGATGATAGTAGCAGCCCTCCCTGCTACTTGTCTACCCACAACAGGCATTCAGAGGCATATTGTCTCTGAACCTGGGCAGTTTCATACCGTCATCATGACCAACAGCCACGGATAGATCTGTCTGTCATAAATATGTCTCATCCCCTTTTAAAGTAATCTAAACCAGTGACTATCCATCATTGTGTTTTGTGGCAGCCAATTTTATGTTGGTTATGTGTTACATGCAAGTATTTTCTCTTGCTCTTTTGAACTCATTCCCAGTCAGTGATACTAACAGCCCAATTCTGAGCCCAGCAGTGCCAAAATGACATCCGCCGGATCTTGAGCCTGCTGGGATGCCGCCAGAGGTCTCTTCGGGAGGAGAGAGCATTTGCTCCTGTCCCCCCAGAGAGATCACAGGCAGAAGCAATGGATGTCCTTGGCTCTGTGCCCGTGTTTGAACATCACTGTGTTTGAACTGCCATCATCTCTGCCCCCCTCCCAGGCCCAATCCCTCCCTCCACCTGCCAGTTCTCCCCACTCCCTGCCCCAAATTACCTTGCCATTGCTGGCATTGCTGTAGCGCCAGCCATCCACCTGTTCAGAGCTGATGTCCAGTGCTGACTAGTGCTGGCCCAGATTCTTTAAGGTTTTTGAAAATCCTAGCAGACGCCAAGGAACTTGAAATGAATCTCTCCAAGCTGAATGACTGGGCAACAGACTGGGCAACAAATAAGGTTCCTTATGTATGTGTAAACTGAGGTGTAAATGTAGGTGTAAATTGAGCTCGTTGGGGCAAGAATTTAATTGGTGCTAGTGGTGAATGACTAGTGGTGGTACTAGTGGTGACCGACAATCACTGCTTACTCACGCAGTGTCACAAATAATGCTTTATGGCACACAGCACAATCCTAAACTGAAGTTAGGCCGGCATAAACTAAGCCAGCAAAGTTTGGCCAGCACAAGGCATGTATGGACTACTCTCGGAGTCAGAGAGGATGGCTCACATCTGTGTGCTTGCCTCTCTGACTCCGAGAGTGGTCCAAACATACTTTACTGTGTCCCTTGTGCTGGCCAAACTTTGCTGGCTTAGTTTATGCCAGCCTAACTCAGTTTAGGATTGCGCCCACATTCGCTACACTTTTAGCCGTCGGTACATGCATACAGCCAGTATCATGGGCTTCAGGGCCCTAAGTGACTCTTTTGCAGAAGAGGAATATCCAGCACAATTCTATACCCCTCCTTCATGCTTCTTCATTCAATCATCTTTTTTCTAACCTAAAGAGTGCCAAAAAGGTTTTAGCCTCTACATTAGGAAAGATGCTCCAACCCCCTGGATCATTTTTCGTGCCCTTTTTGTACCTTTTCCAGCTCTACAATATCCTTGTAAAGACAGGAATGACCAGAATTGTACAATGTACACAGTGTTCCAAATGTGGCCACACCACAGGTTTATAAAAAGGCATTACAGAATTTCCTGTTTTATTTTTAATCCCGTTCTTACAGTGCCACTCTATAAATGGTGACAGAAAGGTCTTACTGTTTTAACTGGGGCTTACTACTCCCTAGGAAAGGATGTGCTGTATTTACAGCCCTACTCATCCTTAGCAAAGAAAGACTATACTTTCAGGGATCATTTCTATAGTGTCAAATTTCATTTCTCAGCACTGCTGCCTACTATGTCTTCAATGAGCATTGCATCACAACTCTGAGATCTTTTGCTCATTTAGTCACCACTAGTACCAACTAAATTCTTGCCCCTACGAGCTCAATTTACACCTACATACATATGGAATCTTATTTGTTGCCCAGTCTGTTGCCCATTCAGCTTGGAGAGATTCATTTCAAGTTCCTTGGTGTCTGCTAGGATTTTCAAGATCCTAAAGAAAGTTAAGCCGTTTGCAAACGTGGATATGTCACTGCTCCTTTATGAGCACGTTAAACAGCATCAGTCCCAAGACAGTTCCTTGCTGATTACTGTACTATAAAAACTATCAGTTTACTCTTACCCATGACTTCCTGTTGTTTAACAAGTTACTAATCCACAAGGGAACTCATTCTTGTATCTTGTCTCTCAGAACAGCTAAGTTTACTCAGGAGTCTTTGCGGAGGGACTCTGTGGAGAGTCCAAGTAACAAAAGCAACAAAGAATCTTGTAGCATCTCAAAGGCTAACCACTTTGCTTCAGAATAGCTTTCACACACTGCAGTCCACCTAATCAGATACAAATCTACAATGTCTGCTTGATCATATCTATCTACATGTCTGTTGACACTCTGAAATAACTACAAAAGCTTGGTAAAAGAAGACTTCCTTTGGCACAAGCCATCCTGAGTCCTTTAAACACTCTCAGTCATTTGCCATCCAGCCTCAGTGACTTTTTAAATTGTCTGCCCTAGAATTTCATTGCATCACCTCTTTTTGATTTACAGATACAGGTACAAAATCTTCCACCAAGAACACAGAGGGCAAGAATTCCTCACCCTCTCTACAATCTCTCTGTCCTCGCTCGGTAACCTTTTTCAAATAGAAAGGGTCCAACCACCCCTCTAGCCAGAGGCGGATCTACAGGGAGGGCAAAGCTCTAAGTGTTGCAAGAAGCCTTACCCTGTCATGTAAATCCCTCCTCTCCCTTGCTGCTGTAGCCAGTAAGCAACACCAAGATGTTGCTTTTCCCTGTGAGGATTGGCTAAAACGGTGCAGGAGAGGAGTGATTTCCACTGCTTCTTGCAAAACTTAGAGCTTTGCCCTCCCTTAGATCTGCCTCTGCCTCTAGCAAGTTTCCTGTTTCTGATTATTGTCTTCCTATGTCTTCTTTCCCTTTCCGTATGGATAACTGCCTTGTCGTGGCGAAGGGGCTTGAGTCGCTCAATGAAGCTGTGAGCTATGCCATGTAGGGTTACCCAAGATGGACAGGTCATAGTAGAGAGTTCTGACTAAACGTGATCCACTGGAGAAGGAAATGGCAATCCACTCCAGTACTCTTGCCAAGAAAACCCCATGGATTACAGTACTAAAAGGCTTGGGAGGAAAGCTATGGCGAACCTAGACAACTTAATAAAAAGCCGAGACATCACCCTGCCAACAAAGGTTCACATAGTCAAAGCTATGGTTTTCCATAGCAATGTATGGATGTGAGAGCTGGACCATAAGAAAGGCAGAGCGCCGAAGAATAGATGCTTTCGAATTATGGGGGTTGGAGAAGACTTGAGAGTCTCCTGCACTGCAAGGAGATGCAATCAGTCAATCCTACAGGAAGTCAAGCCTGATTGCTCCCTGGAAGGACAAATCCTGAAGCTGAAGCTCCAATACTTTGGCCACCTCATGAGAAGAGAGGACTCTTTAGAGAAGACCCTCATGCTGGGAAAGATGGAAGGCAAAAGGAGAAGGGGGCGGCAGAGATGGTTAGATAGTGTCACCGAAGCAATGAACATGAAATTGGGCTAACTCCAAAAACTAGTGGAGGACAGGGAAGCCTGGATTGCTGTGGTCCATGGGGTCGCGAAGAGTCGGACACGACTTAGCGACTGAACAACAACAACGTCTTCTTTAGGGCTGGCCTTACTTTTTGTTGGTGCCCCAGTTTAATATGCAAATATGCTCTCCTTCATGATCACTTTTCCAGCCTCTTTTAGCTTCAAATGAGAAGGCACTTTCCAAGAAAGTGCCATGCATACAGATTGCAAGCAGTCTTCGTGGAGCATATTTCAATAGCAATATGGCAATAGAGAAAAAAACCCATGTCCACAGAATATTGGTTCTCCCATATAATATGCCTTCCACCCACCTTACACAAGAACTGCCAGTCATTCAGTGATATTGACTAACAGTAGATTCAACACTGAGAGAAGGAAGTACTTCTCCACTCTACACACAATTAAATTATGAAATTTTTTCCCGCAAGATGACAAGATAAAGACTTGCTTAGATGTCTCAATCCTCAAAAAGTCAAATTCATGGTGTATGGCCATCAATGGGTACTAGTCATAACTAGAAGCCTGCATTAGTTGCCAATTCAGCATGTGAAATTCCTTCAACCTCATTACTTCTGGGCTCTCTGGCTCTAATTTTCCTTTCTTCCTAGAACCTCTTCCAAGTCCCAAACTGGAAAAGAAAGCAATTCTGGTCTGTAGGGCCCATGTAATGTTTTAATCCCTTAAACCTTTAATCTTCCAGTACCAGTGTCTGGGGACAACAGAAACCTATGAACGTTATATGCTGCTTGTATACTTTTAAGCAAGCTGGCCACTAGCAGAAAAAAAAACAGTTCAGGATTAGAAGGAACTTCATCTGATCCACAAGATTGTTCTTACACTTTTGCCAAATGTCCACTATGATTTCAAGCATAATATAATTTAAAAATAAACCCAGTAAGGGTTTTTTTTAAGTTTAGACCAACTCCAAAACACAGATAATCTCCTCCAGCTTCTCTTTTCATTGTGGCATGCCTTGAAGTTATTTTGCTTCAGCCACTTCACTTTTTTGTACTAAATTTGGAAACAAAATGAACCTGGAAGAGTGTGCATGACAAACTACGTTTTGGAAAGTTTTGATTTGCTCTTTGAAAATAAACTAAGAGAACTTTTTACTTGAAGTCATGCCTGATGCAGTATCTTCCACGCAAAATGGAAATGTTAGTCTCAGTTTATTCAAAAGAAACATTTTAATCGTATCAGTTACTGCTGTTAAGTTCAGAGCACTAAATACAAACACTTAACCCATCACTTACTTTTGAAGTGGTGATTAAAAGTTCTGCGTTACGCCTGCATGGAGTTCTGCAAGGGTCTGATGGCTTGACTGAACAGAAAAAAAAAAATCCAAAATGTTCATTCATTCTGTGAATGATAGAGTACACTGTAGCACAACACTATATTAGCAGCAGAATTCAGCAAGATGTTGGCATGACTGCCCCATACATTCTTCAAGCAGACATTACACATTTTATTCTACCACATCAGAATATGGACCAATAGCTTCATTCCCCATATCTGCCAAATGAATAGGAAATTCAGAGGTCTGTTGAGATGGGATTGGTGGTGAAGGCTGCAGCTGAAAACATCACAGGGTCTACCTACGCTCAGCATTATCAGCACTAGGGAGGTTGAGGAAGTACCATAGCTGAGTGACAGAACATTAACTGGGCATGCAGAAGGTCCCTGGTTCAATCCCTAGGACCTCCAGGTAAGGCTGAGAAACACCCATCTAAAATCTTGGGGAGTGTAGACAATACTGAGCTAGAAGGACCAATAGTTTTATAATACTGTACAAGTCTATAAGACAGCTTCCTACATATCCATTTTACTTTCACAAACTTCTAAATACCATATAAAACTACTACTACAACCTTTATCGGCATAAACTAGCAGCACCAGTAAACGCAACAATACGGACATGATTAACAACATAACTAAAATACATACAGTATATAAAAGTAGCATCAGACAGGCCTGTCACTATACTTCTTTTTGACCACCATCAGAAAGTTGGCAACCCCCACCATCATTTCCACTGAACAATCATTAAATAGATACTTAAGTTTCACAAGGTCAGGAATACCACTCTTTTTCTACATGGGTGGTGTGCATGTCAGTGTGGATAGGACAGTACAGAAGGATGTGGGTGAGAGACTCAATCAAGCCTATATAAAATTACTGAAATAGCAATGGGACCCTACTAATGGATATCACACATAAGGACCAGAGGAATAAGAAGAGATGGCGGCAATACTGGAACTATCGCCAACACTGCAGGAAAATTAGAAGACGGAAGTCATACCGAACCCCAGAACTGTGCCGTCTTGCTTTCAGTAACCCATCCATGGAGGTCATCAACAAAGTAATTAAAATTTTACATCCTGCAGCCAAGCAGCATCTATAAACATACCTCATGATGACTCACACAAGAATCTTTCCAACTTTCAGGAAGCCATTAAACAGGTTCCTTCTCTATCCACAATGGATTGCGCGCTCGCTCTCGCTCTCTCTCTCTCCCTCTCCCTCTCCCCTAGGCTACCAGAGCTAGTGATTCCAAGAAGGTTCATTGCTAAACAAGGACATCCATCATCATTTTCCAGTCAACACCAATTAGAAAGATTAGATTCAGAACTGCAATTGCAAAAATCACACATGCAGTACGAGCTTTTAGCATCATCCAGCAGTTCACAACAGCTTGTTCTTGGACAACATCGTACAACGTTTCAGTATCAACACTGTTTTGGAGCAACACCTCACATGAAGGATCAAGGAGGAGCCATAGCTTTTGCATGTGCAGAGGTTTTGCATGCAGGAGTTCCTGGATTCAATGCCTACAACTGCAGATTAAAAAATGATGACCATCTGAAACCTTGGCAGGCAGCTCCCAGTCAGTGTTGATTATACTGAGCTAGAGCAAGGTTCACCGAACTACAGCCAGCAGGCGGGATCTGACATTTGGTGAAAGCCCTCCCCTCCATGAGCAGCACTTACTGTGTCACCGCACTGCCACTGCTATTTCACCCAATCTGGGCATAGATCCGGGCAGTTGTATCTGCCTGGAAATCCTGGTGCAATGCCGGCTGGGACGATGGACAATAGACGTGACTGCCCAGAGTGTCCCTATGCTCAGATCGGGTGGAAGCAGAACCAGCAGCATGGCAGAACGGTAAGCACTGCTCGGCACCAGGAGGGTTATTTTGTTGCCCAACAAACCATATTTGTTTGGAGCCGCTCAACTAGATGGATCATATCCCCCTTCCCGGGCCTGATCCAGCAATATGGATCAAAGTTTAGGTAGTACTGGGCTGTAACACTCACTCTAGATGCAGTCTGGTCTCACACCTAACATCAAATGGATGCAAATAATATACTGTACTTAACAAATATGGATTCTGCTTTCTTCTAAATGTATTTGAACACATCAGCTGTTGTATTCCTTTCCAGTTTCTTGCAACAATAGCTACACGAACAGCATTTGATTGCAACCCACTGAAAAAGCAACAACACCTTATTCTGCTGCTTGGGTTATTGTGGACATCAGAGAGCTCTACTTTAATACATTTGTTAAAAAGGATTCAGTTAGTTTGCAGGCCTATAACTGCAGAAGTAAAATAGTTTAACAATGACCATCAAGTGAAACTCATGAACGGAGCCAATTCCAGTTCATGAACAGAATGTCAACTGATTATTTCAAGTTACAGCTAATGGCATGGTCTATGAATGCTTATGCTAACAAATGTGATTATAACATCAAAAACATCAGAGTCTTCTTGCAGCACTTACCTTGATCCAATCCAACAAAGCAGAAAATCTTACTTTTGTGAAACAGCCATTAGACTGAACACTTCAAATCTAGTGTTTTCAATGGAGGCAATTCACATATTTAGCTGAAAAACACTGACGGCCCAATTCTATCCAACTTTCCAGCGCTGATACAGCCATGCCAAAGGGGCACGTGTTGCATCCTTCAGTGTGGGAGTAGGAGTAGTCATGGAGGCCTCCTCAAGATAAGGGGATATTTGTCTCTTATATCGACACTGGACAGTTGGATAGAATTCGGCCCTGAGTGATGAAACAGAACCAGTGTCATCCCCCTTTATCCGCAAGGGTTCTGTTCCAGACCACCCCCTTGAATACAGAAACCGCAGATATGAGGGAACCCTATATAACAAACAATGCTCTGCCCCCATCTGCAGACCACCTTCATTTGTCTTTAGTACCAGTGAAAGCACTCTTTCTTTTTTCTCCTTAAAAATGGACCCATTTCTCTCTTACCTAAGGAACAAAACATGCAGGAATAGAAGGCATTTCTCCTCTCTCTAGAGCGCAGGCTGCCTACTTGCACATCGTGTTCCTTAGTTAAGCAAGAAACTATTCCAGAAACATGTGTGCTTCCACTTGTCCTAAAAAATAAATGAAGGTAACAGGCAGGGGAAGGGCATAGGAACCTGCAGAAAACTGCAGATAAATGAAACCGTGGATACCGGATCCATACAGTGGGATGCCTGTATTTACAAATATGTGTGAGTCAGCCCTCTCTCTCTCTCATGTACAGTACATCTCTGTAAAATATACACTGTTTGGCACGGGAATGTGTTACATTTTTACATGCATGATAACAAGATCCAATACATGAAGAAGCCCTATGACAAATTAAGATTAACAGATAAGGATGGAAGGCTTGAACTAGAAACTCAGGTCAATTCCCCATCCATGGAAAATGTGCATTAAGATGGAAAAAGTTAATTTGGCATCCCATATTTTAAACTTCCCAACCCTATGGGTCTCAAACGGATTGAGATGATGATGATGATGATGATGATGATGATGATGATGAATATACTGCTCTTCAACAAAAATGTTCACAAAGTGGTTTACAGAGAAAATTAAATGACTAAATGATTTCCTGTCACGAAAGGGCTCACAAAAGTTCAAAGACCATACAAAGCTGCCACTGCTCAGTATTGTCTGCACTGACTGCCGGCAGTCCTGCCCAGCCTTACCTGTAGGTTGAACGTGGAACTTTCTGTATGCAAAGCAAAGAATTGCAACTTTTCTCCTTGTTAACCAAATAATGCAAATTATCTGAACACTTCAGATAATTTCTGGATTATAATCAGATAATTTCTGGATAATTCAGATGATTTCTGGATTATAATGAAACAGAGTGATACATTTGTGCATTTTTAAGAGGAAAGAATCCCAATATTCTTTACAATTCCTCCAACAACAATATGCAACACAGGCATCCACAGCAGAATGAAAGGAAGGTGCTATGAAAGCACATACTACATCAGGGCCGGCTCTAGGAGAGTGGCGTGGCCCAATGCGGGGCGTTCCCATGGGGCCCCTCACCCTCCCTGCAGTGGCCCACACACACCAAGAAATGCACTTGTGGTGCTGCGCATGGCACCTGGAAGTAGTTGGTGGTGACTTGATGACATCACCACCAATTGCTTCCAGAAGGCCCATTTTGAGCCATTCGGAGGCAGGGGCAGGTGGGAGGGCCCAAGGTAAAGCTGTTCTGCTCGCCCCACTGGCCTACAGCCCATAGAGATCCCGTCTGCAGCAGCAGGCATCTGCTTGCTACACTGTGTGGGGGCCCCCAAAGTGCGGGGCCCAATGTGACAACATTGGTCACATTGGCTTAAGGCCAGCTCTGCACAACAGGCAAAAACACATTTATCACACTGTGCACATTTGACAAGGAGCAGCAGCCAATCCCACTCCACATACCTGCAAAATTTGTTTTCAAGTGTATGTAACATTTTTATACCCATGATTTTTTTTTTAAGGGGGGCATAAAGAAGCCTTGAAGGAAATAATGATTACAAGATATGGATGGCAGGTTTGGACTTCAGAGACTCAAAGACTGTCATCATAAACACAACTGACTTCAATGAGATTTATTTCTAAGTAACTGTGCTTAGAATCGGAGCATGAGATTTAAATCCTTAGCTCAGCCATGATGCTCTCAGCCTACAGCTGTTGTGACAATAAAGAATTAGAGAGGACTTTTCCACATACAAAGCGAGTTGAAATTATGAACGAAGTCCAACGTGGAATCAAAACTATTATTGTGCTGTTGTAGGGTGCTTTCATCAAGAGTTTGCAGACATTCTTTTTAAAGCTTAGCCTTATACTTTATTAATTAGCAAGTCATTTACATGCATTTTCTGCCAAAAATATTAGTTCGAAAAACATTGTTCTCAGAGAGTAATCAGAACAGCCCCAAACCTCATGTATCAGCAGGATTCCAAAAACATCATGCAAGATCTCCAACTAGTTTTCACAAAACATATAGAGTATGCCAATATCAACAGACCTTTATGATTCCTTTGTGAAGCATCAAGGCCTGTGTTCAAAATGGATGTATCCTGTAAACATCCTACAATCAAATGTACAGGATGAAGTACGAATTAATATGGATACACACTACTTTTAATTCTAAATCTGTGCACATCACATGCCGTTTGCTCAAATGATTTTTAGATTTCCAAAAACCATAGATGGAAAGCAAGCCCCTTTCTCAGGACAAGACGGCCTGTGCACCTAGTCCCCAAACCAACCGCAGCAGGGAGACCTAAGGATCTGCAATCCCATTACAAGTCGAAGATTATTCTGTTCCCTGCCAACAGATGCCCTCAAGTTTCTGCATCACACCAGACCAGCGCCCAAACGACAACATCACAAACGGAAAAATACATCAACCTCCATCCTACTACCTAGGAGGAGGAGTATCAGGTCACTTGGCAATAAAGATGTCCCTAGCGCGGCATCCGCGTTGAAAACAAATGCAAGCAGCACGGGCAGATTTTTCCCAAGTCTTCTTACAAAAACAGATGAAATAAAGCCACCCTAACCGGAGGAAAGAGAAGAACTATCCCGCCTCCCTGCTGTGGCGCGCGCTCTCTCTCCCCTTGACAGCTCCTTGCAAAACAGCAGAGTCCACAGGCTCAGGGTGGGGTGCGCTCCCGAGCACCTTTATTCCCCCCCCCGTCTTATTTTGACTGCGTGTCGGTTTGCTGCAGAGATCCGATCCGATCCGATCCTCCGCCACCCACCCCCATTTGAAGACGAGAGGGTTGGGAAGCAGGGATCGGTGAGGAGGACGGAACCGATCTGTTTGCAAACAAGCCCTCTTACCTCACGGCTGCTTTGGGCTCAAGGTGAGCCTCCACTGTTTCACCAGGGCTTTCCGAGCATGGTGAGCAGGACCTTACCCCCTGTGGTCCGGGGAGTCACTGCAGCTCCTCCTTCCTGCTGCGGCTGCTCCCCACACCCCAGGGCAGCTTCTGCTGCTGCAGCAACCCCGGCGCCCGAACGCGCATACGCTCCGCCAGCGATGACGCCACAAACCATCCCGGCTCCTCCTCCGGGTTCAGCTCTTCAGGCGCTCCACCCCCTACAGGACAGCGGCTGCAGGTACAGCTTCCAAGCGACAACCGACCGCGCTCCCTTGTGCAGACAGCAATGAACCTTTGCTGTGCACCAGTTTCACGCACTGAACATAAGAAAAAGCCTTGCTGGATCAGGCCAAAGGCCCATCTAGTCCAGCTTCCTGTATCTCACAGTGGCCCACCAGATGCCTCAGGGAGCACCCAAGACAACCAGATACTTGTGTCCTGCTGCCACTCCCCTGCATCTGGCATTTCAAAGTAGACTATTACCCTTGCACCCCCCCCCCAAGGAAGACACCAGACTGAGGTTGGGGTTTAACTTTATTAAGCACAATGTAAATCATGTAACCTACTGAACACCCATCCCTCTCTCTCCAGTCTCGGTAGGCAAAAAAAAAAACCTGCCGTCCATACTTGGCCAATTTGGATGACAGAAAAAAAATTCCTGCCCGGCCCTCATGAAGAGCGACCAGCTAATCTCAGACTGGACATTCCCATCATGGCTTGTAACCTGTAATGGAGTTTTCCTCCATAAATTTATCCACTCCCCTTTTAAAGGCATCCAGGCCAAATGCCATCACCACATCTCGCGGCAAGGAGTTCCACATTCTAATTACATGGTGGGTAAAGAAATATTTTCTTTTGCTTGTTCTAACACTCTTAACACTCAGCTTTAGAGGATGTCCCCTGGTTCTGGTATTGTGTGAAAGGGAAAAGAGATTCCCTTTATCTACTCTATCCACTCCGTGCATAATGTTGTATGTCTCAATCATGTCCCCCCTCAGGCACCTTCTTTCTTGACTGAAGAGCCCCAAACGTAAGGGAGGTGCCCCAGCCCAGTAATCATTTTAGTTGCTCTTTTCTGTACTTTTTCTAATTCTACTATGTCCTTTCTGAGATGTGGAGACCAAAATTGTATGCAATACTCTAGGTGTGGCGTTAGCATTGCCTTGTACAATGGCAATACAATAGAGCTCCTGCAACAGGCTTTTGCTGTCGTCTGCCCGATGAAGGGCTCTTGAGCACCCCTAAGTTCCATGTTTGATATTTTGTTTACTCTTGGCTGGTCCTGAAATGCTGCCCTTCTTTGATTGTGGATTTTCCTTGCAATTCACATGAGGTATGGTCAAAGGAACACTCAGTCTTATTTCTAAGTAAACATGCATCGAGTGGACTTACAAGAGGCCACAGATCATCTAATCATTCTTAGCCAAAGGGGAGTACCAGACAACCAAGAGCTGAATCTTCTGCATATCTTCCTAATTTTTCATTGCATGTGTCGGTTACAAGGGTGAAAGCAAGCCAAATACACACACGTGAGACATCGCCATGATACATCACTCATTACTGAAGTATGCACAGAATCTGGCAGGTGTCACTACCTCAGTCTTATTACATTTTCCATCTCAAAAATTGTCTGGGCCTCTATGAACATGCACCTGTCCTGTACTGGATCAGCCAATGAGACACCTATCCAGCTTCCCCTACCTGGACAGGATATCCCTTGGACAGGCTATGGTGACCAGCCAATGTGCCTTCACTGTGATGGCACCTGACTGCAGAATTTCCTCCCTAGTTATGCGCACAGTTGCAACACTCTTCACCATCTTGGACTATTGTGTGCTATTTTAGTCTTTCTAGTTGTTTTTTATGTGCCTGTTTTATTGCAGTAGGTTTTCATTTCCGGGCCCACAATAAGCTGCCTCTAGGAATTTTATACTGTGGGGACACAAGTGTAATAACAAATAAAAAAAAATTGTATTACATTTGTAATTAAAAACAAAAAACGTTCTCTTACCATCATTACTGGAGTCTTCATAAGTGTTGTGATATAATTTCAATTCTACTAGCGAAGTCTTCATAAAATCACTGCAAATTTATATTTAGACACATTTTAGCCAAATTAAGGCAGGGATGGCATCAGGTAGGGGTGGCCAGGAGGCAATGGCCATCAGAAGGCCCACCAGGCTTTATTAATTCACGTCCACAGTATTGGGGCCAACAATACTGTTCTATGTACTATAGGGGGGAGAGAAATACCTAAAGAAGGGCTTTGCCGGAGGATTCCCCCAGCAACCTGGCACCAGCACTGAACCAACATGTTTATATCAGGCTATCCAGATGTGCTCTAGCAAGAAGTTATTGTTGTGACTTGCTTTTTTTAAAGAAAGTATGAGGTGCCACAATCTCCATCTTGCACCATAAACCATCACTGTTTGCACTCCATTTTTGGCTTTCACACAAACACTGCACCTCATAGTTCCCATGCTGTCCTTCACTGATCCTGCTCCGGATCTTCCCCCAGCCCTTTTCTCATAGTGATTGTGACCTGTAGAATAGTTTTATCTTGCCAATTCCCTGTGCTAACTTCTTTTATTAGAAGCTACACTTCTAGCATCTGGTTATTTCTGAGTCTCATCTCAAGGATCTCACCACTACCATCCCCCAGTCACACCCTTCTGCTTTGCTGCTGTGATCATTTATAGTCAGCTGAACCTCGCACAGTAACAGACCTGAGTCAACAACTCAGGGACCAAAACAAGCACTCATATGCAAGAAAAAATAAAGATTTGTTGTAAAAATATGAGGGTAAAGCAGATGAAATGCAACAAGAATGCTTGTGTGGACAGCATTTTGTCTTAAAATTACATTAATAAAAAAATCCGCACAAGCACAACCTGAAGGCCATAAAATTCATTAGAAATAGATATCAAATTCCAAATGAGAATGCATTGAAAATATGCAGTGCCGTATGTTAGTCACTCTGTAACTACTGCTAGGTGCAGACAGGTATATGAGCTCAATATTGAGATGAACATTGTGTACACTGCTACATACTGTACACTACAAGTCCCCTACATTTCTACTTAGAATCTTCAAACATTTGTGATTCAATAGGCTGTTCTTAGCAGTTTGAATTCATAATCTCTCTAAACAGACTTGAAATGAAAATAACTTCATAGAATGCACAGAATTAAATTTAAGGAGGTAGAAGCGAGGAGCTTGTATTTTAATAGGCATTTTTGCTGCTGTTTTGAGTACGTGATAAGTGAACACTGAAGGTTTGAGGTTTCCTTTATTTTTACTTGTGTTGCATTTCAAGGCTAGAATTGTCTTTTATTACAGCCTGTATGCTAAACAAGTGCTCTTCAAATGGTGGGTCACAACCCACCATAGAGAACAAAAAAGGGCCATTTCCCTAAGGCAAGTGACCCCAGAAATTACTGCCTGGCAGTGCCACAGCAATTGCGCCACCATTGGCATTTAGGGGCATGGGCCCTACCTGGGGGATCGAGGGGACGTCCAGAAGAGTTGAGGAGGTCCACAGCTGCTTCTGCAGGCCTCCCCAATGTTTGAAATAGCTCTGTGGCCAGATCATAGCTTAGTTCCTCTTTTTGCACAAAATAGGAAGTGCTCCAATCTGACCATAGAGCAATTTTAAGGATCAGGGATGCCCACAGTTACCCTTCTGGACACCCCCAGGTAAGGCACATCCCCCTAAATGCCCATGGGACCACAGTAGTTGCGGGAAACAAAAATATTCTGTAATATGAGAAGCACATCCAAGAAACACATTGGCCCTGTAATACTAAACTGGACTTGGATCTGGGAGAGGAGAGCTTAAACTTCACATCCATATAGTAGTGTATCCAGGGGAAATAGTGCCCAAGGCAAGCCCTGAAATTGCGCCCTGTGCAAACAGAGGAGGGGAGATCATGGGGTGGGAAGCCAGCCCTGTTCCACCAAGTGAATTTATGCAAAAATCAGTGGATGCTAAGTCCCCGTAAAAAATGAAAAATAGCATTCTGTACCTGCAGTTGGCCAGCTGCAGCACCATGCAACAATAGCCAGTCCTGGAAGCTCCTTTTGGCCCAGAAGAAAGTTCCAGAATTTTTTCTTCAGGCATTTAGCTCTTTTTGGCAGTCCCCTGAAACGGGTGCAAAAACGCACCATTGGCTGCAGCGTAGAAACATATCATTAGTAGCCCAGTGCCCCCATTCAAATAGCACCCAGGGCAGATGTCCCCATTTGCCACACCATAGATATGGCACTACATTATAACATGTGGTCTTTGGTAAGACAGCCAGTTTTATTGCTCCAGGTAGTGACCCATTTCAGAGGTAGCATATAAACAAGTTTATGTAGTGACATTATGAAGTATTTATTAATAAATTGGATAGGAAAGAATATCATGGAGCATGAGGAAAGTATGTCACCATTTCACTATTGAGCAATAATCACTTACTGGCCACTACTGTGCTGTAAGTACCCTGCTCCAGCTCCAGTTGCATACAATAGTTAGTGCTCTTGGATAAGGATATGGCATCCCCTTCTACATAGCCAGTTAAATTGGGCTGGCATAAGCATTACAACTCTACTGTATGCACACACTTTGATACCTTTCTGAGTATTTTTTTTCCATTTTCCAGGTGCAAAAGCCTAAAATCCTATATCACTGCAAGATACTTTTAAGCGGCTCAGAAAAACTGGTATAAAATGCTGTGTGACTTTAGAGAGAAAACATAGCCAACTTTTAAATTCCAAAGAAGGAAATAGCCAGGTTGAAGCAATTCAGGTGAAGAGGACACTATAATATTATGGAGTTAAAATAATTTTATTTAAAACAATGACAAACACACACTGCCAGACTTGATTTTCATTGTAGTATTTCTGGTACTCAACAAGTTCAGTCACTCAGTGCTTAAAGACAAGCAAGTTCCACGGAAGTTAAGATCAGTCTGAGGAAATGCACAAAACTATTATCAGTGCTTTGATGCCAAGGTGCCAATGTATCCAAGAGTGTTCCTGCTTACAGCTTCTTAACAGGTATTTAGTAACCCTTTCTTCCTCTGAATCTTGCTCTGGGATCCAACTTTGAAAAAGAAACAAATAATCTCAATTAGTACAGCATTCCAATGCTAGAATTACCAATGTTTCCATTCTGTTGAGGCCTTACAAAAATTCATAAGAGATCACCATAATATAGCAATCTCCAAACTGGAGGTCACTGCCGATGGCAAAACTTTGCCAGTACAAAGAGTGCTTATCATTCTGCCAGGGAGCCCTTCCAGGGGCACCGGGCTATTAATGGTGTGTTTCCACACCGCAGCCTACGGTGCATTTTTGCACCAGTTTCAAAGGACCTCCAAAAAGAGCCCCTGATAGTCGTGCCAGCCAGCCGCATCTGCCTGGAAATCCATGCTGGGGCAGTGGAACTCAGAAGTGGGTGGCAATTGGAGGGGCTTTCCTGCAGCTCCCCAGCAGAACAGTAAGCACTCTTCACATTGTTTACCGGGGGAAGCTGGACTATTACAACAGAAAACAATAGCTTTTAACCTCTTTTGATTTTTTACTTTAATTCCATAAAATGACTATTCTGCTTTTTAAAAATTGCTGTAAGCCTTATTTATTTACTTGTTTATTTACGAGATTTCTACCTCGCTTTTTACTTATATAAATGTAAAATAAAATGTTGAGTATGCTGTTTTCTACTCATTGTTTTCAGTTTTAGCAAGGTATTTAAACAAATTTTCACACAGTTGTATCTTTTGGCACCCTACATGAATGTTACTTATGCATAAAACAAAGCAATATAAAATCTATACTAACAAATCCAAAGCAACCATCTACACTACACAACACCATTTTTAACTAATCTGGTGCATATTCAAAAAAATAAGAATAATTCTCAGTAGAATCTGCTGACTCACCATTGATCTTTTGCATTCAAAAAATGTAACCTGCAAACTTTTGCAATATCCTTCCTTCAAGCAGTGTTTGGGGCTTTTCCCTTCCTGCCACAAGAGAGACACAAAGACACATTGCATATTTATTCAATGGTCAAGAAAATATTAAAGTATGACTTGTCACATAGCATCAGTGTATATTTGTTACTATGGTCTCTATAGTCTTTCTTTATCTAATTGTACTTTGGCTTCTACAAAATAAATTCCAATTAAACAGACTACACAGAATTGGTTTTTTCCAGGTAGTAAAGAAATATATCTAGGCTCAATTATAATTAGAAATACTGTTCAAAATGTTTATTCAACTGGATTTTCTTCCTGTACCAACAGTGCATGTGATAATCTTCTTGCAGCACTGGTGCAAGGTAGAAATTAGCAACTTGCTAGTTCAGTGCTATTCAAACTGTGGGTCGGGACCCACTTTGTGGGTCGCAACATGATACTATGAAGTCAATGTGGCATACAGACCACAATAATGTGCAGAAAAATTAATGAGTGGTACGAAATTAAATTTGACTGCAAACCCTGATTTCTCCAACCATGCTGAAACCACATTGCCTTGAAATCTGTATGTTTGGCAAAACTGAACAGGTAAAGGATTCAAAACATGCAGTGGTTATGCTATGAAATCAGTGGCTAAGCATATGAAATCAGGGTAGCTGCTACACTTCTAAAAGTCGCACAGAAGGCTTCACGTGAAAGTAAGCGGGGCGGAGCCTTGCTGCCAGCCAGACTGCACACGTTTTGCCAGAGCTCTGTCTAAAAACTCCCTTTTTTCCTGATCATGTGTGCCCCACTAAATCATAATTTTATTTTGCGGCACCTTTGTTTATAGTATTGTAAGCCAAGTGTTTTGGTTGGTAAATGTCCTTGCTGGGGGTAAGAAGTCAACATTTATCTGGAGGCATGGGGAAACAAAGCAAACGACAGAGAACCAGCCCAGCTGCTTCGGGGGAAGCTGCATGCAGCCTCAAGGTTTCTAAACAGCTGTTGTTATCCAAATGTCCACTTAACCATCCAAAAGTGAGTAAGACCGTGGAATTGGCTTCAGAGGGGACTGAGGAGGCAGAAGAGGGAAGCCAAACATCAAGTCATCCTGGAGAAAAGTGTGCGACGCCATTATCTCCCTGTGTACCTAAAGGGGTGGAGAAACCCAGGTCTGTGTGTAATGCAGCAACTAGCACAGACAATTTGGAACCGGTATGTCTAAAGGAACTGGAAGCCTTGTTTGGCAAACAATGTGTTTTAATCTCACAAACTCTGCTCACTATCTTCAGAGGCCAGCAGCAAATGGCTGGAGGCTTTGAGTAGTCAGCTGAAGGCACTTACAGTGAAGGAAAGGCCTCCCTGTGTGGGAGACAATCCTGGTATTTCTTTAACATCTGAAGTGAGGACGGGAAGAAGGTTGCAACCTTGTAAGATCTCCCTTTCTATCTTTCAAAGCCAGTTAAACTACGGCAGGTGGCATACAAAATATAGAGCAAAATCTTCTTTGAGCAGCCTCCTACGCTGTGATTTACATGAGGTGGATTTGCTGAATGTGACCAGATTAAGTTCTTCTCCCAATTGGCAAAATATTCTGTTATCCTTTCAACAGGATGTAATACCTCAAATGCTTTTTAAGATTTCCTCTCTTCTACACAGCTTTGGAATACGACTTAAGAAAGTCTATTACGTACCTCCCATTATTGACTTTACCTATTCTCGGGAGGCCAGACATTTCAATACAGATAGGGCAGAGGCCCCTCCCAACAGTTCTAGAACCTCCGAGCATCTGGATTTACAGTTTCTGGACCCTACGTTTGAACTCAAGTTGAAAGAGTCTTTCTCAGAGCTAGCTCTGATAGATCAGGGGCGTTTGATTTCAGCCCTGAAAGAGCTAGTGCAAGATTTTGAAAATATACAAGACACTTCAGTTTCTATTCCACTCTAGAAACAGGACGTCTCCCCAGAAGATTATATGGAAAAGGATATCTTATTGAACAGTAACTTTGCTAAGTTATTCAGCAAGCTCACTTAATGCAGTCTGAGCCTGCCAAGCAAAGTGAACAAGGAGGGTTAATGACTCTGCTAAATCAATCAATGCCTGTAAGAAATAAATCTTCCAGCTTCTCTGCCTTGGAATGCCTGAAAGTACCAAAAGTACCTCCCATGCTTGATTTGGAGAGTGCAGCTGTGAAACAGACACCTGCTTTCAAGGCTACTCATCCGGACCTACAGTGTTTAATGGACTTTGAAGAACAGTCTGTGATACCCCTTCTCTCTTCAACCTCCCTTCTCGTGCTGGAGAGAACAGAAGTTCATCAAACCTTGCTTTAACCTCTTGTACTCCCCACGTTCCTTTATCCCCTTCCTGTGTGGTGGTCAGACGCACACAGGGGGGTGTCTTTACTCTGGTTGACACCCAAGCGCAAACAGTTCCCCCTCTGCTTTATGATTTTATTAACCCTGTGGAGGATTTGTAGGATGATGAATCGAGACTCTGTTAAGTTTTCCAGTCTGGCTGTTTTCCAATTGTATATTGTGAGTAGGGGTACCCTTGGTTCCTTCATGAGTCTCAAAGCTACATCCTGTTCTTGTTTTAATATTTTATTGTCACCCATCATTGTGATGTAGTTAAATTATCATTAAACTTAATCCATTGGCCTACCCTTGAGTACCTTATTGACCTTTTTTGGAACTTGGCCCATACTTAGCCGATTCAGTGACCCTATGGAATCGAGTCTTATACTCGTTACTTTTTAGTCAATTTCTCCGCTGGTTGTTTTATGCTCAATTCTTTTTTGAACTGTCCCTAAGATATGGTGGGTATCTTTATATGCCAGCTTTAACGTGGAATTCTCTTTAAGTCCCCTAAATAAGGTATAACAAGTTTCCCCTCTTTAGGCCACTATTACCCATGTTATATGGGTGCTGTAGTGTCCCTCCCGCTTTTTACTGTGCCCTCTATGTGTAAATTTGAGCTGGTTTCCGATCCGGCTTATCTGTCCGTATGTTTGTGTTGTGCATTTGTGATGTACTTATTTAATGATTATATTGGTTTTAGTTTTGTGTATTTTGTCTAGTTGTTTGTGTTTAGCTGGTCGGATGACCGTAAATAAACTATCTATCTATCTGTCTGTCTGTCTGAAAGTAAGCGCCACTGATATTAACAGAATTTATTTCCTGTTAAACTAGGATTAAGGCTTGCAATTGTGCAGCCTGTGTTGCTCCCTGTCCTGATGAACCACGTACTGTTGTATATTAAGAACAGACATTTATTGCAGCGCAAGTCACCATTATTCAGAAACAAGACCCCACCGGGTCATTCGGGCTCACTGCCAAGCAGCCGGGGCTAAACCAGAACAGGGAACTGTTTAGGTTCTAAAGGCGACAAACCCACTCGAAGCCCGTCTCCGCAATTGCCTCATAGCCCAGTCCTGTGCATGTCTACGCGGGAGTCAGTTCTATTGCATTCAGTGGGGCTTACTCCCAGGAAAGCGCGCGCAAAGTAGAGTTCTATTCCCCCCGCGTCTTCTCTACCTTGACAACACAGGGGCACTCGAGCAGGCAGCACCTCAGGTCCTCGCGCACCCCGGCGCATGCGCGTCCGTCCGTCTCCTTCTCTTCGTAGTACTTGGGCATCGTCGCTATTGATTTTGCCTTTCTGTCTTCCGGAATTCTTCAGGATTACCACCTTTGCTACAGCACCGTTAAGACAGCGTCTTCCTCCGCTCCACAATAGAGGTGGCCACCATCTTTGTTTACCTCTCCCCTACTTTAAACGTCGTCATCACCAGGCGCTTGGGAATTACCCACCATGCATCGCGGCCAGGCAGGCTGGCTCGCTCTCCATGGGCTCGCTGGCTCGGCTGGCTCCAAACAGGTTAGATGAGTGGAGTCGGCATGAGCTCTATTTCTTGAAGCTTCCGGGGCACACAAATATGGCTGACTCAGACATTTCCCGCCAATGAGGATTGCCGCGAATTCATGATTCAAAATGTCCCTGCACGTGTGTAAAA
>JAJKFI010000006.1:9297801-9386414 GCA_029204185.1 Lerista edwardsae | reverse complement strand
CCTTTTATTCTTTCCTTCCCGTTCACACTTTATTTTTGGTTGTGTAGATTGCAAAAAATAAGTCTGTCAAAACAGTGCAATCCGAGTTGAAATAGACAGCAAGTAGCATTTCGTCCGGTGTGTTCAGTAATATAATTACGCGGAATTAAACCTTGGAATTGCATATTAACTCATAATATGGTTACCACTGATGTTTCTACACGATCACACGTTGTTATTTTGGTAAGTTTTTATTTCAGGAGTAAACTGTTCAGTCTCAAACACTACCAGAAAAGCAATCTGAAATGCTTGGAATCTAGATTGTTTGGGGCACACAACATGGCCGCTAAGCCCGCCCCTTGGCTTCACTCGATTCCTATCAATTTAACAGGAATGGCGACTCCAGTCATCTAACCTACTTGGCTGGCTCAAGGAGGTTGGGCCATCTAACATCCTTGGGTTGGGCTGGCTGGCTGGCGGCCAGCTGCGTCCTCGCGTGCGTAGATCTTCTGCGCGCGCCTGCGCCCTACTGGTCTGGTGCCGGAAGTCAGAGGGAAACAGAAGAGCGGCTCAGCTGTTGTGAGCTGGCAGCGGCGGTATCGTCGCCTGCGTTCTTCGTGTTTTAGCGCTCCCTCCTCCCCTCCCCGCCACAGGGGACGGAGCTGGGAGGTGCAGCTCCGCGTGACTCGAAACCGCCGGAACCTTCTGTGAGTTGTTTGTTTGGGTTCTAGAACGGGGATGGGCAGGTGGCGCGACGCTCTCCTCAGCTCACCTTCACAGGCGCGTGCTGGGAGTTCTCGGCTTGTCCCACCCTCTGCTCCGATTCCCCAGGAAGGCACCCGCGGAGCCTCCGCGCAGAACACCGGCTGCTCTCCGCCGCATCAGGTTTTCCAAGGCGGTTTTATCTGTCGTGAAATACATTTTTTTTCCTAAGCGTTATTCAGTTGGGTGGTTTGTAACTTTTGGCGGGGCGGATTTGCTTTGGCTTCGATTCTGGGCAGGCCTACTTGGGAGAAGGGCTTGTTCCTGTGCAAATGTTTGTACATTATTTCTCTGTCTCCATTTCAGATTTCAAACGCCACTCTTTATCGATTTGTTTCTGGATGCTCACATTCTTTCTGGGTGATATTTTTTTAAAGCTTGCTGGTCCTTATGTGATAGTGAAAATTGAGACTTTATAGAGGGAGTTTCCTACATACTGTTGCAGAGATTCCTGCACGTAGAAAACTAGATGCGTTCTTATTTAAGCCTAAGCCTATGTTTGTTTACTCAAAATTAGGTCTCACTAAATTCAGTAGGGCTGTCACGGGAGGTAGCTGGAGAAGGCAGAAGGAAGGGAATAGTGCTTAGCAGTTAACTTCACACACACCCGTCCTTCCTGTTACCTTCCTGCTACCTTTGAAGGAGTCAGTCGGTAAACAAACGAGGCAGAGGGAGGTTGTCTAGGAATCCTATTTAAAATCACACTGTAGTAGTGCCGGGAATCAATCTGATGCAACAACCCACTGAATTACCTGTGAATATAGACTAGGAAGGCAAAGACTCATACTTAGTAGATTATTAAAAATCCAAAATAAAAATTTAAAATTGGGGGGGGGGAGGTAGAAGAAAAGAACAAGCAGCAGGCTGATAGATAATTTGGCTGGATGGATACAAAGAAAAATTGTGACGAGATTGCATACAAGAACTAATGCCTAGGAATGAGAGCTGGTATGTTACTCAAGAACAAAACACACAAATCTCCAATGCCTTACTAATGGTAAAGTTTGTAGGTTGGCTTGGAGTGAAGAGAGAAAATAAAATTCCATAAATGCATCTAGCTAAATGCATACAGTTGCTATTGTTTGCTACTTACATTGCTGCAGGAATCATGGTCACTGCACTTACTGGAGAATAAGTGAGTGCACCTTCTGCAAACAAACACTAGATTTCACTGCAGTCCTGGCAGAAACATGTGCAAGCATCCTTCTGCTTGAATTTAGGGAATCTAGGTTTGATGTTCCCCAGTTATTTGACTGGAGGTGTAGAACCCACCTGATTACTCCATCCCACCCTAGACAGACAGGTTCGGCTGCTAAATCAATAGGTGCATGCCAAACATGTAGAATGACTCAAATTCACTGACAATGGCACTTCACAGAGAGACCAGACTTTGCTGTAAGCAACCTTTAGCCTACTGAAACATGTACAAAAGTTTCTTGGGGATTTCTTGAATCTCTCCCTTGCCAGGAGAGTGAAAGTAGAATATAGCCGCACCATACTCCATTGGTTACAAAACTGTCATCTGGCGAATTCTTGACTGCTTTGAGGCTTAGAAATTGAATAATGTACAAAGCAAATTCTTATATTGATTAAGATCAGGGACCACTTGTGATGCATGCAGTCATATTTTGCTGTTTTTATTTAGCATTTTTTGTATTGATGGTTTATCTAATTTTTATTGTGTGCATGTGTTCTTGTAAGCTGCATTGAGCAGCCTGTATTTTAGGAGAAGAAGGAAGATATAAATATAATATAAATAAAATTGGACACAGGATTGCTGCTACTGCACATATTTGACCATAGATCAACAGCTGCATACAAGATCTAAGCACATGCAGTTCTGTTATCAAGTCCAGCATATCTTAAAATATATTTACATGAATGTGCAGTGGATGCTAATTATATATTTTTCCAGGAAATTTAACAGTTGCAGGTCTAGTTGAAAGTGACAGTAGCCTTGCAAATAATTTAGAGTTCAGTGCCTTCTTTTTCTCCTGCCATCTTTCCCTACCCACTGCCCTGATGTAGAAAGTAGTTAATGCCTTCTACTCTCCAAGGGTTGTTGGCCTTTTTTCTACATAGAAGGCAATAGAGGCAAGCCCTGTTTAAAATCAGCTCAGTCCTAAGTCATTGCTTGTGAAGCTCAGGTGTTGTGAAGCTCACTTCTAGCTTTAAAGAACTAGCAGCCCTTTGAGGCTAAAGAAGGGGAAAGCATGGAGGGCTCTAACAACAAAAATGTAGATCAGGGTGGATTTGATTTAAATCATGATTTTTACTAGTGATTTTAATCATGATTTAAAGGCTTGATTTAAATAAACTCGGTTTAAATCATAATTTTTAAAGAGCAACTGTCATCTCTATCCCCTCCTCCTCTGACCCGCTGTTGACTCACCAACAGTTCCATTCACTTTAATGGGATGGCTGGTGATGTAGCAGTGACACAACAAGGTGAAGGATGTGGCAGGCAGCAAGTGAGTGGATGCCCACTAACAGGCGCTGCCATGATGGATCTGAAATGACAGGTGCTCTTTAAATGTAAGGACTCATTCTTGCTGGTAGTTAGAATCTTTAATATTACTGTTTGCAAACAAAATGAAGGTTTCCTATTTAGAATAATAAGCTGTCAGTTTAGTAAAACAGCAATATCAGAACCGATTTTAGGTTAATAGGTTAATCACACATAGTTGGAGAACTACTCAGATTATTTTATTTAATTAAAAACAATAACATTATATTACATATTCTTGTCTTTGCTTAAATATGTTTTCTTTTATTATTTATGTCATGGTTACTGTGAAATTGTGTGAATGCATCAATGCAGTGCATGTTATCTCAGCTTGCAGAGCTTGGATTCATTAAATGAGTTTACCAAAAATGTAAATATTGCAGAATATACAGCCTTGTGCTACATAACTAAGCTCCATTTCATGCTGAATAAACTAAATGTGTGAAGTGGCCTCTTTAAGTTTGTGCAGCTAGTCGCAGATTTTAAATTTAAATCTTGGTCTTGCTTCAGTGTTGACATCAATAGACCATGCAGTTATGTTGCATTGATTTCAGGTAAGATTAAACAAAAGTGGAGCTAGGTTAACAAGCAGTTTCAGTTCTCAATGTGCTTGCAAGGATGCAACCTGCATGGCTAAACATACTCAGGATTTACCTGTAAGGGACCTCAACGTGAAGTCTTTCCTGGCTGTTTTTTGCACAAGTGTTAATACTGGATGAGTTTTGTGTGCTTAAATAAGATAAAGATGGATATGTTTACCTATAAAGTAAATGATAAAAAATACTATTACTTTCTGAAAGCTTCCTTTTTAGAAAAATAATAATTGTTTTCTTTTTCTTCAGCAAGATGTTGCCTACCACATCGGTTAATTCCCAAAATCAGGGCAATGGAACTTTAAACTCTAGAGATGCTGCAAGGCACACAGCTGGGGCAAAGCGCTATAAATACTTGAGAAGACTCCTTCATTTCCGGCAGATGGACTTTGATTTTGCTTTGTGGCAGATGCTATATCTATTCACTTCACCACAGAGGGTTTATAGGAACTTTCACTACCGAAAACAAACTAAAGACCAGTGGGCAAGAGATGACCCTGCTTTCCTTGTGTTGCTCAGTATCTGGCTGTGTGGTGGGTGTCTGAAAAATTTCTTAATGAACAATAGAGTACTCAGGCAAGAGATGATCAGAATCTGACTTGCCCTGCTGCCAAAAAACCCAATTATGAATAACTTTTTCTATATAAACTTAAACTGTCTGATTTCTATTTAATGATAACAAACTTAGTACACATTATTTCATATCTGATGAATTTGAAACATGACTTCTGAACAACTATACATAGCAACACCTGTCAATTTCATGCTGATAGAACTGGCAGTGGTATGCCAGCATAGGAATATGAAACATTTTATCTGAAAGACGGGCCTCTAATTTCTTACAGAAAGAGAAATTGGAGTAAAATGTATATTGTTGAAAATGAAGATGGATTTTGTATACCCAAAAATTAATTGCATGTCTCTGCTGTTCGTCTCTCTTTCAGTATCCACCATAGGATTTGCCTTTGTGTTGGGACTGGGATTTGTTGAAACTATTAAGCTGCTGCTTTGGGTTGTGTTTATAGATTGTGTAGGAGTTGGCCTCCTGATTGCAACTTTAATGTGGTACGTTTCTTTAGAATAAACTGCATAGAAACTGCAGGACCCCCCTTTTTTAATGTGACAGAATACAACTTAATGGTTCCCAGATGTCAGTCTTTGCCTATACCCCAAAACATGCATACGTAGAAAATCTGCACTGAAATAACTATAGTAAATGTATTTTGAGATTAGAGATAAGTAAGCAGTGGTATCAGATGCTTGCTCAAATATCAGAATTGGCTTTCAGAAATACACAAATGGAAAACTCCTAACAGCATTCTTTTGTTGTTGTATTTGTCATTAACTAGAAAGTATATCTGTGCATTAAAGAGAACATGCAGAACATCCTAATACAGTAAGAGGCTAAAGAGAGTGCCCAATATTTCTTTACATAGAGTGGTTCACATTGCACCACAGATGATAAAGAAAACATTCTCCTCTTGTTCTGATGCTACAAGGAGAATAGTATATTTTACCAAAGTGTGTATATTTTGTGTTTTTCGATTAGTTTCCTTCTAGGGCAGGGGTTGCCAAATTCCAACTAGATCCAGTGTCCACCCAATCGTTCCCCAGTGTGAATGGCTCAAAAATGGTTCTGCTGGGGACGTGTCTGAAGACCCCGACTGCAGCATCTAGGGGTCCTTGCTGCCAGCCACTTGTGTGGAACTCCACGCTTGAGCTATGCTGGGGTAGCAGAGATGCATCTAACTGCAGATACCCCTGGGGGCTGAAGGCAGGTCTTCGGAAGCGCTCTTGCCGGAACGAAAAGTGCCATTCGCTCCAGGGATGCTTTTCTCTGCTGCAGCTATCTCCAGTTTGGATACTGCTGCTCTAGGGAATAGAAGCACTTTCCAAATTCTCAAGGACTCTTAAAAGGAGACGTAGGGCTTCCTATTCAAAATTGCATTTGCCTTCATTAAAATATTTAATAGAATTTGTTTAACTTTACGGGAAAGAATCATATGGCAATTGTCATGCTTAGCACCCTATTTACCTGTGGGTTTTGATTTTTGTTTCCAATAAGGTTCATCTCAAATAAGTACTTGGTAAAGCATCAGAGCAGAGACTATGATGTGGAGTGGGGATATGCCTTTGATGTTCACTTGAATGCATTCTATCCGCTTCTTGTCATCTTGCATTTCATACAGCTATTTTTCATTAACTGTAAGTAAACCTTCCCTATCTAATCCTGATTTAAGCATGTTTGCTTTAGTACTGTCTGACACAACTGAAGGAATTATTATCTTTTGCAGATGTGATTATATCAAATTCATTTATTGGTTATTTCGTTGGGAACACTTTGTGGCTGATTGCAATTGGCTATTACATCTATGTGACGTTTCTAGGATACAGTGGTAAGTAATGAAAGTCTTTACTGCCTAGCCCAACAGTAATAGGAATTCCTTGCCTCCCCAAAAGCCTTCCTTGTGCAGCAGTTTCAGTATTACCATCTGAAGTATCAGTAAACCTTTGGGTGGACAGAGAGAAGTCTAATAGCAACTGTGTGTTAGTTGTATGGAAGGTGTATCCCTTTGAATGCTCTGACTGGTGTTTTATAGTGGCTTTAGCTGGGACACTATGGTGCCTTCATCACCATATCTGATGACATTATTCATGCTACTGCTTGAACGTGGAGCTAATAGATATGTATTGTAAGGAAAACTGTTTGTGCTTTGACTTGGGATGAATGCCACTTAAACTTACTATGAAGTGGGCAGAATAAGCAGGAGGTCAGACTGACCCACTACGTCCTCCTTACATTAAAGCTATTGTTTGAGCTTTTAAGCATAATTAAGGGTCTAAGCAAGTGATGTTGCATCTTGTTAAGGATACTTTATTTTGTAGGAGTCAGATCATTATGGAGCTTGCATGTTAGAGCGCTATGGTACACTATGTACACACCTGGCTTACAGTATGCAAAATGGTCCTTATTTTCCACTTTCTCAGAAGCAGCTGAATGGAATCATGCATAGGAAAGAATCAAAAGGCACAATTATAAGTTGGCACAAGGGATGGATTATTGGCATGTTACTTGGATTGGAGGGGTGGCACTACCTTAAACTAGGAAGAAGCCTAAATAGAATCTTATCTACACTGTCTGAGTGGTGACCTGCTTTAGATCTATGTATGTGGCAAGAAGTAGGACAAGTGCTTTTAGAAAGAGAAGAGGTAGAACAAGTGAGACCATCAGTTCAGGGTAAGCAAAAATCTTGTAGTTCAGCCACCTCTGTTTTAAAAGTGGTTTTGAAATATACTACAGGGGAAGGATAGCACTGCTACTCAAGAAACAAGCTCCTTTAGATACACAACTAGTTATTCAGCGATGTTTTTGGAGCATGTGCCTATATTGTTCCAATTAATTGGCCCTAGCATAGGAGACTCTGGACTCTGATTTCTCTGCTGGAGCTGAAGAGTCCTTATCTATGAGAAGGGGTGTGCGTGTGTGTATAAAGATTAACAGTTTTGCTAGTGTGCTCCATGTTGCAGCAGCAAGTGCCAATTGTTCTTAGTGGTGTAGATGAATGCCTGCTCTTAAGCCTTTTCAGGTGTCCCATGTTGTCACTTGCTTGTTTAGCCATCAGTACAAGTACATACTGCCTTGAGTTCTTGTCTTGACGCTCTTACTTCTTTCAGCATTGCCTTTCTTGAAGAACACAGTCATCCTTCTATACCCATTTGCACTCCTCATCCTGCTTTATGTGATTTCACTAGCAATGGGATGGAACTTCACAGAAGCACTGTGTCATTTTTACAAGTTCAGAGTGAAATAAATTGGACTCAAACAAATGGGTTGCTTGTTCTGGCCTCCTGTACTCAAGTCAACATAGATGAGAGATTATCTTGTAAGTTTCTGTAAATAACTTTCTTCACTGTAGATCAGTGTGTATAAAGTACTTATGTTTTTAAAGCAATGTATTTACAACTGCAGACTTCTAGTCATTCTGTTCTGCTGCAGTTATTGCTAATGAATAAAACTGTACATTTGTGTAATAAAGATTTTTAATGACACTTTTTAAAATGTCTCACTTTAATAAGCTGAAAGTACCTGTGTTCCATTAGAAAACGTTCGGGGACAGGCTGTCATTTTAACTCTTGTCTTCAAAAGGTATCACCAAAGTTGTGAGCAGCAAGCTTCCAAGTTCTCCAGAATTCTAAAAAGCCAGATGTTTAAGTAAAACAAATCCAAAAGACGGAGGGCCATATTCTACAAGCACAAAAAGTCTGTAGTTTCTTAAAATGGTCTGTAGTTTCTTAATACTGTTTTAAGTTATGTAGGAAGGAGTTATGTAGACTTATTACACTTTGTAGCAGCAATATTAAAGTAGAACCATTCACAAGAAGTGGTAGATTTTAAAGCGATACAGACCAGCTTCAGTTCTGAAATGATTTCTATATGCTGTGAGTGTACAGCCTTCTTCTGCCTCTTGCTGAACTAACTGCAATAGAAAAACCCTGCTGTTATCTTAACTTCCTGCAGGAAAGTGGATGGGTGGACTTTTTTTATGAAGATAAAGTAAGTGGCAGTTGGAAGAAATTAGCATACATAATAGTAAGGAAGCAGAAAGAAGATTGTGAGAGGAATCTTGCAATGGGTAAAACTTTGCTTAGAAGGTAGAAGGACCTCAAGTTTAAAAGGCTAACCATATCCAACACCGGTACAGCAGGGCTGCCAGATCCACAATGTATCCAGGGTTGAATTTGAGCAGGTGAGAAGTCTCCTTGCAGTAAGGGAACATTTGAGCAATTGTTCTCCCCCTCCACTATCTTCCAAAACATGGTTAAAGACAGGAGTGTGTGTGTGTGTGTGTGTGCGCGCGCACTTTGCTTCCTTACCTCGTGTAGTGCCTCAGCCTGCTCAATGGGCCTACTCAGATCTGCACAAGCTATTTAGCAGACCTGAGCAGCCCTGTAATGCTGCTGCACCATCCCTGTCCCCCTCCCAGATGTGAACCGCCCCTCCTCTGCCCTAAAATACTCCCCTGCCTCTGGAACACCCAGTGCAAGACTTACCTGCCCCTGTCTGGCAGGATGCAATACCCATGAGGGCCACACAGGCGTTCCTGCCAACACTGCTTACTCACTGGATGTTGAAAAGTGCTTTGCACTGCTGGCGCAGCCCAACCATAAGATTGGGCTGTTAGTGAACATGCTGAATTGGCAGCAAAAAGCTTAACACCTTTGCAAAGTAGCAGATCATAATCCAGACACAGAAATTCACTTAGTGGGTTCTAACAGTAACAAGCATATTCAAGAAGGGACATAGTACACATCTTCCTAAAACAGCTGTGGAAATGGGTTTATGCTAAAGTATTTAGCATCCTTGTTAAATCTTGAAGAACCCAATGGAGAAAATTCTATATCATTAGCTTAAGAATACCAGAACACCGGTTTCTTTCAATATTTTTAATTTCTGATATTACATGGGCAGCTATGGCACATAGAACATTGATGAAAGGCACAGTTAACATGACCCAAATTGGTTTTCAAATGTAGCAGCAAGGTTAACAAAACCCAAACCTAGCTCTAAAAAACAAGTTTTACAGCAAGTACTGTAAATGATTAAATGGAAACATGTGGAGTGTCCTAGAAAAGGCTGATTGTAGGACCAAAATCACAAGTTTCACAAGGGCAAAAACAAATGGCAACTACAAAGCTGACAGACTGAAAAAGTAATCTGATGTCTAAGTAATATTCATTATGGACAATTCTTTTTACATCGTAAACCAGTTACTACTGACCATCAAATATTCATTTACTAAAATGTAATATTTCCTAGGAAAAGTCTCAGCAAGCACTCACACCTGCTGGCAGTCATCTAACTCTGTCAGCCACTGTTAAGGCTTATAAACATTCAAAATAGCATATTCAAACCTCAGCAAAAAAGCCACACACCATAATTCAAGTAAAGCACAAGTTGTTTGATCCTTCAGAGAAAGTAGGAGTGACAGTTTGAGACCCCTGTAGCATCTCAGTGTAATTGGAGGAAGGAAGATGTGTACTGCTGGTTTGCAGATTAACACTTGTGGCGGCCGGGGTAGAGGGAGGGGGGAAGAACAGTAGGAGATGATTTCAAAAGACTCCTTTTTACAGGGGACATTTTAGCACCAAAAATTTATCCAGCCACCCTTTAACCAGTATCAGTTTGACAATAGCTATGCTTATCCTCTTTCAAAGAAAGTTTGTAGTTCTCAGTTGTGAGATACAGAATGACAGACCAGTGTCAATAACTGAGCCTGCAGTTAAACTGCCTTTAAATTAAGAGCGTCAACTATTCAAAGCACTCAACTGTCAAAGTACATATTAATGCACCACAATGCTGCCATCGGTTAGAGAGAAATTTTACTTTAACTTTCAACACAATCCTAGGCATGTGTACTCAGAAGTAGGTCTGATTGTGTTCAGTGGGGTTTACTCCCAGGAAAGCGTGCATAAGATTGCAGCCTTTTTCCCCCCTGTGAAAATAGGCTCTGCCACTGCAAAAAGAACTTCATTTTACAGTAACCTAAATGACCAAACTCATGTTCAAGTTCAGCTCATTTGATTGAGAAAGTTTCCAATACTTATTTGAATAGCAAACTCTTTAGAAATTGCTTTGTGCTAAAGTAAAGCAGTGTCTATTCAGCCAAGTATGGCTGGCATCAACCGGTAAAGCCAGAGGCAGATCTAAGGGAGGGCAGAGCTCTAAGTTTTGCAAGAAGCCTTACCTTGCAGTGGAAACCACTCCTCTCCTGCACTGTTTTAGCCAAACCTCACAGGGAACAGCAACATCTTGGCGTTGCTTACTGGCTACAGCAGCAAGGGAGAAGAGGGATTTACATGACAGGGTAAGGCTTCTTGCAACACTTAGAGCTTTGCCCTCCCTGTAGGTCCGCCTCTGGGTAAAGCACATTCTATTGACATTTAAGTAAAACCTTCTTGGTGTCACACCCCTACTTTTTCATAAACTAAAGCTTTTACATTTCCTAACTAAAATCAAATTCAATTTCAAACAAAGTCACACTGGTATTGCGTCACACTTGTATTGCATTGTAATGATCTTTAGTACGTCTTCCAATATTAATACTATAGTCAGAGTGAAGCTAAACCAATACTTCATAAGGACAACTCTGCCATCACAGCTTACACCAACAGAAAACTCTGCACAGGCCCCTTCCTTGGCTGGAGCAAAGACCAAAGAGAAAGTTCAGCACAAAAGTTAATGTAAATTGCATACTGCTTCACTGATTGGCACATTCAGACGCCCTCATCAAATGACATAGCTTTTGGGGTTGAGTTTTGGTTCCTGATCTAAGCCTGACCCAGTGCTACTGGAGCAAGTAAATTGCCCTTCCCCTTAAATCTGGCAAGGTTTCAACTGTTAGCTGTTTCTTCACTGGAGGATATTCTCCCTAATTTCCAGTTAATCAATGCAAGAGATTTAGGGTTTTCTTCTATACAATCCCTGAACTGCCTCCACTTACTTATGTCATCCGGAATGGGATATATATTAGGAAGTTGTCTGTTTGCCTTTTTTTGGGGGGGGGGCACAACTTTATGCTGGCACTATGTAATAAGACATTAAGGGCCCAATACTGAGGCTCGTTTTGTCAGCTAAGTGTCGTGAACATGCTATAAAGCATGTTTGCAACACTGCAGGAAGAGGGAGCACTGAAGCTAGGCCAGCACTAGTCAGCACTCGGCCTTAGAGCAACACAGAAGGCCGGCCAGCACTCCAGCAGCACGGGCCACCAATAAGGAGACTCAGGGTAGGGGAGGCGGTGGAACTGGGCAGGGTAGGGATTGGGCCCAAGAGGGGGGTGAAGACAGCGGCAGAGCAAAATAATCAGAGAACCACTCACTATTTCATATTATCCTCAATGAAGTGACAGCATTGATTTCATATTTTATATGGAAACAAAGGGCTAGTTTTGAAATCGGAGGATTTCTTACCTAAGCCTAATTCTAAACAAAAAAGCTGTCATTCCCAATTACCATCAAGCATCCATTTTATCTGAAATGTATAATTATCCCTTCCTCAATACACACTTAGGTGGCAGAGGCATTTTAATGCGTGTCATGAGTAGTTTATAATGTCTTCAACAACCAATTACGACAACATTTCTCCAGTGCTTTCAGTGTCCAAAGCACTATGCTAGCTCAACAATTTCATAGGCATTTCAGTCTTGTAAAGACTCTTATTTTTCCTGTAATGTAGCTCAGTATTATCCTCATAGAGGGGATGTGGGGCTAAACCAGAGATGGTGGCTTGCCAAAGGCCACCCAGTAAATTCAAGATAGGTGTGAGGTTTGAACCAGGGTACATATTATTCACAGCTCCAGTTCTTAGCCACTATTCTTAACACAAGGTCTAGAACAGTAGCTCCCACTCGTTCAGGGGAGTTGAGAACCAAGTAAGTTTGTGTTGGCGAGCAGGGGGGGGGGCAGTGAGAGGGCTACACAGATTGCAGCACTGCTGCTGCCAAGGGTTTTTGTTTTTTTTAAACTTGGTCCTGGAGGCTCGAAACCCCCCTTTGATATCCTTTGCAGCCTGTTTACAAAGCCCTTACCTCCAATCTAAAACTACTTCCTGTTTTCCCTGAAAACTGGAAATAGCTTTAAATCGGAAATAAGAGCGTTTTACAGCAACTGTAGAGGAGATAAAACGTGAGCCTCCAGGACCTGCAGGAAGCCTGCACTGCCCACAGTTAAGTAAAAAAGCCTCTTGGCAGCAGCACTGCTATCTCTGCAACACTGTTGCTGCTATTGGAGCAGGGCCACTCCCCTTAGAAGGAGAATGCCCTGCTTCCCCCATCCCCATGGGTTGCAACCCACCAATTTGGGAACAGACATCTTTTTTTAAGAACGTGTCCTACATTTCAACTTTCTGCCCTGGGTAAATTTCAAAATTGCTTGCTTGCGTGTTTGTCCTTTATTCATTGGGTTGCGCGTTAAAGGAGGGCAAGACACCCCAAAAATCAATATATATGTATGTTTTAGCCTTTATGTTGTAGCATCATACGTTTTTCTTGAACATCCTACATTTTGGAGTGCTGTGTCCTCCTTTGTGGTTATGGTATTTGGTTGCCCTGTTTAGGAGCCACTGCTCTAGAATGTTTCTGCACAGTCCCAGCCAAACATGGAGGGGGGAAAAAAATAAGAGCTTCAGCAGGAGATCTACACAAATATAAATCAAAATAAATCACAGTCAATTCAAGGAAATCCTTTAAACAACTTCAGACTCAAATGAAATGTTTTGTGTCATACTGTGGAGACTTCTTAGGAAAAGTAAACTCAAAAGAAGCAAATGCAGCTGCCTAATCGCATCAATGCGTATTACAAATCATTTTGACCCTTGACAGAAGGCAAAGACAACAATTTTTGGCAAAAGCTGACATCCAAGACACAGAAGTATCTAAGAATTAGCTCATGACAACCACCATTTTAAGTAAACTTGGTTTACCTGCATGAGTCGCACACGTGCAGTTGAGGTAAAAGCTCAGCTTCTCAAATCTTGGCTGGGGTATGATTAAGATTTTTTTACTCTTATTAGGTACTATTGCATGTTTACTGTGCTGCAGAGCACAAAGTGCTTGAATTGCCTCTCTTCAAGGCTACTGACCAAGCAAGCATCCCTCATTCTTGTCCTTGAAGTACAAAAGACAACAAGCATTTGGATCACAGAGGCTCAAGCTCTCTCCCTCTCTCACTTCAGTCAGTTTGAGTGCAATGCTTTTAGCGGGAGCTGGGCCCTCTTTAAGAAAGAAAAATCACAACATCAACATGTAAAGGAAATACTCTGACAGTCACATTTTAAAAGCTCAGTTGAGGTTACTGTGTATCTATTTCTATTATTAGTTCTAATAAAATGGCCATTTCAGTCATTCCAAAAGACTAAGCAGAGTTCATACAAAAGGGGATGTCAAGCAAAATTAAAAATGCCAAAAACTTCAGGATGCTTTTTCTTACCAAAGGAACGACATGAGCGTGTTTCAGAAGACTCTACAAAGGTTAAAAAGGAGTAGCCCGTTATCAAAATTTCCCTTTGAGAGGGGAGGAAGCAAACCTCAAGTCACTGCAGATTTCACACACTATACTGAAATATAAAATTCCTCAACATGCTCTCTTACATGTTGCGGAGTGTGAGCATTATGGATAATGTTTTTCAAAGTCCTTGCACACCCAACTTATGCCTTTGAACAACATTTCCGAGACTTAGGGCACAAAACACAAGGAAGTTCTCCTGCGCAAGCCCCATTCATTTCAACAAGACTCGTACAAAAGAACTTCAGTGATGGCGCCCTTGGTATGATACAAAAGTGCTTCATTTGCAAACTCAGTTTAGCTCTCCTAATCATGGCAGTACATTACAAAATATGGTTATTTCATTATCAAAGCAAAATGCAGACTTAACTCAAGAAGTAAGGTAATTCATTTAAAAAAACTGCATCAAGTTATTACCTGCATAAAAATATGTACTTTTCAAATCATTTAATAAATTAAATATCCCTAATGCTTTTGAATATATATCCCTGATAATCTATAAAAGAGGGTTTGCATTAGCAAAATAAATGGACCTCCAAAAAGTACCCCCTTCATAAAATGTATTTATATTTTTTTTTTCTCTTCAAGGAATGTAACAATATGTACAACTTTTATGAAGCGTATCCTATCATGGTTGGATAGGTTAAAGAGATTGATTTGTATGCAGCAAAAGTCATGTTCAAATGGAGGAAACTGTGGATCTCAACAAATGCCATCAGCAAAGTATCGGTTTCTGGATTGTAGCAGACCCTTCTTGCTGGGTCAGTCTTCTCATGTACAGTAGGTTTCACAGGAGGTAGCGTTTCAGTGAGAGATAAGAGTTGGAAATAAGGTGCATGCTCAGTGTCTTCAGTCTGCAAGATGGAGTATTTTGTAGAAAAGTTCGTAAAAGATGGAGATCTCCCCTTTTCTTCCTTCCTCTTGACTCAGTTAGGGACCTTTTTAATGTGAACCTGTGGTGCAGAATTTTAAAAAAAAATGGCTGATAAATTCACACCTTTGTATTCGTAGGCACTAAATACCTCATAACAAGAGGTGGCGCCTGTGTTTTCACATGACAGGCCAACCACAGCTTTTCTACAAAATGGAAACAGGCACTTTGAGAGCTCTGGTCACTCAAGCACTGTTTCTGAAGATACGTTTACAGAATTATTTTTCATACTAGAATTCCTTTCAGGGCGCAATCCTAACCAACTTTCCAGCGCTGACATAGCTGTGCCAATTGGGCACGTGCTGCATCCGGCAATTGGGGGACATTCACAGAGGCCTCCTCAAGGTAAGGGAATGTTTGTTTCCTTATCTCAGAGCTGCATTGCCCTTACCCCAGTGCCAGAAAGTTGGTTAGGATTGCACCCTAAGTGTTACAGAAGACTCAGCCGACTTACTCTGAAACACTGTCTCCCATTGTTGTTTAGTAAGATGTAAAGTAATCCTTTATTTATAGCTAAATCTAAACAAAAAACCGAAATGTCCCAGTAAATCCAACCGATAGTTTTTCATATATATCTTTAACTTTAAAAAACAGACATGGGCAGCCAATTCCAATCTAAATCCTCATGCAGCAATGAAGCTGCACCAGCGTGGGCTCTGCTGCATTCCATGGGGGAGTTTTGGCTGCTAGATGTTTCCTCAGGGTAATAAAGGGACATTGTCCCTTTGCTCTGGAGTGAGTCCCAGCAGCTGCAAGAGGTCATCCTGGATCTATACCAACATTATTGCTGGCATGCTGATCCTTGCAGGTGGATGAGGCCTGGGAAGGAGTGTGCACTGGCATTGCCATTTCCACATCCCTCCTGGGGCCATCCACCCATCCCATCTCTTCCCCATTCTGTCTTCCCCCTATCCAGTTCAGCCCCCTTCCCACCTCCATCCTAGATTTACCTGCTTTGGCAGGTGTCCGTCACTGTGCTGGCGCCAATGGGAAGGTTCCGGCCTTTCCACCAGCACACCTGTGCTTTGCAGCACTTTTGCAGAAGCACATATTGACAGGCCGTCAATAGGTTTGGGCTGTTTGTTAAAAAAAAACGTTTCCAAACTGCACGTAGCAATTTTCTGAGACTTAACAAAATGCAAAGTGGCAGGAACAGAATCAGAATTAGGCACAGGCCCACATATGGATGATTCAAGCCCTAGAAGCTGCCATGAAAATCTTAAAGTATTAAAAAGTACAGATTTGCGCATTGATTATGCTGTTTTAGCTCCATATACGAATTGCATACCGAGGCAAAAACAGAGCTGTCATGCAACTCTCTCTTTTCTTATAATTAGCTACAATTCCTGCAGCAGGTCATTATTCTGCTCTCCTCACCAGCCAAGACTCTCTCTAAAGGCCCCTGTAAGAACACAGGAGACTTTGGGAGAAAGATATTGGCCATGAGGAGGGAGAGCAGACTACTGCTGTTGCATTTGGTACCAACAAGACTAATGGGAAGGGTTCCCTCAGACTCCAGTGCCATTGGGAAGATCCCAGCTTTCAGCTCTGCCCAAGGGCCAGAAGTAGCTAGCACCAGCCCTGCAGAGCCATACTATCCAGCAAGGGAAAAATTCACCAATTCACACCATGCAAGCACATGGTGTTACCTTCAGCACATGGAATCAGTATTCACCTAAGTTCAAGTGCATGGCTCCCATGGCCATAGATGAGAAACTGTGTGCGCACATGGACACACACACATACCGAATGCTTTTGAAAAGAGAATCTTAAGGTTGACTCTTGTAGACAGGCAATGTTATATTTATACAAGGCATTTATGTTAAAATCTCACCTCATTTAGAATTGCCCAGACAGAAGAATTCTGTATTACCAGAAGCCGGACAGCTGCAATTGGATTTAGGCGGGGATCAACTGTTCCTTCCGCTATACCACCTTTAAATTTTCCTTCAAAAAACAAAGAGAACGTTCTAAACAGGATTAAGAAAAGAAAATCCTAGCTACCACTTCTGGACATAGAACACCATTTAATTTAGGGCTGATTCACTCCTATAGCAGCTCTCCTGCAAGGGCTGTTAGCACACACTCACTTGGCTAGTAGCCTGGAAAAAACCTGCTGTTTATACTCTTATCTGTGCTGCAGATATGGATGCTCTCATGACTGCTGCTCTGGTTTATTCAATGATATCACTGACTATTTAAAGATTTTAATGTTTTATATTTTAATGTTTATATTAACTGCTTTGAGGTTTTCAGTAAGAGAAAGTTGGGATACACCTTTCAAAAATAAATATATGCACGAAGCAAAAAAAAAAAAACAACTCAAGGCTTAGGGCAGCTTGGAATTTTTCTCAGTCTTTACAATGGTTAGGATGCCACTTTGTATCTTCGTCTCCTGTGTGTGATGGCACCAGAAGGGTACCTGGCTTTATTAGTCCTTTGTCCAAAATGGACTCTTGTCACTGTCACCTCACCTTCTGTGGGACTCAGCTAGAACACTGGTCAAGATCAGGTTATAATTTTCTTTTAGTTATAAAAGAAAAGGTTATCTATTAAAATTGCTCTAAAGCTTAATGTTACTCTATTTTACACAGAATTACCTATTCGGAAAAAACCATCTTCTAATCGTTTCTCTTTGGTTTCTTTGCTTAATACCAAGTCTTCACCCTGAAAAAAACAAGATGAAACATGGAAACGTTACTTTATGTGTTCACTTATGTAAGAAAAGTGGGTTCAATATAATTAAGAGCGCAATCCTAACTTGTGCCAGAACCGCAAGGCTGGTGGGCCTGCATCACATCCAGAGTAAGATAGGAGGCCACTGGAGCCTCCCTGGAGCAAGGGCATGTTTGTGCCCTTGCCCCAGGGTAGGCGCCAGTCACCCCGATGGGCTTACTCGGGTCTGTGTCTGTAAGCAAGCACAGCTCCAAGCAAGCCACATGGACAAAACTGGGGCCGTGCAGCCTGAACTGGGGCCGTGTGGCCTGAACTGGGGCCATGCGGCCTGGGGCCAGAGGCTTGGATATGGCCTAATGCAGGAGTCAGGGAACCTTTTTACCTTTTACCCCAAAATATATTTAGATACGCTGACGTTACCCCCCCCCCCACCAGAACAAAAGAAAAAAAATTACATATTGGAACCCATGGCTTTTTATTTGGTTAATTAATGAGCTTAATTAATGCTATGTAAATATGAAGTTATAAAGGGTTTGGGAAAGTTAGGAAAGTTATTTAAATATTTTTTAATCTTACTCTTATTGTAAATATCTAACCTGCTGAGTTAGATTTGATTTTGTCATATATGCATGCCCGGCTGTGTCTCAGCAGCGCGACCATCCATTACCCCCAGGAATTTCATTTTTACCCCATTTGGGGTAATTTACCCCTGTTCCCAGACCACTGGCCTAATGGCCACATCCCCACTCAACCCCCCTCCCCAGGCCAGCACACCTCCTGGCATGCCCACCCCCACCCAGAACTGCTCTTGTGCCAGCCGGGTTTGGCTGGTGCAGAAGCAGCACGGTGCAGTCTTGAGTCAGCACCCTTGGGCCGGCACTGCTGCCAGCATCGTCCCAACAGCACCAGTGCCGATGCCAGGGTGCCACTGGGCCGATGCAAGTGACTAGCGTCAGCCCAAGGGTGCTTTCGGGACCGCATCCTAAATAAAGCAAAGATATTCTGCTTCGGTTAGTCACTAGAATAAGAATAAAGAGCTGTGGGGCAAAGGGAGAACAACTGAGTATGCTTTTACACACTTTGTGATTACCAACAATTTTTCCACAACCAGCTACACTTCCTTACATCAATAGAAATGTACTGAAAGAAAAACCATTTAAACTCAGATGATTATGTCAAAAGAAGGAACCTTACCTTAAAAGGTAGCACTTCCACAGTTGTATTCACTAAAATATCCCCTGGATGTTCTGGATTGCCACTATGGAACAGGTACCTATAAAAGAATAAGCCCCAGAACATGATATATGACTGACCACAACAAGTATGGCTGACCACAACAAAACAAACCCAAAACAAAGAAAACCCTACACTCATCTGGAAGATATTAAGCAAAAAAGAATTTAACAAAATATACAGAAAGTTGAAAACAATGTTCTTGCATACCGCTGTAAAAGTGATCGTTCTGGTTCCAAATGAGGCTCTTATGTCCTTAACAATATACGGTATATACACAATAATGAACTGACATAATTACAATTATGTTTAAATTATGAATCCAAAATCAATGTAAATCATTTTTTTTAAAGCGTTGCTAGAGGGTGTGGACTGCATCAGTTAACACACTAAAAAAAAAATTAGGAAACCAGTTTAATAGCCATTCTGGCATTTGTGAATCTTCACATGAATGATTATGAAAAACACAAAGTCAGCCTCCACCCTTTAAATCAAGGTCCACTGAGGTGATTATACTAATAATTTGTTTTATTATATATAAAATCTTCAAATCCATTAACAAAATATGTACTATTTTCTTTCACTTCTTTTTACTATTCATGACAAAAGCAAGTTAACGTTAAGCACACAATCTTATTCCAGCAATTTGGTTAAATGGAAGGTATTATAATTGTTCGCATGCCCTCCAGGGCTTCCCTGGGCCTTGTAATGCCTTATAAGGCATTAAAGATGTAACTTCTGGTTTTGCCAAAAAAAACAGAAGTTGCATTTTTTGGCCAAAATGGCCATTCTGAGGCCCGCCAAGATAGTGTGTATCCAGAAGAGCTTCCTTGGAAGTTTCAGGTTGAGCCTAATTTGGTTCAATTTCAACCACTATAATTCTTAAATCAGTTTATTAGGGGACCCGAGTTGAGCCAAATCCGCAGAGAATTAGGCTCAACTTATACTGTTGGAAAATGCAGTCAGAAAGCACCCACAGGAGACAAGATTCTGACAAAAGCAATCCACATCGTAGTAGCCCAGAAGCAGTGTGTTTTTGTTTAGACAGCTCTGGTCCACAAGCACATCAAAATAGGATTGCTCAGCCAAGTTGATTTGTGAATGGCCAAGCTGATAATTCAACACAACAATATGTAGCTTCAGAAGACAGTAAGCACACTCCCCTTCATAGCTGAACTTTAAAATAACAAAAACTTGACCTTAAGGGGAGGTTCACATGTTCAGTTTAAATTGGGGGGGGGGGAGGGGCGGTCTTTGTCACTTAACAGTAATCAACCCGGAAGTCAACTGAAGCCAGAACCATTGAGGATATTTCTCACAGCAAGGTTGTCAAGCATTAAGTAGTAAGTAAAACCAACAGTGAGCTCATGGTCAGTCCACATCTTGTATTAACAGCTTAACATGTCTACACCATTGTAGACATTGTAGAACTTGATGGTTCTTTAAAGATATCCGCTGTAATTATTCCAATTTACTCCACAAGCACAACAGAGTTTATGGACAATACTCTGAACTTAGGTGAGGAAGAGAAACCTGCTAAATTCTCGGTTGTGATCTAAGTGCAATATTTCAACCACTATAATTCTTATGTCAGTTTATTAGGACAAAAATTTAGAAGCAACTATAGTAATTGCAGACTTGTTTAAACTTCATAGGCATCTCATGATAGGGCATAAGCCATTCTAAAATAAAGGAAATAATGTTTACCCACCAACACTGAGGTCACAAGCCTATGCATGTCTACTCAGAAGTAAGTCTTATTGTGCTCAATGGGACTTATTCTCAGGAAAGTGTGGATTGGATTGCAACCTAAGTCATTTGTATAGATTCAGACAATGTCAAGGACTCAGAATATTGGAAGTCTGTATCTAGACTGAAGAACTGTTTGACCTGATGGTTCATCAGATCCCCTCTTTAAAAAAATTTATAGGGTTGAAGGATATACAAGAGTCAGCTTCATTTATCATTAACTGGAGAAACTATCACACCCAGCACTAATTCTACATTTATAAACAGGCAAGATGACCAACCTCCTGCTGAGCAATTCATCATTATTCTTCACACTACTGCATCTAAACACAATTTACACAAACACCCATATACTGTTATGGCATACTTTACTATCATTTTTCCTATACGTTTTTATACAAGACCATCCTTGTGAATCAATACACTCAGACTGTATGAATGCATTTTGCTACTCTTTATTTGGGTTGCATCTTAGGGTGTTTTTGCTCTTTTTTTTTTGTAAAGTGAACAAGCCAAGGCATCTAAACACCGACACTATGGTGTACTAGTAAGTATTGTGGGATGACAAGAGAAACCAGTTTCTTATGCCACTAGGTGGTATCTTTGCTTACAAGAGTGTTAATACAATTTGGAGAATCTAAAATGAAAATTGACTTTCAAATTAACAAAGCTAGTATGGAAGGATGTTCTTTTTGCTTATCACACTACAAAAAGATATTTGGGGCCCAATCTTATCCAGTTTTCCAGTGCTGATGCAGCTGTGCCAATGGGGCGTATGCTGCATGCTGCGGATGGGGGGGCCATCATGAGGCTTCCTCAGGGTAAATGATTAATTTGTTCCCTTACCTTGGGGCTGCATCAGTGCTGGAAAGTTGGATAGGATTAAGCGCATTGATTATGTCCATGTTCTGGAAATTAAATACTCAGATAGTAACAGAACAGAAACCATAACATCCTTCAAGCAGTATTTTAAAAGAGGTTGACTTCTGGCTTGCTCATGAGATCTTTTAGGGCGATGCGGAGGTGGAAAAAAAAGAAGTAAGCAAGAACACACATGCCCGTGATCAGGGCTTGAGTCATTTCGAGTCCTGACTTGGTTTTTTGAGTCACCGGCCCTGAGTCATGTTGGGGTCAGCAACATCCACAATTCAAGTCTACACGAGTCAGCCAAAAACACGTTTCTGGGCAACTTGAATAGAGTCACCACAAGTCAAATGCCCATCCCTGGAAAATACCTAATTTGTGCTCTGCCTAATTGTTGTAGAACATCAGTAATACTTGAGTGGAGCCAGCTGATGCAGGATACATCAAATTTAATATTTAGTGTGCCGAATGTAATGTGTTATGGAAGGAAAACATTAAAAGTCAAGCTTATAAATACTATATTGCAACTACCATTAATCTTGCCTACACTGGCCCATAATTGCTAAAATTTTACTATCTTGACATTATTGGCGTCCTTTTTAACAAGGGTGAAACTCCTTTTTGGCAATCTTACTATTGTCAAAAGTGGAAAAAAGTATTGTATACACTCGAGTATAAGTCAATCTCATGGATAAGTCGAGGGTACGTTTTAAGCCAAAAATCATGGAATTTGCTATGCCCTTTGGATAAGTCTAGGGGGAAACAGGGGTATCTGTAATTCTTTGGGTTAGATCATTTTGTCTGATTTTACCCAGCACAGGTTCTGACAAATGATCTACCAGTAATTGTAACCTAAGAACTGTACAGTCTACCTATTAAAGTGTAGGGGAAAACAAAATAAAATAGCAACATAACAAGCAACTATTAAACCAGTTGTTCCCAAACCTTTTAGCACTGGGACCCACTTTGGGGACCAGAAGGGATGTCATTAAACAGAAGGGAGACAAGGGGGAACGCATGCTGGAATAATGAAACAAGGCACACACAAAAACTGTTCAAGGCTAGAACTGATTAAGCATACCTGCCTGGACTAGAGGAATGCATGTCACCCTGTTGACCTCAGTTTACCTGCTTGCAGAGCCCTTTACAGGCTTGAGCTGGCTTCTGCAGGGATAACTGTTGTGCCAAATTCTCTCTCTGCAATCTTATGTTCACAGTAGGCTAATTAGTTTCCCTTCTATCATCCAAAACCACCTTCGTTTTGCACAAGGCACCACTAAACCCCATAACCCATGAGAAGGCAAAATGCAGTCAGCCTGCCTGCTTAGCCACAAAGATCTTCCTTCCTCCTCCAGTTGGTGACGCCTGGGGCATGGCAGCCACACAATAATTCCCCACGGTCTCCAAGAGCAACCTTAGTTCCAACCACAATTCCAACAGCCTCAACTATTCCCTACCCCATCTGTCCACAACCCTTTCCCACCTCTCTGCACCCACATCACTGCTCTTCCCAGGAGCTCCTTTTATTAGTAGGGAGCTTGCTATCCCCAGCTGGCTGCAGTTGTGAACTAGGGGCAGGCAAAGGCTCAGGGTTAACCCTGTAATTCCTGGCTGAGAGACAAGAGGCCACTGCTGATATCATTCCTGGGGGGAATCTGCTGCAATTTCCATAACAATTACCCCTTCTCCCTAAGTTGGTTTGTTATGCTCTTGCAAGGAGGAGGCAGGGAACCATGTGTGTGTTTTGCCTTCTCTTCCCTCAGATTCTCATATATGTCTTGAGAGAAGAGCAGCATACCTGCCTGGGCATACTACTTGGGAGTAATAAAAGAGCCATTTCTTCCCCCCCCCAATAGTTTGCACAGTACCTCAGCGGGACAGCTGTCCGGAGCAAAAGAAAGCACATGGTCTGAAAGCTCATCCTAAAAAGAGCTGTTTTCAAAGGAGCCCATTTACCTTTTGCAAGTGAATGCACAATCCATACACGTAGAGGTTGAAGAGCCCTGCTGACGCTCACGCGTTGCAGTAAACTGCTCACGCATTCAGCTCACGTGTTGCAGTAAACACTTGATTACTGACGAGTAAACATGACCCTGTTGCTCCGTTTCACTTTCAATACTTCTCAGCTTAGAGGAAGGCCTTCTCAAGTGTTTTCGGGGCCTATGTTCATCGAATCGGAACCATTCCGGCAGCGTTGCATTCCTCTCAGCCTGCCCTTTCCAACGCACCATGGCACGGCCGCCTCCTCACAAGTAAACATGCACTGTGGCTCAGTTTCACTTTCCATAGGACTCCATTCATTTTCCTCAGCTGCTTCTGAGCATGCTCAAGGCCAAGCATGCTCAGAAGGCTCTGCAGCTCCCTGGCTTACAAGCAGCTCCCTGTACTTGGAACAGCTCGGCCATCCACCCAACATGTGACTTTAAGGTATTTACTGTGTTCCTCCAAATATAAGTCAAGGCCAGGTTTTTCTAGTCAATTTTTAGGCATAAATTTCTAGACTTATACATGATTATATACGTACTTTGTTAACAGGATGACCAAGCTTATAATCATCTTGTTAACAAAGTCTACTTTTTTTCTACTTTTCCTCTTGACAAATTAAATGGTTCAGGTAAATGGACTCACCTGAAAGTGAATCACTTTCAACTATCCTGAAAGACATCAAGGGAATTTCCATATTTCTGGCCAGAATGGTGCAAAGAACTATACATTAGAAATTCCAATCATTCTTAAGCTAATGGAGAAAGGAAGCCAATTTTTAGAAGAAGCTTATCTGTTTGGCTTTTCCTAATACCTGCTTTTTCCAGATCCTATGGCTTTTCAGATATTGATTGGCCCATAATACGAGAAGCAGGTTGTGATCCTTTCCAGAGCTCTGAGGACTCTTCCCGTCTTAAAAAGGTAGGCGGTCTAATCAGATTTGGACTGTATGCTGCTGTTTGAAGATAAGGTTTTGCTCCTGCTTCTAACAGCATGTGCTTGGGAGCAATAAAGTCTGGCTGATAGCCTCCTAGACCCTTGGAAACATGCTTTAGAAAACTGATTCGTAGAACTTGGATCTAATGCAATTAGGGATCCTTCCCAGAAAAGGCAGGAAGTTTTTTCAGAAACATATTTTGTTTTGAATTCTGGTAAGGTCATGGGAGAATTACAAGTAGTCCTGCTGGTTGGTACCTTGCAGCAGTCGGAGGCCACCTGAGTTCCTCTTGCCAGAGGCCAACTTCAGCACAAGAGGAAGCCAGCCCTCATTAAGCAAGGGCAGAAAGCCAACGACTCACAAGGGATTAAAGCTAGACAGGAGCCTGCTGGGAATACCATGCTTGCAAAGGAGCACACTGCAGTTCCATTCTTTTTAATTATAGATTCCCGCTGTCTTCAACTGCATGTAGGAAAACTGGAAAAAAATTCACACCCAGCTGGCTCCTTTCCTAAAAGCCTGTGAATGAAACAGCATGCACTCCAGTTGCAAAGCCTTAGGCACAAAAGGAGTAAAACGTGTTTTTTTTAATCTTATTTTTTAAAAACAGATATTTGAAGCACGATATACACATACTGGTAAGTGCACTTGCAAAAGACTTTCAGAGTACTAGATGACAAACTAATTGCAGATCTTTTGGAAACCCTGGGCTAGTCTTTGAATCTCTGGGCTAGATCTGTGCCCTATCTACAGTGCCCCTCTTAGAAACACTGCTAATCTTTCTGTAGGGTACTGATTCCAAAGCAGAAACGTGACAGACACCATTAGCACATCACATAAAAGAAAAATGTCGGATATGGGCCACAGAAGCATCTTGCACTGTTTATGAATAATACAAAGATGGCAAAGGTAAACATCCCCTTTGAGTTATACAGGCATGGCCCAGTATCCACTGATTTGGTATCCACAGTTTCAGTTATCCACGGATACCATGGATACTGGGACACCTATTAAAAAGATAGGGGAACATTAAACAAAACCACTGATGTTCCCCTATCTTTAAAAAGGTCTCCCCAGTATCCACAGTTTCAGGTATCCACAGTGGGGTCCAGAACAGAACCCTAGTAGATACCCATGCTTGTACTCACAATACTAACATATTGGATTAATAAACCCTGTCAACTAGTATCTGCACAGTGTTTCTCTAGAGGCTGATTTAATATTGGACCTGGATGCAAAATCCATTTGGATGTGTAGGAAAATCTGTGAACCAGAAATTTTGTGTTCCAGCCTAACACTCCTACATGCTTTCCTATAATAGAACTACTCTGTAAGAAGACAAGCTACTTATTTAATAGCTACATGTAAACAATACTCTTAAAGGCATACATGATGAGAATTTTGCTGCTTGAGCACAATCATTTATTGCAACTATTACTGATTGAAATACAGAAATTACTTCACAGGGAAGTGTTCAAAGATGTCCCATTTTGCTGCATATCATGAATTTAACTTTCAAATGTGTACTGTTGTCTCAAGTTTATTCTGACAAAGTTCAGTAGGCGCTCACTTGAAGAGTGAAAAGAAAATGATGTACCTTTCTATGTTGACAGGCTTGTCAAATTTAAACAGGATATAGTCCCCAGCAATTGGTGTGACAGCCCAGAAAAAATCTTCTCCCATATAGGCTTTTTCAAGCGCATGTCCTTGGTAGACTTTTAAAGTTGTGGAAACCTCTGCAGGTGGATTCACGTGGATTTTATGCAATAATGGTTTCAGGAAGTCTTTATCCTAATCGAAAGGGAGACAAGACACGCAGTTAAGCCAGGAGTTCCCAATCTGTGCATCGCGATGCCCAGGGAAGGTGGGGAAAGTTACCAGGAGCATTGCAAGGCATTCTGGGAAGTGACCAGAAATGGCCACTCCCCCAGCATAGATCAGTTTAGTGTGGTGGCAGCAATGGCCCTGCGGGCACAATCCTAATCTGAATTTAGGCTGGCACAATTAGGCCAGCAAAGTTTGACCGGCACAAGGGATGCCATAAAGTATGTTTGGACCAGTCGGAACCAGAGAGCCCAGCAAACAGACATGCACCATCTTCCCTGACTCCAAGAGTGGTCCAAATGTGCTTTATGGTGGCTCTGGTGCTAGCCAAACTAAGTCCAGGTTAGCATTGTGCCCTGAATAAGATAGGGGGCAGTGTGGAGGGTGGGTGGTGAAGCCTCCCCGGCATTGGGCTTACCTCTATGTTCTGGAGAGACACGCTGGACTCCTACAGACCCACAGTGAGTGCAATCACCAGCCAGGCCACCTCTGAACCTGTGAGGTAAGCCTGTTGCCAGAGAAGGTCTGACCAAAAAGCATACTTTGCATGGGGCTGCAGGAAGCCCCATGCTGAGTGTACTTGCCGGTTGGGCCGTCTCCGAAGCACAGGAAAAGCCAAACACCAGAGAGGGCTGGCCAGCAATCATACTCAGTGCAGTGCTGAGCACGATAGCAGGCTTAGCCCTTCTTGGCATCAGGCTTCCCTCCCAGTACAGAGACGGCTTGGCTGGTGGGTGCAAAAATTATAGAACCTTTTATGCCAAGACGGAGAGAGTATTTTATTTTAAGTATTTTAATTATGAAGAGCTGCTGGATGAGAATTGGGCAGAATCAAGCCTATATTTTACAGTGCAAGGACTCGGGCTTCAGGAGGAGTTACTCTGTAACTCTGGGTGTGGAGCGGCTGCTGCATTTGCTCAGTGGAAAGGAAATGGTGCTCTTCATGGGCTCAGAGGCATGTCCAGTACATTTCCACTTTAACGAATCAGGAGTCACAGGTTGGGAGTGTGCTTTGGAGAGAATGTGGTGCAAGCATGTAAGCATGTGTGGAGGCTGGATGTTTGAGGTGGTGTGGGAGGCATTTGTAAGGTGGCTTAGAGAGCCTGTGTAGGATGGAAACAAGCTTGGTGGAAGTAAAAACAAGGTTAGTTAACCATGTCTATAGGGCTGCAGCCTCATTCTTTTGCTTGAGGCCCCTCTCCAGAGAAGTTCTTCACTTTCGTTCCTGAGTCCTTTTTGGGGGAAGGGGCCATATGTGGGAATTCTCAGAGCATTTCAGTGTCAGGCCTGTAGAGGGCGTCATCAGTAAACAAGGGTGAGCTCCTAAGAACAGCCCTGCAGTATTAGGCCAAAAGCCGCAATCTCATCCAGTGTTCTGTTTCTAAGGACAGTTAGATGTTTTCATGAAGCTTACAGATCATATAGGCAGCAGCCCTTCTCTGCTGCTTCTCTTAAGCACAGGTACATTACTTTTAAATCAAATTCAGTGTTGGCGTTTCCTTTTTGAGAAATCAAAGCCATGTGGATTAGCACCTGGATCAAGACTGCGTGATGGAGTGAACTCCCGTTGCTTGTCCCAGCTCCTGCCAGCCTAGCAGTTCGAAAGCACGTAAAAATGCAAGTAGACAAATAGGTACCACTTCGGTGGGAAGGTAATGGTGTTCTGTGCACCTTGGTGTATAGGCATGCCAGCCACATGACCACGGAAACTTGTACTCAGGACAAACGCTGGCTCTTCGGCTTAGAAACAGAGATGAGCACCGCCCCCTACAGTCGGTCACAACTAGACCATTCGATCATGGGGAAACCCTTACCTTTTACTCTCCAGAACATTCAATGAGTATATATAAGCTCCTATGAGCTTCACATATATATTTGGGACATAATGAAGATGTAATGGTTTTAATATCAACTTCATCTGAACAAAGTCCAAAATTCCACTGAGGAAAAAGTGGGTGGGAAATAAAAAGCTAAGAGCAGGAAGTATTTCTCAAACAGAGGGATGGGACCCACCTGGTGGGTCAGGACCTGGTGTCAGGTGGGTCATGCAAAGCTAGGAGCAGCCATCTTGAAAGCTTCAAACTTTACTTTTCCTATATTCCTTTTGTGAGTATTAACAGTTTGAATTTTCATGCAAGAGTTTATTTGATTTTGTTTTTAGTTCAGTGCTTTTACACAATATTTTGTTCTAATCTTGCTTTCTGTCAGGGATGTTTCATGGTTGTACAATTGCTGCAGTCCAAGAATGCCAGTTTGCATTCCAGGAGTGTCATTTTATTATGTCACAATGTTGGCACTTCCTGCTTGATTATGTCTCTTCCAACTATGATATCACTTCCAGGTTATTTACATCACTTCCAGTGCATCCTGACGTTCTAAAAAGAGGAGTCCTGGTCTAAAAAGTTTGAGAACCACTTGTCTAAAAGTTTTAGCTGCAGAATCAATGCTTCCAAACAAACTGAAGCATCATCTTGAAACTCTGCAACTAAGTGTGATTCGAAAGACAAGGAAATTTTTATAATATAAGGAAACTTAGAGAAACCAAACTACAACAGTCCACTTTCACAAAGCAAATCAAAGTCAATACTGACAGCTTCCTATCTTCCTACGAAGTGGGAAAATACGAATCCTATTGTATTGCTCAGTGTAACTGAGAAACTCCACAAAACTGCAGGAGAGCTGATTTTGCCTGCTGCTGTTGACATGGTTACAATCATACCAGGCGAAGATGTGGGTAAACAGCTGCTCAAAGTGCTTTTATCTAATAATACAAAAAGCTGGAGGGTAGATTATATGGCTGAAGAAATTTCCTGCATTGGATCAGATTCTGCAAGCAAACAAGGGCAGTTATTGTGCAGTATTTGTCACAACTGCATCTTTACTTCCAAACATATTTCCCTGAGGATGAAATGGAGCAAATGCAATGGATGGGAGACCCCTTTAATGCTGTGACACCTCCTCACTTCAGAAACAAGGAAGCAGAACAGCTCATTGACTTGTCAACTGACTTAATACTGAAAGTGAAGTTCCAGTCTCAGTCGCTGACTGAGTTTTACCTTTGTGAAGCTGGTTTCTAAGTAGTTGCAGTGATTCAATTGAAAGACAGGTCAAAAATTAATACTGAAAGGGAAATGTGTGTGGCGATCTCAAAAATAACACCACTATATGATGAGCTAAGCAAGGAAAAACAAGCACATCTGTCTCACTAGGATTTTTTTGCGTTTTGTCTTGCCTGCAGGGCCAGGCTTAGGGCAATTTGGGCCCCCACATTTGCAGGAGCCCCACACTGGGGCAGCAGGCAGAAAACCCACAGCTGCAGCCAGCACCTTGCTCTGTATTTGATGCTCTTGCATGGAATCTTCCATGCTGAGACATTATGAGAGTGTGGTGAGCAGAGAATTGCCATTGGACGGCACTCCTGCCCTCCCCTGGATCAAATTGGCTTTAAATTGCTCCCCCCCCTCCCGGAAGCAATTGATGGTGATGTTGCTGCCCGGTGCTCCACCACTGGTGAGTAGGGGCCTTCTCCACAAAAATGATTTGCATTGGGCTCTGCAGCTCCTAAGGCCAGTCCTGCCATGTTATGTTGCTCAGGAACACTTTTTTGTAAATAAAACTACAGTTACTAAGCCAATTGAACAACTCTTACATTTTCATTTTTTATATCCTAAAATTATACCCTCATCCCAATTAGGGCGGTAATTGAGGTGGGATGACATAATGGGGAGCCATAGCCAATGGCCATGGGAATCAGGGCAGTCGTGGGTCGGAAAAGTTTGGGAACCACTGTCCTACATTGTAAAAGTGTAAATTCTAGTTTTAAAAAGAGAGCTGTGGACAGTGGACTACAATATACAGTAAACAAGAACATTTAGGGCTGCACCAAACCATAAGACAAACTTTGGTTGCAATCCTGTACACACTTGGTAATCCTAAACAGACCTATACAATTTCTATACACAATCCTGGGAGCAACCCTCACAGAAGACAACAGGACTTACTTTTGAGTAGCCATGCGCAAGATTGTGCTATAGAAAGTACAAGAGAAGAAAAAACAGCATTTGCTTCTGCAGCCAGATTTCAACCAGAGCAATCAACATCCTAATAGCGACATTTAGACAAAGCTAAATGCCTTGGATACCCAACTTGTGGAAGAAACTGTACTGTATAATTTAATACACTTTCATTACACCAAAGTCAATATACAAGTTGAAATCTGGCCTTAAAAGGAAGGAAAAGTCTCAAATTTTGAGGACTTACCGTAAGTTTTTGAATCTTCCCAGCTAAGGAGGAGTGCAGGCCCACATGCTGGAAAAGGGAAGGCCTGAAGCGTATTCTTAGATTTGATTTCTGTCGATCACAATGTTTCTTGAAGGAAAAAGTAGGAAGAAAGTCTTTCACTAAAACAGATCAGCTATTAGCTTCATCAGTTTCATTAGTCATGACTCTAAACAGTTCTCTAAGCCATGTGATGCATTCTTAATACCAATCTTCAGTAATTGGCCGTATTATTTGGCAGAGGCGATGCTCTGACTTTCATTTGAAAAGTAAGTCTTCTTACGATTGCCAAAAATGAATAAATGGGGGATGACGCAAAGGCTGTATCAAAGAATGACAAAGCAACTTTATTGTAGATACAAGTACACACGCAGCAATGCACACAGTCTATATATGAAATTACAGCCGCTGTGCAGGCGGAACATGCATTCAGCTGGTGCAAGCTGCCACAAAATCACTGTAAAAGGCTTTGTGGTTGCACAAGCTCCCAGCGTGCTGGTGTTCCTGTTTGGCTATGCAGAGTACTTCTGCCATTCTTCTTCTGTGTGGCTTCATACATTCATTCACCAGATACAGCATTTGTCAGAAATGTTTAAAATACTGGAACAAACACATAAAAACAACTTACTGCATCTTTCTCAGGATTGCAAACTTTCACCCAAAGAATGTGATCTAGGAGCCAATCAATAGGTTTTTCCTTATAAAACATAAATATAAACTCTACAATGAGAGTAATATCTGGAGACTGGAACATTTTACCTGCAATAATAATGTATAATCAGCAATGGTACAATGCTTTATAACTGTAAATCCAACCTGCCTTCACAACAGGGCAACTACTGTTATTTTGTATAAAATGGTATCAACAGAAAATCCTGAGGGACGAGGATTACTGTAAAGCAGTGGTTCCCAAACTGTGAGCTGCGGCTCCCCAAGGAGCCATGGAAACGAGGCAGGGAAGCACGGAATCCTTGTGAAAAACCTGCCACCCTATACAATGTATAGTATTGTAGCGGTAATGGGGAGCCACCCATCAAAAAAAGTTTGGAAATCACTGCTGTAATGTATCAACTACTCAAATTCTGCACTAAAGATTTGTTGCATTTTGTCTTTAAAATGTTGCCATAGCCTAGTAATGGTAACTTTTGTGGTGGGGAGGAAGAGCACGAAGCATCATAGACTGAAGAACAGGCAGCGGAAACGGGGGACTGTCAGGAGAATCTGGGAACAGAGCTGGGCTGCACAGGTGCTTCCTTGGCTTTCAGGCATTTAACAAAAGCCAACCACATAATGTGCTACAAGTGCCAGAGCACTGGAGGCTCTGAGGCACAGTTCTGCGTTGACCTTCCCAATGGCACTGCCGGCTTTCTTTTGGTGCATTGAGTGCCAACACTGTCACTGGTACTGAGAATTCAGGAGTCATTCTATCCAGGTGAACTCTGATGGGTCTGGCTCCTTGGCCAATGTCCAAGGATGTCCACTAACATCACACGTTCTTTCAGTCTTCTTTTCATTCGTTATGCTTAAACATCTTTTAAAAATGAAGTGTCTCGGGATTCAGTTCTCAGCATTCAAGATTGTATTTCATTTTCTTTTGTGGAAGAAATGCAGCTTTCAAGCTCCTCAGAATCACCCTTCACACAGATCAGGAAATTTTTCTACGTGCTCAGGAACCCTAATGTACAGGTGGAGTTCCCCTACGCAAGGGCTGCCCCGGTCATTTTAACATGAGCACCACAGTACCCAATGCACCTGAATTCTCAATACTGATGCCAGTGGCCATGTCCAATGTACCATTAGGGGAAGTACCATGACAGGCCAAGCGTAGGGCACTTTTGCACTGGAAACAGCACTGCTGCTGTTAATGAAACATAAGTAACACCTCATTAGTGTAGCTAATGAGGTGCAGGGAGTGCAACTGCACCAGGTAACAAGATTTATTAGGAGAAAAGAAGTTGAGTTTGACACTAGTGGCCAAAATTGTGAAAACATTGGTAATTATGAATAATACCATCATGGTATATATAATTGGAAAGATACTTTAATGCAGAATACAACGAAACAAAGTGTCATGAAACATCTATGTCAAAAGATATGGCCAAAAAACCCCAGAACACAAAAATACAACTATCTTTTTTAAAAAATTGCAGTTCGTTACAATCACAGTTCTTAGGAATAATACGTACTATCCTGTTGATGCGTAATTTCATGAAGAATTTAATGAAACAAGTGGAAGTGTAATAATTTCATCATTCAAAAGTGATGGCCCCCAAAACCCCAGAAACACTCAACTGTGACGTCACTTTCTGTTGTGATGTTACTTCCAGGGCATCATTTTGCCCTCTGCACTGGGCTACACTTTCATTAGCTATGCCAGTGGCTGCAGTCAGGAAAAGCCCAGGGTTTATCCTTGCCTTCCTTAAATACTATCTTCATCAGTTCAAAAACAAATACCAGTGAAATTTGATTTAGGTTGTCACCTGACCTGTCCATAGACCATTGACAGAACTTCCTTTTGTTCAACAAGTAGAATTCTCCTTCTGGGAAGAACCCATGGAAGGAATCTTTACATGAGCAGAATGTTCCTCCCAAGAACCAAACGGTGCTTCAGATAATGCTCTGAGCACTGAGGGTTGTATTCTAGCCTAGTACATGGAGTGCAAAGTATTTCAAGGTCAAGTTGACCAAAGAAAATAATCCAAGATGTTGGCTGTGAACAAATTATTATCGCAGGAGCAAGTTATTATGAACTCTCTCAAGACAGAGCACCAGCTTTCCTAGAGCCCAACGTTCATGTGGAATATATTAAGTGATTGAAACCCATTCAAGTCATTCAGCAGAACTTTACAAGCTTGTGATTTGTTTCAGAATGGCAGCCAAGACTATAAAATCATTCCCAACTTTCAACAACTGAATTCAATGACAAAACATCTATAAAACACCACATGGAATTATATTAGAAATGTTACAGTACAATATCTAGTTTATTGCATATCTGTATTTTGTTAATATTTTTAATGTGTGTCCCTGAGAATCTAAGACAGAACGTTCTCCCCCACACACACATTTTCAGACCTACTAAGAAGGTATTTTTCTTACCAATGAATCCCAGCTGAGAAAATTCTAGAATCATCCAATCCTCAGAAGACAACTGAAGCGCAAAATTTTTTATTGTGCTGAAATAATTCTGCTTGACAACGATGTCATCCTCAAGCTAATAGAACAAATCAGCATTAAAGTTAGACTAGCAAAACAAGAAATGGAATAGAAAAAAAAGAGCATTGGCAGAACACATTTCAAACCTGCCCCATTCATCTCCAGCGCAACTATGGAGGGGTATTTGCAAGCAATAGATGAGAAAAAAATTATTTTGAGAAACTTAATCAACTGTCTTGCTTTAGCATTATAGAACGCAATCCTAACCTGGAGATAGGCCAGCACAGTTTGGCCACTAGTCAAAGGACACCATCAAGTATGTTTAGACCACTCTCGGAGTCAGAGAGGCTGGCACACAGATGTGCGCCATCCTCCCTGACTCTGAGAGTGGTCCAAATGAGCTTTACGGTGGCCCCTGTGCCAGCCAAACTTTGCTGGTCTAACTGTGCCGGCCTAACTCCAGGTTAGGATTGCGCACTTAAAAGTATCGCTGTATAATTACCACTAAAGTTATTTTCATGAAGGACATTAACCTTCCTCCTTGAAAAAACATTAACCTTGAAAAAACAAAAGCATTTTACCAATTAGTTATTAGGATCAAATACAAATTATGACTAAATACAAGACTATTGTTTTATACATCTCTTCTAACAGGTGTATTATTAGGCAGTAATACAATTATATCTTGTTTAGTTAGCCATGACTACATCCCAGTGAACAAATCCCATTAATTTCATTGAGATTTATGCTAGGTCCAAAACACCAAGGTTCCATTTGAATCTTCCTGGGAGAAAAAGGGTGGTGAGTTTATAGAATCTTCCCACTTTAGCAGTGGCATTGCATGGGTTGCCAGCGCCTGGGGCAAAGCAAGTATAACACCCCCTAATAGTTGGCAGCACCCACCCCTGAGGAGCATGCTGACTGTCTCTTCAGGGCTTCAGTATGCTTCGTTCCTGGCTTGAACATGGGGCTTGAATGTTGAAGCATGGGGCTGAAATTTTGTGCCCCAGGCAACTGCCCCTGTGGTTCTACCCACACTACACCACTGCACTTTAGCACCCTGAAGGGAAGATAGGTAAGAGAAATCTTATCCACTCCATAGGAAGAGTAGCCCCCAAACAACAATACCAAGTAAGACCAAACATTACTGACTACCACAAGGTATGCCAACACTATGAAATAGCTATATTTACACACACACACACACACACACACACACACACACACACACCTCTCTCACCCAGAGCTGACCAAAATCCATTACTCAATCCAGACTAGGGAGAAGAATGTTGGTGGGTCTTCTCACTCTGCTGTCTTGAATTCACTCTTTTATTCCCTTGGGACTGTTTCTCCTGATGTGGCTATGTATTCACTCTTTGTCTCTTAGACAAGAACATTCTATTCTATTTCAACGGGTCTGAGTTGGCACAGCCTCAGGAAAGATGCACAGGCTTCTTCTTTGCATGCCTGCAGCTTTCCCTTGCCTTATGGCCCAATCCTACTGGGATGCTGCATTGCAGGAATGCACATCCCAGCAGCACAATGCACTTTACAGCAGTTACAAAACATGCCATGCCATAGAATGCAGCCTGGCCGCTGCCACAAATCGTGAGCAGCGATGACAGAATAACAGTGTCGATCACGGGAGCCCTGGTGCTGGTAATCGACTAACAGCCCAATCCTATACATATCTACTTAGAAGTAAGACCCATTATAGGCACTGGAGCTTACTCCAAGTAAGTATGGATAGGACTGCAGCCTAAGTGATTTTCTTAATTGAGCCACTAAAAGACTTCAAAGTTAATTTGGGCTTCCAGTGCTGATCTAACCCCTACCCCACTCAACCAATCATGCAGCTCTATAGCTGTTACAAGATTTGATGTTTAAACCCTAATCCAGCAATAGGCAACCCAGCTGCTTGGCTTTACAGAAGTGACTTAGAGCCAGCTACTTAGAGCATGTGAAACAAGGCGTGTACATTTCTCTCCTTTAACTGTGGCCTTATTGCAGCCACATGTGATGGGCCACTAACCCATGTTTACAGAGCATAGTCATGGCAATTACAGATCTTTCGGAAGTTATAAACATAGTCTGATATTCAAAGTCTAGAAGGAACTCAGAGAGTCAGAGTCTTATTTTTAAACCTTCAAATAATGCATTTTTATTTTAAAAATAAACAGCCATAATGTCAACGAATGCAAAATAAAAATGTACCTAAGTTTATTTCACCCCTCCCACAAAAAATAAAAGCAAATAAATGCATCACTTAAGTGTTTTGATTTCTGATTTCGTCTATACAGTATACCAACAACTTGGTGTATATTACTTCTCATATATTAAGCCAAGACCAGTGTTTCTCAACGTTTGTCTCCCATCATACCACTTTGCACAGTCCACCTATAGGAAGTACCACCAGAAGTAACTCGTGATGACATCATCACCGGTTACTTCTGGACTGGGGGGGGGCAGACAGATGCAATAAACACCAGTAAAAGTATCAGGATGGATGGGAGGGCTTTTTTGAGTACGCAAACGGAGCACCCTGGAGCTCTGCCCATCGAGCTGAGACCTTCTACCACTGTTCGTCATGTTGTGTTGTTGGTCTCACTGCCAGGGGTCTGGTGGTCCTCTGAGTACCACCAGACACCACCTCAAGTACCATTGATGGTACAAGTACTACTGATCGAGAAACGCTGGCCTAGATTATACACAGGGCCAGCCTTAGGAGCTGTGGGCAGCGATGGGATCTGCAAATTGAGAAGGGGAACACTGAGCGGGACTTACGTGGGACTTCCACGTGATTGGCTGCCCGTCCGCAGCGTTCCGCAGCTGCCCTGGCCTCGGGGGGGGCTGCCCCCGGTTGGCGCCCCCCACCGCTGCTTGCCCAGGCACCCAGCGCGCCCCCCACCCGTCTTCCGCAGCGAGCAGGAGCCCCCGAGGCCAGGGCAGCCGCGGAACGCTGCAGATGGGCTGCCAATCATGTGTAAGTCCCGCCTAAGTCCCACCCAGCATTCCCCTTCTTAATTTGCAGATCCCATCGCTGGCTGTGTGGCCCAATGCAGTACATTTCTATAAGGAGGCCCACCCCACAGGACTACCTACTCACCCAGATAAGCGAAGGTGGTGAGGCACCTGGTGGCGGTGTCACAGCCAGCTGCTTCGGGGAGCCAATTTCAAGCCAATCAAATCAAGGGGTGGGTGGGTGGAAGGCTTCACTTGCCACACTCTCCACCCAACGCCTTGGCATGGAAGACTCGATGCCAGACTGTCAGACACAAAGCAATGTTCAGACACTCTGCTTGCCACCCCAATGTTGGGGGCCCTCTAGGTGCGGGGCCCAATTTGGCCAAATTGCCCTAAGGCCATCTCTGATTATACATACTGTATAATAAACTGCGCACGTGTTGTGCCAATCACTGTGAGCTCTTGCCACTTTTTAGCTATTACAACTGTCAACAGGAACTGAATACAGTAAATTTTACCTGAATATAGTAAACACCTTTTTCCTGTGCATACATCATCAGGAAACAGTAATCCAGATTTTGCTTTGTCCGCCATCTGAAATGGAATACAGTTTGATAACTTTCTAGATAAAGCATCCTAGGAGGCACAGAAGACACACAGTGGATAAGAGCATGTGAGGTGGACACATGGACCAATGGGGAGTGGAGAAGTGGTCAAGCATCTCTTTCCTCTCTCCCTATTACTGGAAAGCAGCAAGAACAGAAGCAATATCAGCCTTTCAAGGTCCTTCCTGTTGGACGTTTCACTGGAAATTCTGAGCAAGCTGACTCCATCAGTAAGGTCATCACCCCAACCAGCAGTTCCCTAGAGACCTTCACTGCACTTATTTCCCATCACCCACCCAATTCCCCTGTTTGCCCTGGGCTAGTTCTTGTATCCTCTGGCTTCTGCTGCCAAAAATACTCTTAAGCAGCACAAAGGAAGTGAACATGTACAACTCTTGCCAAGGGCATTTCTGAGGAGAGGCATGACTCATTACATCACTTTTTTTCTTTTTTTGGAAGAGCAGGACTCTGCCATTGATACAGGCCAAACTGAAAGGGTATAGAAGATGTTTCTGTTTAGTTTTTAATTTGTAAGCCACCTTAAGCTTCCTTTTTGGGACTGAAAAGGCAAGGTATTGAATTTTTAAAATAAAATGTGCAGAAATAAGATCTGTTAGCAGGTCTACTGAGTTTTCTCAAAATATCAAAATAGCAGTCACGGTTCCCGCCCACCCCCAAACCAGGTTGGAACTGGTGCAGGTACTTACAGTATCATGCCAATATGTCGGATTCAGTAGAGCAATGGTTCCCAAACTTTTTAGCACCAGGATCCACTTTTTAAAATGACACCCCATCGAGATCTACCCAGCTTAAGGAGCCTAAAAAAAGCATCTCCCATTCAACTCTGTTTTTATCTTTTTTACTGGGGGGTGGGGGGTGTTGCTTCTGGAGTGTTTGTTGAACTCCATGTTCATTGGATCGGGACCATTCTGGTGACCTTGCATTCTCTCTCATCTGATCTTTGATGAGAACCGAGACAGTTACCTACTTACAAGGAAACATGCATGTGTGGCTTATTTTCACTTTCCGTCGAGCTCAATACATTTTCCTTGTCAGTTTGGAGGAGAGATGGTTGGTGCCTGCATCCATCAGGACCATTCTGGAGGCACCATGTGCCCCTCATCCTAGAGGCTGCTGCATGATTTATGAATGCCAAGAGGTGTGGCTAAATAGTGATTGGGCTTCAGAGCTCCCACACACACAAGCAACAGTTTAACCCTTGATGCACATAGCCTAATCTGCCTTTTCCGTCTTGCAAGCCACCAAAAATTGGGTTGTGATTCATTGGCGGGTACTGACCCACAGTTTGGGAACCACTGCAGTAGAGTCTAAAAACTTACGAAAATCAACAAACATGTATATGCATCTGCTGTAACAAATTCCTGCCTGTATAATACGTGCAACTTGTTCACCATCTGTAATTTGGCATGCATCATGGTCAGTAATATGATACACACGTTAACTGAATCCACACACACACACACACACACACACACACCCCTTCAAGAACTCACCTGACTCTCTCTTTTGAGTCTCCAAATGTCTCTTTTAAGTTTGTCAGGTCAGGGTAATAAGATGCAGGTGGGGCTATTACTTCCACCAATCCAGAACTGATCTCTGTAGAAAACCTGTATCAGGAAGAGAGTCAACTCGATTGTTTTGTATTTTGGGAAACACTATACATCAGTTCCATGGTATCCGTGGGGGACTCCATTCCCAAACAGCTATCTGAATGTGCAGATACTGGAGCCCGTGTTAAAGTTTTTCAAGTTTTTTTTTTTAAGGGGGTTAAAAAGGTACCTTTAGCACCACAAACCCCACCAGCTGCAGGGCAGTCTCTGGGCTCCCAGAAGCCACTTCTGGGTTGTGCTGAAGCCCACAATCCCCTTCCCTTGGCCCTGGCGCACCTAAGAATGAATCATGGAAGTGTTTCCCAAATGTTTCTGTGATGCATTCTGAGATGCGCCAGTGGCGAGGGAGGGAGTCGTGGGCCTTGAAGAGACCTAGAAGTGGCTTTTGGGATCACCAAAGACTACATTACAGCCAACATGGTTTGTGGCACTAAAGTAAGGAATGCTTTTAAAAACTTTTTTTTTTTTACTTTTTAAAATATTTTTAAAAGGAACACTTTTTTTAGGAGCATCTGGCGCAATCCGGAAGTGCTTCTGGAAGTGCCAGAGACTGTCCCCTGCCATCTGCAGATGGTCAAATCCATTGGAATCCATTGGATTCTAGACATCCAGGGCTGGTTCAGATGCTATGGGAAACCATGGTTTCTTGCTAGGAGAACAAGCTTGGGTGGGACATGGGATTCCTCTTCCCTTTTTGATTGATTGATTTTTTTCGTGAGAAAGGAGAAGAATGGAAGTTTTTCCTTTCATTTAGTTCAGTTCCATGTTGCATACGAACCTGGAATTGTGGTTTATTTCAGCCACAAATGGAAGCTTTGAAACTCTTCCCATACAGAAGAGAGATGCTGGGGAGAGGAGCACACAAGGCTAGAGTTCATTCTTGAAGTGCTCAAGAACGGTTCACGCTTGTAGTAGAAAGTCATGGTTTTCTATTAAACGTGAACCCAGCTGCAGTGCAATATAGCAGTGGCGTCCCTATGGGGTGAGGAAAATGCTAAGTTTTGCAGGAGACTAAGCTCCCAGGTAACACAGTCCCTCCCCCTTGCCCCCAGACTATTTGCAGCTCAGACAGCAAAAGCTCTGAGCCAGCTCTCCACTGGTTCTACTATATGGTTCTCCAGAGAGAGCCGAGAATCCAGGAGCACTCCCAGACTGCCGGGAGGCGCTACCTGCAGGCAGTTGAAATATGGATGAAAGCCAATAGGTTGAAGCTGAATCCAGAAAAGACAGAAGTCCTCCTGGCCAGGAAATCCTCAATGCAGGCACCGAGTCATATGCTCGCTCTGAACAGGGTGGGTATATAAGAACAGATGGGCAGTCTGGGAGTGCTCCTGGATTCTCTGGAGATCCAGCTAGCAGCAGTGGCTAGGAGTATATTTGCCCAGTTTCGACTGGTGCACCAACTACGACCATACTTGAGTCATTCGGACATGGACACGGTGCTCCATGCTTTAGTGACTTCAAGGCTGGACTACTGTAACTCACTGTACTTGGGATTATCCTCAAGGATAGTTTGGAAGCTACAGTTAGTGCAAAATGCAGTGGCCCGGGTGGTTACAAGGCTAGATGGCTTATTCAGTAGGACCACTCCTTCAGCAGCTATACTGGCTGTCCATTCGTTTCTAATCTCAAGATGATGGTATTGACCTTCAAGGCCCTTCATTGCTTAAGCCGACCTACCTAAAGGACCGTCTTCTCCCATACATTCCCGTCAGATCATCGTAAGGGACTCTCCTTCAAGTGCTGCCTCTATCAAAAGTTTAAGGGATGGCAGCTCGGGGTTGAGCCTTCCTTGTGGCACCACAAATATGGAATTCCCTTCCAGAAGAATTAAGGACTACACACTCCCTAGTGCCTCAAAACATACCTATGGCATATAGCGTCTGGATGATGGTTGGATGTCTGTCCTCTGGAATAGTGCTACTGCTTGACTGCTCCCCTGGACAATTGTTTCCCCCCCCCTCCCACGGCCTAATGAGATGTGTTGGGTTTTGCCATTTTTTAAATATTTCTGTGTGTTCATGTTAAATGTTTTAATGCTTTTGGCTGGTTGTTTTTTTAAAAAAAATCTTTTAAACTTATTGTTCTTATACGTTGGAAACAGTACGCCTTACATTGTATTTTTCTGTAAGGCGTGCGCATTTGCTTCGGCATGGGATAGTCAGGGTATAAATTCTTCAAACAAATAAGCTCTCCATGCCATGAATGGTTCTGGAGGTGAGGGTTAGGGTTAGCTCAGGCTCCTGCAACACTTAGCATTTTGCCCCTCCCATAGGAACATCACTGCGATATAGTAGAGACTGTGTGCGGACCTACGTTTAAGCACCCATTAACACCACTGGGTAAATCACTCAAAACTATTGACACAAACACCAGTATAACAGTAGTCTGGAATTCAAATATCTGTGAGGTGCCTGCTATGCACACATTCCTACAGTAATTTCCTACCTCTTTTGAAAACCCACTCACTGATGGATCCATTGATTCAAAATCTAACAAAGCTACCAGAAGGACATTATCAGCCGAGCACCCTACAGTGGCTGAAGTGCTTTAGGCCCTTTGGGTCAGGTGCTGTAATTCCCGCGTCGTAATCTATCATTTAAAAGTATAATATGTCATCAGCTTAAGTGCTTGGGCAGTCTTTTCTACACTTTAGCACAGGTGTAGCTCCAAAATAGTTGCTTCAACAGAGGTGCCGTGCAATCCATTTATTTCATGCCCACATAATCCATTTACGGCAGACTGAAGCCTTTAATCCCATTTGCAGTTTTACAAGTGAGCCTATTTAATTCCTCCATGTAATCTACCATAACATACAACCCATGTACACATACAATTATTGCTTCTGACATTCAAAACAGCAAGACACAATTGGTAATTAAAACATTTCACCAACAGCTTGAAGAATCACTTACTCTTTTTCTAGACTTCTTACAACGCCATTTACATAATCAAGGTCTGTCTGAAGGGAAGAAAAAGATAATTTTTGAGACAATGCTTACTATTAGTGTTAGTTTTTGATAATTCAACTCTATTTCACTCACAGAAGTTGGCCAGGACAATTTTCAATTCAGGGCACAATCCTAACCAACTTTCCAGCACTGACATAGCTGTGCCAATGGGGCATGTTCTGCATTCTGCAGTGTAGTAGTAGTCATGGAGGCCTCCTCAAGGGAAGGGAATGTTTGTTCCCTTACCTCAGAGCTGCATTGCCCTTTAACCTTGCCCTTTACCCATTTCAGCTTTTGAAATGTACCACATTGGCTTGAAGATAAGCAAATTGTAGCGTCACCATAGAGTCATCTGCTTCTCCAGTCAGTTACATGTAGACTAAATACTACACTCCTTTCATATCAAACACTGAAGGACAATCCTGCAAATGCTGACTTGCAGTTGGGACAGACCTTGGCATCACTGGATGCCAAAGGGGACATTCTAGACTGAAGAGCCCCAAATGATGTAGGCTTTTCCTCATAAGAAAGATGCAACGGAACAACACATACTTTCATCTTCCCAAAAAATACAACATGCAGCTGACCAAGTAATTCTTCAGAAATCTCCCCTACTGATCGAATCTCTCACAACTATTTTTTCACTACTGCAGAGCTTTCACCACCAGACGAGCTTCTGGGTACCCAATTGAGCACTTTGAAAGCTCCCCCTTTCCCCTGGGCATTAGATCACACCAAGTTTAGCCAAGTTTTATTATTGTATTCTTGTTAGGGTTTTTTAAGAAGCAGAACATCAGCAAAGCTTTTCTCAACCACCCCACCACACTTGGTCTATTTATTCCTTGGGTGGTGGGTACAGATTGTGAAGTTAAATACTGCTACTATTCCTTCTGTCACCCTGCTGTACAAAACAATAGCTTAAGATAATGGAAGGCAGCTAAAATGGGGACACAGGGAGGAAGAAGGAAAATGGTATCTTAAGGCTTTAGCTGCATTCACCCTCCACTGTCTCAAAGCAAAACTAGTTCCCTTTCGGTCTTCTCTTCCCCCTATGTAAGAGGGCAACTATTACCAACTACACTTCCCAGCATGCCTAGTTTCATCCCCATTCATGTCACAGAAAATGGGCAGTCTTCACACCTGAATCATATAAAACTGCACAGGATGATTATCCTTTATCCAGATAGCTTGGGACAGGAAGGTGTCCCAATTTTTGGATTTTTCTGGATTTTGAAATAATTGCACAAATATAATGAAAAATGTGTGTTCTTGCTTTTCTCACTGTAACCCATTTGGGTGTCTGCTGGCCTCTTTGACATTTTTCAACCATGTCTGCATAGGCACACACCAGAGCAAAGAATAGAAGTTACAGCCTATGGGTGGGAATGAGCATAAGACCTTCTTTTGACAGAGTTTAAAAAATGTTTTGGAAAAAGATGTTTGGATTTCAGATGTCTGGATAAAGGATAATCTACCTGTAATAGAAATGAGTGTGTTATCTGGGAGATGATTCACATTTTTCCTAGGTACAGAGTGAAATAGTCATGGTACTTGTCACTGTGGTAGTGAGAAAACAATGCACTGCCACCAATAAACACAGATTATTAACTGGAAACACCCTAATATTCTAATACAGAGACTTCTTTTTTAAAGTCCTCTTTAATTTTTTGTTGTTCAGTTGCTAAGTCTTGTGACTCTTCGCGACCCCATGGACCACAGCACGCCAGGCCTCCCTGTCCTCCACTAGCTTCCGGAGTTCGCCCAATTTCATGTTCATTGCTTCGGTGACACTGTTTAACCATCTCATCCTCTGCCGCCCCCTTCTCCTTTTCCTTCAATCTTTCCCAGCATGAAGGTCTTTTCTAAAGAGTCCTCTCTTCTCATGAGGTGGCCAAAGTATTTGAGCTTCAGCTTCAGGATTTGTCCTTCCAGGGTGCAATCAGGCTTGACTTCCTGCAGGATTGACTGACTGGATCTCCTTGCAGTCCAGGGGACTCTCAAGAGTCTTCTCCAACACCATAATTCAAAAGCATCTATTCTTCAGCACTCTGCCTTCCTTATGGTCCAGCTCTCACATCCAAACATTGCTAGTGGGAAAACCATAGCTTTGACTATGCGAACCTTTGTTGGCAGGGTGATGTCTCGGCTTTTTATTAAGTTGTCTAGGTTCACCATAGCTTTCTTCCCAAGAAGTAAACGTCTTTTAATTTCATGGCTACAGTCATGTTTAATACAGCCCGACAAAACCCACTCTTTGGCATGCTGTTCTGTAGTAGACTGCATCAAATACAGGTTGCATGACTTTCATGCTCACTCAATTGCCACTCCAGGCTCAACACCAACAGCAGCTTCCATTACTAAACAAACACTAGATGGATTTACTGCAACACTCTAGCCTTATATTTGCAGAGCTGGCCTTCCTGGTTAGCAAGGTATGTTTTTCCCATATGGTAAGAAGACGCCACAATACACTCATTCTGTGCCATTTAAGTCGTCTTACAAAGACGCACATTTATACTTTTAATGAGGTTTGCTTAAGCAATTTTCTTTCAAGCCCCACAGTTATGAATTTATATGGTCTAAGAAAAAAAATCAGTCATTTCTTTGCATTTCCATTTGGCTATCAGGAAAAGCTGTTCTCTCGGCTCTGTTAATGCACGGCCAGCCACATTCAAACCTTTCCATGATGCTGCCACTAGTTCAATCACAGAGTCAACAGCATAACCATATGCTGTTCTCTCCTCACCACATCCGTTTTATTTTAATGGGCAATACATGACCAAACACTAAACATTAAAAACAAATGTCGTAGTCTGGATGAGCTCCAGAAACAGTCCCCAGGTGGCCTCCAGAGTCTTCTGCAAGCTGCACAAACCACAGGGCACCTCCCCACCCCCTTCGCCTTATGGAAGCTGCCTCCTAAAAAGCCATAGCTGGGAGATGCATTAACCTCTGCAACTGCATGGGAAGTGACATTGGGGTGGTGGTGGCTGCAGAGATTAAAGGAGGAGTAACCAAAGACGGGAAGAGAACCTCTAGCAGAGAATGAGCCTTCACTGGTGGCTCCCCTTATAGCTTCTGCATATTCCCCCCTTCCACGCCACATCTCATGCCCAATCCTCAGTAGCAGTTTTTGGGGAGGGGCTTCATTGAGATTGGGGTGAAGTAGGTGGCTTGCGCTCACACCAAAGCAAGACTATGCATGCTACCCCAGCTTTTGCACTGCAACACTACATACATTTATTTAGGAGTAAATCCTCCGAACTAAACTGCTCCCCTCCATGCAAAGGCAATCCTACGTAAGTTTTCTCTGAAGTAACTTTCACTGTATTCAATGGAGGTTATTCCTAGGTAAGGGTACATAGAAGATTAGCCTCAAATCAAACTTCATTTTTCCTGAATGGTGCCCCTGTGTTTTCTCCTTTGGAGGCTTCACTGTTTTATGTTGAAAGCATGACCTAGACAAAAAGCTATTTCAAAGCTAATTTCTTAAATGACAGCAGGGGCGTATATTACCTGTGGCAACCCATGGCATGAGCCATGGGCACCATTCTTCGGGGGGGGGGGCACCATGGCGCCCCCGGGCCCCACCCCCTGCAACGTCTCAGCTCGGGTTTTGCCGCTCTGTGAGCCAGGAGGCACACCACGGCTTGCCGTCTTTTCTTGCCTCCCGCTGAGACTTTAAGGCCAGCCGCCTTAAAGCCCCAGCCTTAAAGCCTTAAAGTCCCAGCGGAAGGCAGGAAAAGACGACAAGCTGCGACGTGGCATTCCCCCCCCAGGAGACAAGGAGGTGGGGCTTGGCTTCTGCCCACCATGTTATCTGACATGGCGGACAGAAGCCACACCCTGCAATGTCATGACGTCACGACGTCATGATGCTGGGTGCCATGGGCGCGGTTTCACCTTGGTACACCTCTGAATGACAGAATAAATTCCACGTTCCTAGACGTGCTTGAATACCAGTGAAAGAAAATCATCTCAATTAAAGAGTAGCAAGTTAAGATCTCAACACATTTGGTGTATTTTATGTTCATAGTCTAGTAGGATTGATTAATTTTTAAGCAATATGCCTACAAAATATTTTAACTACTGATCTGCTGTGAGCAGCCCAATCCTAACCTGGGTTGCAACCTGCACTGCAATCTTATGGCACAAAGCGCTGGGCCAGTCCAGGCGCAGCACTGGGTTATGATTGCACTCTAAATTTAAGTAAAAAGTTGATTTGAACTGAGCCTGAGACTTTGGCAATAATTGTAGAATAAGTCATTGTGTCTTAGCAACTTATTAAGGATTCATTTCACACCTTCCAAACAAATGTGGAACCAGAGTCCGTAACAATGAAGCTGTTGTGCATTCTAATTGTTCCCCACAAATAAGCCAGCAACATGATAGGTCTTGACTGATATTGATTTCTGCTGGCAAGACCGGTTTTATTTGTGTTTAAACCTCCTGACTACTATTAATAAGTCACTTGAATAATCATTTGTTAATATGCATGATTTATTCTCCTATTTAACAGGAAAAGAGAAAAATCAGGAAAAGAACAAAAGAATCTGAAATGCCAACTAGTCACTGAAAAGTGACTAAACCCCACAGATTTTTACAACCTGTCTGCTGTTGGCCCAAGGTCACATTGGAAAAAATTATGCAGCACTGGACTACGGAACAAGTAGCATGCAGGTGGTTTTAACTGTACTTGTTTGAGTCTCTTCCTTATTATTCCTTCTTCTCTCCATTTGTTATTGCACTCACTGTTGAACATTGGATTGTAAGGGCCTTGGGACAGAGACCTGTCTATTTTGCTCATGTTTATTTTCATTCATTTATATAGTCTACCTTTTGCATATTCCCAGTTCTAAGTAAATAATACATTCCATGAAGCACCATGGAAACCAATTATATTCTTAGAGCCTCATCCTAAACTCTGCTGCATAGTAACAAAACAGTGGATCAGGCTACACAGACCCCCTCCCCCTCCCACACACACACACACACCCTGGAAAGTTCAAGGGAAATCAATGAACTCTTTCTACAGTGCAGGGAACCAACTACATTCTTCTGAGCAATGGGGCAGGAAGAATCCCAGTTTGTTCCTAAGAAGCTTTTATGGGGCCAAGAGTACTACTGGCCACTTGCACCTTAAAGGCTGCCAGAATGTACTTTCACACCCAATGCTATGGCACACGTGGTGACTGGCAGAATTGGTTTCCTCTTGCAGTATAATTATAGGCAAACTCTTTCCTGTTTGCTGTACACAGGATGCCGCAGTAACTGTGGTAATTTAACCCTCTTTACAGGGCACAACAACACCTGGTTAACAGCAATTATCTTTCACATCTCTAGGGTGGGGAAAGAAGACAATCCACTAACTCTGCATTTGAAAAAGGGGGTGGCGGTTTTAAAATCTTGCAAAAAATATATTTGAATCTTAAAGATAAGACACAGGTTTGAATGTCATTCTTCCTTCTGGACTCAGGCTTGGCCTGGGCAATGATGATAGCCTGCCCAGCCCCCAACAGAGAGGCAGCCAATAAGCTGCCCTCCTTTTCCCGCCTCTGCCTGCCACGGCCAGAATGTCGTATAAAGGGGGGTGTTGCTCCAATGCAGCCTCACTCTCAAGCCCTCTTTGTGTCCTGAAATCAGACAACTGTAATTATTTCAATTTTAAATATTTTTCAGAGGGAAAAGAGCAGTTATACATTTCTCTTTTTATGACCCTTAGAGGTATGTTGGAAACAGCTTGAAAATAGGACAGTGGCTTACCTCTCCTATGAAGACAACCATAACACAATCCAATTTCTCTTCTGGAGATAGCTTATCAATCAGAGAGTGAAGAGTCTCTGTAAGATAAGATTTTACTTTTCTCTTGACAGTAGGAATTCCCATTACGATAGAAACTGAAACAAAAAAAACCAGAAAAATTGACATTATAATGGGAAAAAGAGTTTGTTAGGTAACACTTAGGGGAAAAAAACAACCCATACACCTCAGAACACGTTAAGGGACAAAAATGAATAAAAAGTATCCACAGAGTTTCAGAACTACAAATATAAAAATATATTGAATAAAAGACTACATTAATCCATATAAAGAGTAGAGCTGAAAAATAATCATCCTATTAATGCAACTTTTGTTGTCAAATCTGGTTTCACTGAGATTTAAACAAAGGAAGAGGTATTTTATGCCTCAGTAAAAAGAAAAAACTCCCAGCAGAAAATATTAGTTTTGTTCCAAAGTTGGGCTCTTCAAGTTAACTGCCAGAACCCTTGTTTCAAGAAACAACTTATAATTTGCCTTCTTTGTACTTGCAAAAGCCCATTGTCTATCATTACTACAAATATTAGCAAGAACACAACTGCCTCTACCCTCCTCACTCCTTGTAATCAAAAAATGTTTAGTATTTCTAATGCATGACAGCAAAGTATACCCTCTAAACCTGAAAATCCACAAAACACAATTCAAAGGATATAAATGGATAGGGACAATCCAATTTTCCAGCACCACCTTACCAACAGGTCCTGCAGAGAGTGTGTGTGTGTGTGTGTGTGTGTCATGGAGCCTCCTCAAGGTGGGCTAAACATTTGTTCCTTTACTTCTGGGTTGCATTAGGGCTGCATTGGTACTGAAAAGTTGGATAGGATTGCCCCCCCCAAGTTATTTAAAAAACCCACACCATTACAAAGTTTCAATAAGATGCTATTGGCTGTATCGCTCACCTAATTTGCCTCATGAGAAGCTTAGGATTTTCATTTTTTGGTGACAAATTATCGCAACAGAGTACTGAACAAATTTCCATTGAAGCAACTCCCATGCGCACACACACACACACACACACACACACACAAGTCAAAATGCTTGATCATGTGCCCTTCATACCTGACATGCAGTACCACAAACACACCTTGTTAAATTAGATCTGCACAAAGTCCACAAGATGCAAAAATCTGAATATAACTTTAATTCTTTTGTACATTCAATCAGGCAAACCAACAGAAGTTTAGGATCAGAACAGAGGAAGCAATACAAGCAGAACGTTGTTCAAGAACTGTGCACTCCCTATTGGAGCCTATCGATCAATTGAGTTGAAGTGACATTCAATAGCATCAAATGCTTAATGGAATCCAAAGTCAAACACAGTGAGCTTGGTCAGCCACACTTAATCTGGACTGAGACCTTAATGCACACTCACATGCACATGTGCACCTACACAAACAAAGTGGGGCTTTTTACAGCAGCAAGCCTCAGCTGCATAAAATGTTGTTTCTGTGGATTAGTTCACACTCTACAATGATTCTGGATATAAACCTCCATGTAGGAAACACACATTTACCAAAGTGTCTGAACTGCATTGCAAGCTTTTTTGGCCATGTGTGTAATGCCCAGTCCAATAACCCAGAAATCAGATTTGCTAATGAAGCATGGGGGAAAGAAATATAATACAGATGTGCCCAGTGTCCGTGGGGGATAGGTTCCTTCCCCTGTGGATAATGGAAACTGCAGATAAGAGGGAACCCTATGTTAAGTATATGGTTCTCCCTTTCCTGCCCCCCAAGCAAGAAGGCTTTTTAGTGACCCAAAGTAAGAATAAAGGAAGGTAAGGGGGCCCCAATACATGGATAATTGAAACCATGAATATGGGATTCGTGGATACAGGGACCCACCTATAGTCTCCATTGTGCAGGTTATCAGATGCATTTGAAAGTCTTTTGCTTGATCAGGGTGAATTTACCTTTTACTGGAATTACAGGTACAGTTCAAACACTTGCAAAAGCAGCAACACAATTAGAGTTGGCCCAATTACCTATTTGACTTTTCACTTTCTATGGAGACCACACAGCCTAGAAACCCCCAATCTACTAATTTATGAGCTTGTGAAAATTCCATGCAGTTCTCTCTTATTAAAAATAAAAACCAAAATAAATGTAATTTAAGAAGAGACATGCTGTTCCAAATTAGTGGCTTTTATTATACCTTAGCTTCAAAAGTGTGGGATCACTGTGAGACAATAAAAGAGAAGGGTGAAGACAATTTTTTTTCCGTCTGGAATGCAACCTGAATTCTAAGAGATACCCAACAAAGTCAACAAGATTTCTTTAATCTTCTGTTTGCCAGGAATCATACTACGTTGCTACGGTCACAAAGCCTCATGCATAGAATTATGTATGTCAATCATCTTGCCAGTTTACCTCCTTTTCGTCCAAGGCCAACCTGCACAGAAGGTCGAAGGCTTCCTTCATTTTTCAACAAATGAGGCAAGTGGTAGTATATATTTGGCACTTGAAGAGCTTTTCTGCTTGTTAGCTCCTTTAACAATTTCAATGTTTCATCTGAAAATGTAAAGAGCATTATTTAACTATATTTTTATCCAAACCCCAAATTATAATCCCCATTGCATGAACTAGAGCGGTGATGGTGATCCTTTGGGGCTCATTGTGTCAAAAATGCCTAACTTAACTCTGCTGGTGTGTCACTCCCCCGCCCCAAATGAAAGAGAAACAATTATAGAAATATTCATTTATTTAAAAAAAATACAGCCCAATCATGTGTGGGACTATGCATTATACAAAGAAACAGCAAATCGTTACAAAAATGAAACACTAGTAAAACAAACTCAGTTGTTGTGGGTGTTGGTGAACTCCAGTGTGTCACCTAGAACGTCTTGGCATGTCACCTTTGACACACGTGTCATAGGTTCACCATGACTGAACTAGAGGCATTTTTCAGATTTGCATGAGATAGCAAACAAATAGCAAATTCTTCTCTAATTAAAGGTAGTTATGAAAGAGTTACAAATCATGGCTTTACAGACAACAGAAGCATGGTTTTATACCAGTGCTTCCCAACTTTTGTCAACCCGCAATACACTAGGGTGCCTTGTAAAATACCTTAATGTACACATGCACAGGCTTCAAGCAATGGTAAGAATGGAGTAGCGCAATAAATTTTAACACATTCCCCTGTACCTGAAACACTGCTCAGCGCATCCTTGCTTCCATTTGTTTCTGCCACTGCACGTCGGAACTGCTCCAAGATAGCATTTAATTCAGAGGAGCGCTGCAGAGTTCTGTGCTCAGCTATGCGAAGACGTTCTTTCAAAGCATGAAATTCTCTTTGATAAGCAACCAGCTTTTCTAGAAGTGAAATAATTGAGGTTACTCAACTTTAGGAAATGAAACACAAAAACAACAGCTCGTGTGTTTGTGTGTGCGCACGCACACGCATGCACACACACGCGTGCACATGCGCACGCACACACGCACACCCCTACCTGATAGGCAGTTGGTATTGAAGACTATTTTGCCACTGTGTTTCATGTGACGAGAAACACTATGGCAAAGTACTATTCAGCAGTAGCAGCAGTCAATTGTGCATGAATGGAATTACCCTCTGGAGGATATTCCTTCAGAGTAGACAACGACAACTAAAAACAACTGAATAAAATGCCATACATACTAGCTAGTAACATAAAATTTCATCATGGAATAAAAAGTAAACATCTAGAATACAATGAACACTCAATTTAACAGATTTTAGAAATCACAGGCGTTTTGTGCTCTATTAAAAGCTAGGCATATACATTTTGTGTATGTGCATCTCCACTGACCAGTGCATTTGGATTTAACAGAGGCTAGGCATAAACCGACACCCCTTCTCCCACATTAGTCCATTGAATCGAGGGTTCATTGTATTTGCCTGCACTATAGGAAATAAGTACAATTACATCAAAAGTAAAAATTGACCATGTTTATTAACTCTGCTTGTAACACTAATATTTATTCTCAAATATTCCATTCTACTTCCTAAAATACTACAGAGGTCTAATTTTAGAGGAAGCAAAAGGAAGTTGCACGTCTAATTGGTTGAGAGAAAAAATTCTGAATGTTTGCTTAATAGAAATTAATATAGCTTTGAGAGCAGACAAGCAACTCAGGCTTCCAAGTCTGTCTATAGGTTAACTAGAATTGGGCCAATTGTTTTATAACCACACATATTTTAAAATTTAATTTAGTTCAGCTGCTCTTATCATATTTCAAAAAATGATACAAGTATGTGAATGAATGATGTTATAAAATTGCAAGATAGGAAAACCACATTTCCTTTTGAAATTCTCATGGTGCGTGCAACAATAATACCAAAAGGCATTTTCAATAGGATACCTGACATCCCATTTTGAAGGAAGAATTTTTTATTTCCTTTCACTCCGACAATCAACAAGTAATGACGACCAAAATATTTTATGTTTCTGGGAGGAATGGGATGCAGAGTCATAAAAACACTGTATACGGTAACTGTGCAAACTAATGAAATCAACATTTGTCTATAGATTGTGGATGAAAGCAATAGTATAAGCTTAATTATGGCTGTGACTCTCCTGGAAATAAGTCCTAATAAAGTAAGTAAAACCTAATATAAGTAGATATTCCAATTACAGCAGTTTAAAGAATGAGGTATTGAGGACATTGAATAACAACAATAAAATGTCATCGTGAACAAGTCAAAGCTGCATTATAATTGATGCAGTTGGGAAGGAAAAATCAGTTCTGAAAAAGCTAGTAGAGGTTTGGACAAACTAATGACCTCAGATTTATATAGTCCAAGCATGCAAATCACTTCACATACAGGATGGCTTCAGATGCAATAGGGCCCAATGCAGGGCATTCCTGTGGGGCTTCCACCCTCTCTGTGCCCCCCACTCACCAAGAAGAGCGCTTATGGTGCCAGTGGATCCAGTAATGGAGGACTAGTTCAAGACAGTGCTGATATTTATTATTTAATAAATCTGTACCCCACCTTTCTCCTGCATGTGGGTGCCCATGACCAGGGGTTGGCTGACTTGCCTAACCTGACTTGGAATAAATAAAGACGAATAAAAGAAAGAAAAATACATTACAGTTCTTTGTGGGCAATTGTTATTGATTCATGTTATACTACAATGCACATCTTTAGAGCAGTCACTGAAAATTACTTTTGTTATGCAACTATGAGGTTTTACCTGTGCTTTCTTACCCGATTTTAAAGCCACCCCCCTCCCAAGCGGTGCTGTGAGACAAAACTCCCACTATGAAAAAGTAGCTTTTAAAAGGCCATGGATGGTGGAAAACAAAGGGAAAGAGTTCAGCTCTCCACCACAGCCAAATCATACTGCATATTAAACAGCCCCTACATTATAGGAAACAGGCAGAGGACCTAGGTAGGCCTCTGCCATTATCGTGTCTAGTTGAATCCTTGTTCTTATATCAAATTACTCAGTTTACTTCCAGCAAGAGGAAGCGTGCTGGATGACTGCCATGCATTAAACAAAGCACACACATAATACACTTTGTGCATAGAAGAAGAAACAAAAACTAGCAATGAACAACACATAGTTACTCATGGACCAAACCAGTGGTTCCCAATCTTACTGGAGTCACAGCACCCCCGCAGCTTATCCAATCTTGAATTGCATGAATTCTTGTGTGAGCCAAGATGGCAGTTCCCAAATATTGTGAGATATAGCACAGTTACAGATGGTGGAAACTTGGAGAGCCAGTATGAGGAGCCACCAGGAACATCCTACAGTGCCCCTGTGAGTGCACCGTGGTATCCCATGACTCTGTAACATATACAACATACCAGCCAGAAAAGCCCTTCTGCTTTCCCCTTAAGGGGCAGGAACTGGGCAGGACTTACCACTGCCTACCTCAGCATCTGGAAGGATTGAGGAGCCCTATGGACCCTTCTGCCACTTGTTTTCAGCTCCATTAATCCTTTTCAAATACAGGACGAGCACCAAATATTTCACTCACAAGCTCATGACCAAAACATTTCCGTCAGGGCATATGCCAGTGAAGCTTATTTAGCGCAAAAGCATTACCCAGTCCTTCCGGCAGATAGTGGTAGTTTTTAACCTCAGAATAAGCCTCTCTCTACTGAAAGATGCAAAGCAGAAATGCTAAAGAGATCACACATGCCTTTCTGTTCTATAAACTACTCTTGCTTTTAGCTATTCTATTATCTTGGCAGGCATTCGGGGGGGGGAAGCAGAGTTAATAATATAATACTCACTTCAGCATGCAGTTTCTTATTCTAAGGCATTCTGGGTTATTTCTCTGACACTTATGGAAACTGAACAGATTCCTTACTTGAAGCACTTATTTTTAACATAGTTATTCTCACAAGAGGAAAGGGGGGAGGAGAATTTCAAGTTTAGAACAAAAAAAAATCTCCTCAATGTTACTATAAAGCAGCAGGCTCTGGCATCACAATGATAGCTTTGTCATTCTAAAACATGGGACCTGGTGCTAAACAGTTTGAGAACCACTTCTCTAGATTAAAAGCTTGTTTCTTCTACGGCAGTGGTTCCCAACCTTTCTAGCACTAGGACCCACTTTTTAGGTATGACAATCTGTCGAGACCCACCCACTCCCAAAATTGGAAGTTATGTCATTAAGCAGGAAGTGACATCATTATTCCTGTAAAAAAACACAGATGTAGTCAAATGTACATATGTAGACATTAAGTTACAAAATGCAACAGTTGTTTTCAGGCATGTGGAAGCACCTTGAAATTTTTTTCAAAAACATATTTTTTATCTGTTTGGAGGTTCCCTGAAAATGTTGCAAAAATGCAACTTTAAACAAATGTTCCACAAACACATCTAACTGGGGTCTCTATGGCCCTCTGAAAATTAGCTTGCGACTCCCAGGGAAAACACTGTCCTGTAGCAACAACTCTCTCTTGTAATATGTAGTAGCCAATTAAAATAATAATAATAAAAATTTTTCAATGTCTACTACCCTCTCTACCGGCCAATGGAAGCATTCCCTCAAGGCCCCATGATGACTAAAGGGCCTACGGAGGCTCTGTAAATAGTAGGGCCAGGCAGCAAATTGGCATTCTTGGACTGCAGCAATTAATGGTACAGCCATGAAATATCCAGACAGAAAGCAAGATTAGGACGAAATATGATGTAAAAGCACTGAACTAAACACAAAATTTTAAAAAACCCTCACTTGAATATTCAAAGTGTTAACATTCACAAAAGGAATATAACAAAAGTTAGGGCTGCAGTTTCCGAGACGGCTGCTCCCAGCTTTCCACAACCCACTTGACATCAGTTTGTGACCCACCAAGTGGGTTCCGACCCACAGTTTGAGTAACACTGGTCTAATAGGTGTGGGCCCTCAGACCGTGCCTAGTCTCTAAGGCTGCCCCCCGAATTCCACAATACTTCAGGAATAAAATACAGGCAATAAATATTTTGCTGGCTTGACGTTCTGCATTCTGAGAGAAGTAAGCTTTTACATACAGCCTGCATTTTTCATTTTTCCCTCGATAAAGCACGCTGATTAGTTTGACCACTTCGACCTAGATATTTTCAAAATGCAATAGGCTCTCCCTTGCGTGATTCTGGTTGGGAGCAAGCAGCCATAGGGAGCATCCAACCAAATCAGAGCAATGGCATTTGAGGAGCGGGAGTTGGTTCTTCAGCCGTCTTCCCTACCAAAAAACTGCCCTCCCAAAGCCCCCATTGCACCAAAGGGATTAAACGGCTCTGCAGTTCTTTCTTTTTTTAAAAAAACCACACATATATAAGAGAGATAATCAGTGATGTCATTCAGGGGGAACGGACCAGAACGGGCGTTCCGGATCCTAACGGGCTCCGTGGCTGGTTCCGGGTTCCCAACAAGTGCCAATCAAAAGTGAGTTCCTGTTCCTAAATCATTTGAATGACACCACTGGAGATAATTACATATTTATTTAGGGTGGACTGTACTTCATCCAGTGCAGTGCATCCAGAAGCAGGCTGGAAATCACCTCGGAGTAAGGGGACATTTTCTTCGTACTTGTATGAAGCCCCCAGCCTGCCCTATGGGACTCCTCGGATCTGCGCCAGCTTTTTGGCACAAATCTGAGTAGCTCATGTAAGGCCACCAGCCAACTATTCCACCTCCCCGATCCTCTCCTTGACAAAAGAGAAACACAGCACTTTATTTTTTGCTAAGGCATTTCAGGCTTATCGGGAAGATAGCAGAAGACAACAATGTCTCTGGATTCTGGGGCGCCATGCCTGACCACAAATGACTACACCAATAGGCTACTGAAGATAAACAATCTGCCTCTTTCATATCGGCAAGATAGTTTGCAAGAAAAGAAGAAAATAAAGATAGTAGGAATGCAAGATCCCATTTTTGTGAGTCATTTTTAACTGCTCAGAAGATAAAGGTCAAAATCCAACATCTTCCAAGGTCAAGTACAACCGTTAGAAGAGGTCTCTGTTGAATGTTAACAAGTAATAGCACTACTAGAATAAGATGCATTGCAAAATAATTTAGGATACAACATTTGCTTAGATGGCTTTTCAAAGTAGAGGTTGGGTTCTCATCATCAAATTAGAAAAGGAGTCTAATCAAGCATGCAAAAAATAAAAGAATGGTGGAATCTATATAGTGGATGTTGATAATAAAGATAAGATATAAACAGAGGTTTCAAAAGAACTGCTTAGAAATTTCATTTGCATTATTTTACAGATTTACAGTGGTTGCCCACAACTTAAAAATGAAAAAGTAGCCCAAAGTTCACTCATACACTTCTTGTTCTGTATAAGGAGATTTAGGGCCCAATCCTAAACTGCCTAACTGGAGCGGGCACAGCGGTAGCCAAAAGACTACTGCTGAACCCAGTGGCAGCCAGGCAGCCACTGAAGTCTCCCCAGAAGAAGGGGACGCTTGTCCCCTTCCCCCAAGGAAAGCCCCGGTATTAACCCGGTATGTATTATATCCACCTTCGTTGGATCCACCTGGTTCTCACATTGATTCTCTCTCTCTCTCTCGATGGTGGGTGTGCTGTGTACCCAAATCTGGGTATTTTTATACCCCACTGGCATAATTAATTATCCTATCAGGATAAAGGTTGGTTTCTCCTGATTGCATTACTAGCTGAATGGAACCTTCTTGATTAGATTTGCATTCCTGACCCCAGCTCTGACCTCACACCTTTTGCAAACACAAAGGAGATAGGCATGTAGTTTCAGCTCTTTCCCACACTCTGGAGCCATGTTGGCCTAACCGAAGATGGCCTAACCAACCACCGGCTATTTTGCCAGCGGTGAATTGAGCAGCCTCATGTTGGGCTGCCCAAGCCATTGCTGGAAGAAGATCTGATGGTGGAAGCCACCACCAGGTCCCGCCCCCTTGCAGCTGGCTCCTCTCCTGCCCACGCCCGGTTCCTCCCCTTCCCTGCTTCCCCCTGCCCCAAACAGTCTTACCAGCGGCCGGCACTGCTGAATCACTGGCTGGCTGCCCGCTTGCGTTGGAGCTTGGTGCTAAGTGAGCGTTAAACCAGGCAAGTGGTAATGTGCCCTGAATGTGCTTTACGGCATATTTGTGACACTTTTACCCAGGGGTATGCGTGTACCACCTGCAATAGGGACTTCAGGATTGGGCCCCAAATTTTCCTCGAGGCTGATTTAAAGGAGAGAGAAAAATTAAGAAGCTATCCTACAGAAGCAAACATGCCTAGGCAGTTTCTTCCAGCTCATTCTATAACCCAACCAATCTACTCTGCTCATCAAGAAACAGTCATAAGAGCCATTTATCACATTGTGCCTGAAACACACAGGAGTTCTCTTGTGTCACACCAACGCTCAAAATGCCTATGAAGTCCAATTTCTATGTATCCATGCCAAAGCGCTACTTGGTCTGCTTTTCCATGTTACATTCTTACTAGCTAAAAAAAACCTGTTCTTTTGAAGGATACTGTAATGAATAAAAAGTACAGTGGCATTATCAATTGGAAGTCATACAAACAGAAGAGTTTACCAATTTCAAAATTCTGTCTTTGATTTAATGAAGGTCAGCACTGATAAACATCAAAGGCTGATTCAAATGAGATTTCTTTTAATACTCGGGGATCATAACCAGAATACCAGCTGAACTGTGTATCTGAACTGCACATACATATATTTGTAGACACTTGTCTATTCAAAACACCTGCAAGATGGGTTGATGTCTCTACTCAACTAAATACACATCCACTTCTATTTTTTGTTATTGTTAGTTTTGTTCCCTGGTAACATATTATTAGAGTACAAAAATAACTATTTCATTTGAAGCAGCTTTGGCTCACACAAGGTTTTAGATAGCTTATTAAAGATAAAGATAAAGGTTTCCCCATGACCCAATGGTCTAGTCGTGACCGACTGTAGTCGCTCATCCCTGTTTCTAAGCCCGTAGAGCCGGCGTTTGTCCGAGGACAAGCTTCCGTGGTCATTACTGTATATGAATTGTCTCTCAGTGATGAGTCCATATGGTTCTCACCTTCCCCTATCTAGATCACATATAAGGGGTAAGGGAATATTCTCCCCTTACCCTGGGATGGCCCCAGCAACCCCAATAGGGCTTTGCGGATCTGTGCCTTTGAAATTGCTGGTGCAAATCTGAGAGGCCCGTGCAAGACCAACTGGGCAGGAGACTAGATTTCTGCCTACTTTGTTCATGGATCTTCTGTTCCTGTGAGTCCCTCTCTCTCTAGCATCTTTAGGTAGTCTCCTGGAAAGAAAGCATATATTTCCCTATAATTTAGGGAACAATCCTAAATTGCGCTGGAATGGTGAGGCCGGCGGACTTGGGCCATATCCAGTGCACCTTAGGCGCGCTGGGGAGCCTTCCCATGGGGTTTCTCAGATCTGCACCTCCTGTATAGCAGGCATAGTTCCAAGGAAGCTGTGCGGCTCAAATTGGGGCTGCACAGCCCAGGAATGAAGCCTTGGATGCGGCCTACCAGCTGCATCCCAGCCCCGCCCAGCGGCCAGCCCATCCCCTGCCCTGCCCTGAACCACTGGCCACCCTCCTCCCAGAACCACCCTTGTGCCAGCCAAGATTGGCTGGTACAACAGCGGCTCGGCACCAGGACTCCTGGGCCAACACTACTGCTAGCGTCGGCCCAAGAACTCTAGCTCTGACACAGGGGGCCGGTCAGTGCCCCCCGTGTTGGCACTAGCGATGTTGCGCCGACGCCATCACATAGCATTGGCACAGTGTCAATTCCATGGATTGCACCCATATATTCCTTTTAATTTATATGCTCTACTCTATAAAAGGCAAAGGAAAGCGAAGGTTCAATTGTGTTCCTTTGACAAATGCAAATACTGAATAGCCTTCTGCCACAACAGTTTCTTAAAAGATGCAAGAAAAAAATTCCTACAAAAATTTACAGTCACCCTCAGTTCTAAAGAAACTTCAACTAGCTAGACTGACTTCTGCAGTTGGCAGTAATTTGTTCCCTTTGAACACACTTTTATTGTCTGAATCCCTTTATTGAAAGGAAACTGCAAGTTCAACCCTTCCTTTTCCTCGAGGAAGTAACAGCCCACTTTTTTTTTCCAAGATACAAACCAGTTACAGCAAAGGATCTGGTAGCTGCTCACATTACACCAGAAGACCTCTGACCACAGCAGCAGCAATGGCATAAAATATATTAGACAAAAAACCCATAAAGGCATAAGCTTGGAGACTTAAATTTGCTATCTGTTAAAAATTTATTGAACAAAAATAGACTGGAGGTCAAGTCCAAGATTATTATGAGCCACGAGGCATCAATACTCAGGCTAGAAATGTGCAATAATGGTCATGAAATATTAACACAATTGTAATAAGGCCTCATTTGGAACATTGTGCCCAGTTAGATTCAGTAGGGATCATTTCAAAATGGAAAAAGGGCAAAGAAAAGCTTCAGGACAGACTGAACAATGAGGCTATTTTTAAAATTCAAGTACGTTAGATAAACTTTATTAAACTGTGAAGATCTAAAATAGAAACAAAAATGAACGTTGTACATTATTGACTATTTGGGTTCAGACCAAAGCAAGTCCAGTGGTTCCAAAATTCTGGGTCCGTGGCCCACCAGTAGGTCATGACCCAATTTTTGTTTAGTTGAGAAATATACAAAGTTTATTAAACTGTGTGCATCAAAGGTCAAACAACCTGACACTTGGGGTCGAGCAGTGCTGCCCAATCACCATTATAGCCTCAGAGGCTTGAGTGGCTGGTAAAGTGAAACCTTTTTTTAGGTGGGTCCCAATGCTAAAACAGGAATCACGGAAAATAGTCTATCCAGAGCCAATTCTGAGAGTGAAGGCTATTCTCCAGGATAATAAAGGACACTGAGGGCCCAATCCTAAACCCCATATCACTGGTGGTATATGTGTACTGCCAGCTAAAAGTGTTGCATTCACGACACTGCACGTTCACGACATTGCATGACCAAGCACCGCTCACACTGGGCCAATGCTAGTTAGCACCTGGCCTCAATGCAGGGGGTGCTAATGGCCAGCAATCCAGCAACGCCAGACACTGCTTTCAGGGCTATAGGGAGGTGGGGAAGGGTGGAACTGAGTGGGGAGGAGGAGTGGGCCCATACTGGGGGGGTGAGACTGGCAGTGGCTTCCACCCCCTAATCTTAATCCCTGCGTCGGGCTGGACAGTCCAATATGGGGCAGTTCCAGTCCCTGCCAGCCAAATAGCTGGTGGAGCATAGAATAACCCCATTGCAGGGGCCAGGCTTTACATGGGGGAAGGGACGAATGTCCCCTTCCCCCAAGAAGACTCCAGCAGCTGCCACAGATGGCAGTGGTAGCAATTTTTGCACCGCTGCTCCTATGGGAGCCGGAAAGCTCAGGATTGGGCTATGAGCTGGTTTATATTAAAGAGAGAAGCTAAGAGGAGTTTGCAGTGGTTAGGCACAAATACATCAGGGAGCATTGCGGCAGTATTTATTTATGAGATTTATATCCTGACTTTCACCATGAACAGTCTCAAGGTGGCCTACAAGAGTGATTAAAAAAAATACACACACACACCCAACCGCCATTAAAACTACAGCAATAAAAACCCAGGAGACCAGTGATAAAAATTAAATGGCAAAAGCTGTCAAGAGGCCATCAAATACTATTACAGGCACAAGGTAACAGGATAGACTATACCTGGCACCTAAGCGATAACAAAGATGATCCCAGGGAAGATAAAGCATTTGTGTTGAATGCTTAAACCATTGTAACTGTTTGAACAGGTGGCAATAGGCAGAAAGAAATTAGGTTCCCCTTGACTCCAATTGTGCACACAACCAATCACTTTTGTTTATAAAGACCTCTGCCCTTTTTACTACTTTGTGTTTCAGCCCACAGAAAAGATGAGACGCTACTCATGTGTTTTCCCCTAATGGGGCAAACAGTAGCCAGAGGGAGGAATCATGCAGGGAGGAGAGAGACCCCCCCCCCAAAAATACAATTCACATTCTCACAAAGGAGTATGAGGGGAGTTGCTAGGTCTCTGATGCCTCCACCAAGGTGTAGAAAGCTGGGTAGAGAGAGGTCACCTTGGAAGCTCCCCCCGCCACGATGTGTACAGAGTTTTCCAAAAAACAAGAGACAAGGGCCACTGAAGGAAGATATCTTCAAAGAGACTGAAACATCACGTATCAGAAAGGTCTAAAAACTAGAGGAAAAATAGGTAAAAATGAAAGGATTTGTCACAATCACGCAGTTCTCAAAGGCACAGAGATCGGGAAAACAACTTGCAACTTTAACCTCACGTAGGAAAGCCTCACGTAGAAAAGCCTTGTCAGGTACCAGAACAAGAGGAGGGAACAGAGGCAGGTACCACCAGAGGACAGAAGAGCACAACAGCTCAGTAACTGGAGGAATAGAAGAAGCACAGCACAGGTAATAGAACAGGTAAAAGAGTAATAGAACCGGCGGAGAAGATCCTTCTAGGGAGAAAGAGTAGGAAGTTGCAAGTTCTGCAGAGGATAAAGTTTTCATTTACACCTACAATCATGCCTCATCATCCACTGGGGTTCCATTCTGGATACCCAAATCAAATGGATACCCAAATGGATAGTGAAATCAATGGAGAAATAGCTTTAAAGACGCTTCCAGGTTTCTTGCTCCTCCACTGTTGCTTCAGAATGCATAGGTATAGATGCTATACCACATTCAGTCACTAGATGGGGTGAATAATAGAATCTAACGGAATGTAGGAAATTGGATTTTGGCCCTTTTTTTTCTTGTTACAAGGCATTTAAAGATGGACCTGGGTATCATTGGTGAGTCAGATCAGCGGATACTAATGTCCCACTGTATTAGCCAAAAGGATAAACCCCAATATTTAGGATACAGGACTAGCAGGGTCATGAACGTTCCAATCCTATACAGGCATGCCCCGGTATCCACTGATTCAGTATCCACTGTTTCAGTTATCCACAGATACTATGGATACTGGGACACCTATTAAAAGATAGGGGAACGTTACACAAATATTTTTACCTTACTGCAGCAAAGGAAAGGAACCCTAGCAGATACTGGGGCATGCCTGTATTTACAAGGTGGACAGCAGCTAAAAGCCAAGGACTATTTGACAGCAGCAGCACCGACTTGATTTCAACATTGGGGGTGCCGAAAGCCACGCCCCCGACATCAGCATCACCACATCAGGCCACGCCTACACAGCAGGAAAACACCATCTTCAAATTAAATAAGCAAGCAAAGATTATATATTGCTTTTCAACAAAAAGTTAAAGCAGTTTACAGGCAAAAAAATAAAGTTAAATTGGCTCCCTGTCCCCAAAGGGCTCACGATAAAAAAAAAATGCAGAACACCAGCAGCAGCCACTAGAAAAGACACTGTGCTGGGGTGAAGAGGGACTGTTACTCTCCCCCTGCTAAATATAAGAGAAACACCACTTGACAAAGTGCCTCTAACACAAATCATGTGCACAATCTATTGAACACAGATAGTGTCTGCATCACTTCTGCCCCCATCTCCTTTTCCAGCCCTGAATAGTGGGTCACGAGGAGTCCTTCTAAAGCAAGGATTAGGAATGGGTGGGTTTCAGGTTTTTCTACCCTAACTTTCTTGATGTAATTCAAATAGCAAAGTGCGGTGTATTGTGTGTTCTCTTCTCATCCTAATTTTTGGATAGTGTGCTGGCTCCTGGCTGTGACTTTGATGTGGTAGTGAGGAGCTGCGCTGGCAACGTACTCATGAGGGGTGCACTCCCACTGAGTTTTTTCACTATCTGCAGGCAAATTAATTCTTCAGCGGTGGATGCCTTGACGTGGTGGGCAGGGCAAGGAGGCTGAGGTGCCAGCCTGGCAGAGGCACATCCGCCACTTCTCTGCATGCAAAGTGATTCTGCAGAAGTGCCTTGGCGCGGCGGGTGCCTTAGCTAAGTGGCTAAGTTCAAATAATAATAAATAAAAAAATTCCTAACGCTGAGGCAGGCAGGCAGGCAGGCACCCAAAGGCAGGTGCTTTGTTGCTGCCTGCCTGCTGCTTGCAGCAGCAGCAGCAGCAGGCAATGGGTGCCACTAGTCTCTAAAAAAACAGGCAAGAACAGAAGCAAGCAAAAAATAAACACTAAGAATGAAAGTGCCTCCTTAGAGGCAGCAACGGACAATCACGGCCTTCGTTTCCAAAAATTTCGGAAATGACAGCAATGTACCAGAACCCCTTTCCACTGTCTACCGCCGGCGTTTTTCCTAACGAGGGGTGGAGCGCATGACAGGGAAATACAGCAGCCAAGTCCGGACTCCAGACAGCCAATCGGAACCCCAGAGGTGGAACCTGTGGGATGCTGCTGCATCCCATTGGCTCTCCTTGCTGCTGGAGCGGGCTTGTGCACTCGTTTCGCCACTAGGCGTTCACTGCGCATGCCTGAGAACCCGAGCATGCACGGTGTGGGTGCCATGGGTGCTGTGGCTCGCCTCGGCCTGCTTGTGGAGTGGCCTGCGCAGACTTGAGGGTGCTCACGGCCTCTTCATGCACACCTCGCAAACAGGCTGAGCCGCGCGAACAGGCAGAGGAGGACAGCGCGTGGACATGTGGGTGCTGCAAACAGGCCGAGGGACAGGTAGCGCATATGGACACGGGAGTGCCGCACAATTTGGGGGTGGCCAACATTGTGGGTGCTGAGCACCCATGGCAAAATTATTGGGGGTGCTGTCAGCATACCAGCACACATGGAGTTGGCGCTCCTGTTGGGAGTTGGGAGGAATAAGTCTGATGTACAATCATGTTAGACAACAAGATGACTTCTTTTGTAAGTGGTGTAACTCATGGTTTTTTTTTCTCTTCCTTATGTGGTTTAGAGCTTCCTATGTATTACAGAAAGTGACAGAGCACTGTAAGTAGTTATTAAGCAATGAAGGAGAACAGGCCAACCTATCGTACTAACAACAAAATTCAAAGCGATAATGCTTTTCAAGGTTATTTGGGGGAAGGAGCACATCCAGCTTGAAGGCATAAGCATCCTATTAAATTAAGAAACATTAAATACTCTATGCATTGCAAAGCAGATTTTTAAAAACCGTGTATCATTTTTCAAAGTCACATTCAGAACTTGGCAAGATCTGTTAACAAAGCAAGGTGGTTCTGGTTTAGACCCATCTGAGGCTCTGTGTTCATAAAACTCCAGTGTGTTACCAGAACTGAAATAAATCATTGCTTCAATTACAGAAGTCAGAAAAAGAAGCTCCCATTTGGGGTGGGTGGGGGAGGAACAAATAAAAACTAGTCAAAATAGATTTGGAAGATCTCACTTTCAACACCGAACCGCATCCATCTACCATGTTAGTCACCAAAGCTGTCCCCATCAGTTCTGAACTGCAGCTTCAGACACTATTGCCGTTTTAAAAAAATAACCTAACCCAGATACATTGCACAAGGAGGTCAGATCAGGCAAGCATATGGTTCTCAGTCTGTGCATTAGTTTCAAAACAATAAAGATAATTAAGTCCATGACCTGATTGGAAAGATTAGTTGTTTATAATTGTTAAAGCTTTAAAGATTTATTTCCTAGTAAAGGACGGATTTTTTAAAGTGTGTCTATGAGTCGTCTCAATAAAATAATTTTATCTAGTTCCCGAGGGAATTCAGCAAGCTAATTTACTGACCTGCTTTCTTGTTCAAAGTTTGACTATATGTTTGGTTCTTCAGTATAGAAACTTACGTGCAGACATACGGTGTCCATGTTCTCCAACAGGGAGAGATGGCAATTTTAGAAAAAAAAACTCACATTGAGCAGGGACCACAATATGGTTTCAGAAACTCTGCTGCTTGTGCAGTGGAAAATATTGCCGATTGAAGTCAATAAGAATGAATAGGCTATCTGTTCGTCACGCAACTAGGCAAACACATTAGCTCCCACAAAGGAGTTTTGGTTGCTCACATCAGCCATCTCTTGTACAAAGTATTAGTTCACCTTCTTGAGTGAAAACAGGCCATCCCTATGTGGCTTTCTCTACTTGGGGGAATCTGGAAGGGGGAAAGAATGTCTGCATCCAGCCTTGCCATGAGAGGAATGGGTGCAGAATACTGTGAGTTAGGGAAGGACAAAGTCGTCTGAGATGGGAGGTTGAAAAAGGAAGAATTGGTTTGGGGTGCTGACAGAACAGATCTATTCAGCCAGATCTTCTCAGCCATGGTCTACATTTCCAGTATCATAATAATCAGAACCTTTATTGGTGCATGTGCGCACACACGCACACACACCTGTGTGTGCACGCGCACAGCTGCAAGTACAACAATAAAATGTTTAATGAACCTCCAATTATTCATATCTTCACTACCTGTTTCAGAAAAGCAGCTATCTCCTCCACTAAATCAGGTCATTAACTGACAGGATACAGGTGTGCCCCAGGATCTATGGATTGGGTACCCAGGTTTTAGTTATTCACAGATACCATGGGTACTGAGACTCTTATTAAAAAGGTAGGGGAACATTAAACAAATCTCTTGTTTACCTTGTTGCAGGAAAAACACTCATGTTCCCCTATCTTTAAAGGTGTCCCCAGTATCCATGGTTTCAGGTATTCACGGTGGAGTGCAGAACGGACCCCACCAGATACCAGGGCATGCCTGTATATCTTAGTATCTCATGCTCCAGGTGATCATTCTTTCTTGACAACACAGGTTCCAGGAACATCATGTGGACATCTGAATAATAATGGCAATACAAAACCATGTGGGCAAGCAACCACACCACCTAGCACACACGAACAACACCTGTCACTGTAGGAAATATCCTTAAACCTCCCATACATAACAGTCAAAGGTATGATGGTACATCTGGCAAGTGACAATGCCCTTCGTTTCTTTGGGCATTCAACAAACAGAGATATGGTGCAGGCTGGCCCATTATCAGTGAGATCTGCAAGTTCAGCAGTGAGCAGGTCTTGTTTGCCGCACGTAGCAGTCTCTGAAATTAGATGTCCAGAAGTCTACACTCAACAGAGCGATAGGTCTCCAGTTGGGGCATGGAACCCAGGGAATCAATTTCAATACCCATCATTCTAATTTTCTTTTCAAGAATATGGGTGCCTACTGGAGAGTGCGAATCCTCCAAGAGTTGATAACGTGAACTGCTAGGTTCCCCGTTATAATATATTCGAAGACAGAACTGTATCGTTCTTAACCATGCCCACGTTTCCATCAGAACCATTTGCAGTACATCCTCCAAGCATGGAACATTTTCTTAGAAGTAGGACAAAACTAGGATCCTCCCCTTTTGCCCTCCCCAGGAAACTAATCATGCAGATTGCACAACCTAAGCCATTTCTGAAACCATTCCTATTGGTTGTATTAAAGGCTGTTTAGAATGTTAAGCATTTGATCAAATGAGCATTTAAAGCGTCTGCCTTTCCAATTTGTAGGACTACGAACAGTCTTCAATCTGGGTTCTAGTAATGCAGGTTTTCACTATGCTTTTCCTCCCATATGTTAAACACCATAACTTGGTGTTTCAAAGGATTTGGGCCACAGGCTTTAGTGGTAAATAACTTGTTATTAAGAGATCTCAAGCCCTAATTTGGGGCTTACATACATTAAGTCAGCTGAAATCTAAAAAGCAACTGCAGCTTACTATCAATGCAACTACCTTTGTATCTAAAAGTAAAACTGTATTAAGGAGACCCTGTCCTTTAGCTGAGTAATTGGTAGAAAGAGGGAATTACATAATGGGAACATAAACAAATGTAATCATCCTCAAGAAACAACCCTAATCAGATAATATATTTAATTTAAGCACAGCCATCTGTCACAAGTCACATTTCTCACCTACTTAGAAATCATAGTGGGTTATATCCCTTTATGCATGGAATGAGTTCTATCCTCAATTACAGTGGAGTCAAAATCTTATCTAGCTAATATAATCATTTTCTTTGAAGGATTTCAAATTCTCACTCTCCAAAGGGTCAGCTGTAGCACTATGCCTATAATCATCTTTCATCTCAGGTACTCTAAGAGACAAGATTATGGACACAATCCAGTGGCCACTGAATCCTTCCCTCCTGCACAGAGAATTTCCTTCTACCTACACTACTTCCTGACCTCCCTCCTGCACATGGAAAGCATATGCTTGCATATACAGCAGACTGGATCATGCCCTAGCTCACTGTTTCTCAAACTGTGGGTCGGGACCCACTTGGTAGGTCATGACTTGATATCAGGTGGATCGTGGAAAGATGGAATCCACCATCTTGGAAGCTGGAACAGCCTTTTGCAAAGCTTTTGTTGCCCAAAACTGTTTGGGCCATGTGCTTTTACACCATATTTTGTCCTAATCTTGCTTTCTGTCAGGAATGTTTCATGGGTTGTTCAACTGCTGCAGTCCAAGAATGCCAGTTTGCATTCCAGGAGTGTCATTTGATCATGTCACAATGATGACACTTTCTGCTTGATGATGTCACGCCTGACCATGACATCACTTCTGGTGGGTCCCAATGCAAGTGCCATTCTAAAACGTGGGTCACAGTGCTAAAAAGTTTGAAAACCACTGCCCTTGATGTCATGTCTTATCACAAACTTTTAGGATATATAGTGATATATGCTATATCACCCATATCACTAAGAGTACCCTTTAAAAGCATTTAGAATGGAAAAAACCACTCAAGTTTTCAGAAAGTGCAGTACGTCACTTCAGTATTCTATCCATCTCCAGTAAGGGCACAGAAAAATTCCTGTCTGACACCTTGAACAGCCGCCGCCAGCCATTACCGTGTTGACAATACTGAGCTAGATGGACCAATGGTCTCACTCAGTAAGAAGCCATTTCCTATGACCTGAATGCTATAGCAGAAACCAAAAGGAAATACAGTACACTCCTCTTAAACGCCACAAGTTTGCAGATGTTTACTTGTGCAATACAAAAGAACCGCTTATCTTCAACATTACCATCTGCAGGAGACAGTTACCAGTTGTAACTGGTAATGATAAGTAATAACGATACAGCTTTTTGTAAGTATTGCACTGCAACTTCCATGAATAGGGGGAAAAAAGCTTTAAAGTAGCCCTTATCTCAGAATGATTCAGAGTAAAGGCAACAGGAAATCTATGTGTTCTGTCTTAACTAATCCAGCCAGGATTCTGAATATAGAATTCCAAACACCATAGAAGCAAAGCAGCAACAGAAGGACGGTCATAAAAACTAGAAGCTACTGAAGGCTACCATACCTTACAGAGGGCTATCATACCTTAGCAGGCAGTTGTAGCTGCAGCAGCTTTGTGGAAGGAGAACTGTGCTACTTTATCATTGGTTATGACTTGCTCACACACACACACCAACCACCAGATACTCCTGGCACTACACAAGATCAGTCCCAGCACATGTGCTAGACCCCACCCAACCGCATTTCCACCACAGAAGCACATAAAGAAGAACAGTTTGAACAAGACTCAACCACTTATTTAGAGTAAGATTTTTTTTATTTTATTTTAGAACATTTATAGGAAGTGGGTTGTGTTTTTTTTGGTTAAAAACACAAAACACTTCCTTTTTTTTGGTGTTAAAATGTCCAAACACAAACACAAAACACCACATTTTGCTATTAAAGATATTTTCCAGGAATTAAAATTGATTATTTTTCCAATTAGAAATAATGCTGTGGCTTCATCTGCGGACACTGTATCACTAAGAGTACCCTTTAAAAGCATTTAGAACGAATGAAAAAGGTAATTTGGAATGAGAACTTAGAATAAAAACACCACTTTCTGCCTTTCAAATAACAAAATATGTAAAAAAAACCCATCATTTTCAAACATCCCTATTTATGGCCCACCTTTCTCTTTGTAACAAAAAGCTCAAGGCAACTAACAAAATATTAAAGTACAATAAAGCTCAAAATACAAAAAGCCACTCAAAAAACAAAACCATCACCACAGCCAATAACAGCAGGACAAAAACCCAAATCATGTTCTGAAAATGTAGAACAAACTTCTTCTGCCTCTGCTGGAAGGCCAACAGGGAGAGTTCTGCTTTCTAGTCAAAAGAGAGGGAGCTCTGCAACTGTGGTGCTGCTACAGAGAATCTTATTGCTGCCAACTGGACCTTGGATAAAGGTGGCATATGCAGGAGAAGCCAGCCAGATATCCTCAAAGGACACACCATGACATATTGGAAGAGGCAGTCTTCAGATACCCCAGTGCCATGAAGGGCTTTAAAGATCCAAACCAGCACTTTAGTTGACTCGTCCCTGGAAACAAATCGGCAACAAGTGCAATTGAAAGGACAGTGACCTGACTAGTCACATTGCCTAGCCCCCAAGGCTAAACTTATTGCCGTTTAAAACCACCTGTTAAGCATAACCCCAACACACAGTGTCTTTTGGTAATCAAGTCTTTATATCACCAATGCATTGACCACTATCAGGTCCAATCCACGGATCACAATTTTTGCACCAACTAGTTACTTAAGATAGGCAAATCAGCCACACACACCCCTGGCCACTGCTTCCACCTGGCCATCCTGAAGGACCCCCCAAAATGCAATCTGCTCTTGCAGAGAGGTCATAACCCCATTCTCTACAGGTTGCTATAGATCCAATACCTGCCTTGCAGCTCTCTGGACAAAGAGAACCTCCATTTTGTCTGGATTTAATTTCAATTGGTTCCTTCCCCCCCCCCCCCCGACCTCAGGCAATGATCAAGGACAGTGTTTCTCAAACTGGGTCCCCATTTATTTCAATGTACACTTTATTTTTAATCTATTGGACTTGATGTTACCATGGTATGTGACTGCATTTGGGAAAGTATTACAGATCTGTATTTTTAACTAGCTACTATGTTTATGCTTCTAACCATGATAGTCAATGGGGTTTACTCCTGGGTATGTGTGGCTAGGACTACCATCTTCGGGATGTTTGGGGAATTTGTTTTTTAAACAGATTAGCAACTGCTTGCGAGGGTTAGGAGGGTTATTTTAAACAAAATTTAAAACTTATTGTAAACTTATAATTTACTGACTTAATTGTGTTTTGGTCATGACATCACGTCATGTTTTGGTTAATGACATCACTTCCACTGGGTCCTGACAGATTGTCATTCTAGAAGTGGGTCCCAGTGCTAAAATGTTTGAGAACCATGATCTAGGACATCCACAGCTTTCCCAGCATCCAGAGAGGTAGAACTGGGTGTATTGCTGATACCCAACTCCAAACACGCCCCCCCCCCCGGCCAGATGATCTCACCCAGCAAATTTCATCTGGATGTTAAACAGAATTGAACCCAATGACACAACACAGGCCAGAAGTGAGGTCAAAGAGCAGGAGTCCTCCAGTATCACCTTCTGGGATATATCAGCCAAAAAGAACTGGCGCCCCTGCAAAGCAGTACCCCTCTGCCACAACTTGGCCAGACAATCCAGAAAGACACCACAGTCAATAGCATCAAAATCTGCTGATCAAGATACATTCCCCCAATCTAGTTTCCAGCACAGATCATCCACCAGGGGGATGAAAGCTGTCTCTTTGGCAAGTACGCCCGAGTCTGACATGTGGTGCTATTTGAAAAGGAAAGAATAAACAAGTCCTACAATCAAAGAACAGACATCCAGTGACATGGTTCCAGTAGGATATTATTTCAAATACATTTTAGAGGGGAAAAACTGAAGGCAGACTGCCTGTACTTCAGGAGGAAAAATCTTCAGCAAGGTATTGTTTGAAATAAGTTGAAGATGATTGACAAATCAATATCAATGAAAAAGAGAGAAATCATTTGGGCAAAGAATTTAGTGCCTGCTTGTCAGCAGCTTAGAAAAGCGTGTAGTTTGATTAAAAGGCAGTTCAAAAAAAAACCTGTCAAAATGTCATTGCCTAGCTTTTTCTTCATGCAAGAATCAAACTATAATTTTAACTCTCAGATATACAATCTCAGAACTGCTACAAGAAACATTTGTATCCCTTAATTGAGTTTAACGGCATGCAGGTGAGCAAACTCTCCATTATTAATGAGAACGTAACGAGAAAACTCCCATTTAAGAGGCAGACAGTACACTGCCACTTTGAATGGATGAAAGAACAAAGCAGATGTATCACTGTGTTTAAAAGTCAAATCAACGTCTCACATTACCACTTGCTTAATAACCCATTTGCTACCATGGGTATTTTTGCGCAAAAGTCTTTTGCCTTTTGAAACATGTACAGCCACTGCCCTTCTCAGGGCAATTATGTTTTTGGAACCATGTCAAAGTGTTCCCATATACCTGAACTGAAACTGGTGTTTTTGCCCGCCAATGGTACTGAAAGTTTAATGTTTACTGTCCAAAAATGGTGTGCTATCCAAGGTACTGCGTATCAATTTCTATGGACGTGTTGAAAAAAAGCTACCTTTATCCCTGAAAAACTCATTGTTCACTGAGCATACAGCTTGCTTACTTCAGGAATTTCCAGAAGGGGGCCCTAGAGTACAAATCCTGAAGTAAGAAGTTCATTCTTGCAAAACTGAATTTTTTGCAGAGGTTTGAGTGCTACAATTTGGCTAATTAGGTCTTTTGCAGACTTCTGGTACTTGTTTTACACCCCCCTAATGAGATGGAGACAGAAGTCTTCTAAACTTTCCTTGACCCTTCTCTGCCTTATAAACATGTTGGGAAAAACCCTATTTTTTCAGAGCTGGCTTCTGCAGCTTGCAGCTTCAGAACTGATATACTGATATAAGGTCAACCTTTCACCCACCCCAGCCCTAGAACAAGCTGTGGAGAAAAAAAAAAATCTTTCTCATTACATTGATTTGTCCTCTAGCAGCTACAGAGGCAAGAAATAACCCTTTAGTTGCTACAAGGATGATTCCTGTGTGAAACAAAGCAAAATCATCAGTCCCATCTCCCAGCATTGGACTGTGTCCAGGTGCTGATTTGGAGGAAGCGTATTTGAATCTTCTTCTGTGTTCTTGCACCATTGACAAGACTGATTGTACAACTAATATAATTTATTACCAGTATGTGTCACTGAGTGTCACTAGGCTGAGGAACTCTGAGGCCTCCTGAGGAACTCTGAGGCAGTGAAGCAACTAAGTGCCCAATCCTGTTCAATTTTTCAGTGCTGAGGCAGCCACAATGAAACCCCAAGGTAAGAGAATAGTTGTACCCTTACCTTGGGGAGACTTCTGTGACTGTCCCCACACTGCAGGATGCAGCACATGCCTCACTGGTACAGCTGGATCACCACTGGAAGGATTGGGCCCTAGGTACTCATGCCAGTGCCTGCAACCTGGGTCATGAGTGCACAGAAGCACCATCATGGTTTTTTTTTTCCCTTCAGCCAGTAGGTAAATGGTAAAGCTACAGTTTATGACTGAAAGCAAAGATGCATCACAGATTGTGGGGAAGTATGGCACAGTAAAGCTATGGCACAGTAAAGTTTCCTGCCATGGTGCAAGAACAGGATGACCCTCACATTGAATAGTGATTACATTGAAATGCAGATTTTTCTAAATGTCAATTGTCAATGGCAATTCTCAGTCATTACAAAATGAATGGAAAGCTAGTGTTTTTCTAGGAAGAGCATTTGCAGCTTTCTGGCCTATTGTCTTCAACTAGATATCTCATCACAAGCCTGTCTTTCACAATAAATGATGTGAATCCTTGTGGAGTATAAAAAAAACATTTTCTCTGTTGCCACATGCAATAATTTATTCTGTCTCTGAAGACATCAGAACAGTAGAAATAACACAGGAAAATTAGGAGATATGTGTCTCCTCTATATTTTCACCTAACTTGTCCCCCAAAATAAAAAGATAGTTAGCCTCTATAAAGAAACCCCACGTTAGCCCAGAGTTTGAATGGAAGTACCCGCGTTCCCTACCATCGGCGGATTTGCGCGCCAATTATTTAAAAAATTATTACAGGTGCTAATTGTACCTGAAAGCTTTAAAGTAGACTCAGTGAGAAAGGTTAGCCCCTGCCCTAACACAGGAAGCTAAAATGGCAACTTTCATTTCAGATTTGGGGGGGGGGGCCCAATCAGATTCAGAAACGGCACCCCATAAAACAAAAAAAACCCAAATTCTGCCCCTGTTTTTTAAATGATGACATGGGTGGACAGTCAAAACAACTGTACCTCTAAAAAGGTCTATCCTTACACTGTTTACAGAGCAAGTTTCAGGTAATTTGGTGCAGCCACTTTTTGAAAATCTCTAAAACATTAATTGAAATTAATTGGCGGGTGAATTCACCAATGGTAGTAAATGGCTTTTAAGGTGCAGCCGGTGGCAGATGGTTGCAGCACTGCATGCTCCCTCCTTATAGATCACCAGTTCACTGCAACTGACTGTTAGTCTGTTGCAAACTGACTGTAGCTCTTGAGTTAAGCAAGAATCCTGGTTAACCCTAACTGCAGTTAACACCGTTGCCAAGGTTACAGTCAATCATGGCTGGACTCTGCAAAGGAAAATTATGCTGCAGAAACTGAGGCAGCAGGGGACAAGTACAGCATGCAGTCTCACAGGCTAGCAATCATTAACCAAATGACACTATTATGCCAACACAACCTTAAAATGCTCATCATCCTCTGTCAAAAACCAGATACACTCAAAGCACAACAGAATGAATGAATGAATGAATGAATGAATGAATGAATGAATGAATGAATGAAAAGCCTGGGCAAGGATTTCAAGTTTCCATTCAGACTAGATACTTGGTTTTCCCGCTCAATTCAAGATCACAGGCTGAAAGCAAAATACATTTAGTTCACCCTTTATCACCACAGCAGCAACTGTGCCAGGGTAAATTTTGATAATTACTGAACTACTAAGACACAATGCCGTTTGACTGCACACGTGTTGCATGTTCAACGTTCTGTGTAGTCACGTTACAGCAAAAGAAACAGGAAAGGGAATTAAGCAGTAAAAATCCTATAGAAGTGACCTACAATGTTCCTTGCATCTTTTGGGTCTGTTTTTAATTCAATTTAATAACAAAACGTTCAATCACTCTCAGGTATCTCCACTTGCCACCTGCTATCTTGGCTCAGCCCCACAACTATTGCCCATGTCTGATTGAACTGCCGCCTCTCTAAAGCAGATCTGATTGTGTTCCCCACCACCAAAAGAAGTCTAGCTGCTTCTTCCTCCTCCTCCCTCACTATCATCTAATGAGAGCGTTATGTTGTTACTCATTTATCTACAGAGGAAAAATAAATAAAAGGGCAAACGTTGGCAAATCCTTCTGAAATAAAAAGAATTTCAGTTATTTGTTCCAGAGTGCTATTGTATGCTTGGGAAAACTATGGGGAGGATCAAATGCTGCAGTTATGGGGAGACACCATCTATGAAGACAGAGAGACACGGTGTCTATGAAGCACATGCTGTAAAGATAGGGGCTTAAAGAGATCTGCTTGAAACCCTTAAGAATCACTTACTAATCAGTATAGACGAACCAATGGCTGACTCCACAGAAGGCAGCTTCTTGTATTTACACCCCCCCCCAAATGCGCACACCCTGTACAGATGATAAACGGGGAAACACCAGAGGCTGCCTGCCATAACTCTGAGATATACTGATACCAGAGGCTTTTCCTGTATCACATTGCATCCTCTTTTCTGAATAACTTCCTATATTTCCTTTCAAGCGCCCAAGCATTAAAGCACACCACTACATCGCTATCCCACCTTCCATGCTAGAATCCAAGGCGACGTACATGGAGTTCACAGGTGGTCGGCCATCCGGGCACTGAGCAGAGCCAGACTTCCTTTGCGCCGATGGCTGCATCACATGCTCTCAATATCGTTCCCTGGGACAGTCGCAAGAGAAACTTTTCCAAAACAGTCGCCCAGACGCTGGCACCTCTTTCCACTCCAGCCTCCACCTGTCCCCTCCACTGCAGTCTTCTTACTTCACTCCCAAGTGCATGCAAGGATTTTGCCAGCCAAACCAAACCATTATTTGCCTCATTACAGCTACAAGCTTTCACAAGGGCAAAACTCATTCATGCTGGTTGCGGCTCAGGTTCAGATTATTGAATTTTTTTTTCTAAGCAACACTAATTACTTCACTATTTCAATGTAGGCTATTAAATAAAAATTACTTGGGTACAGACTGTGTTCTTTGGTTGAAGCAGTAATTGCCTATTTCTTATTAGTGCTCAAGGAAGTCATCAGCAGTACAACCATCTAATAAATTACTGCGTTTACATGGGGCTTCCAGTATTCTCTGGGGCACTCTCCATCAATAGTTGGTGAATTTTCCAGTTTACGCATTGGATTTCAGCTTACTTTGTTTCTTTTTCTTAGTACTAAACTGCCACACCCTTTAGCTACATTCAATCAACACTGAACATCAATACTCTGGTACAGGCCTTTCAAATTCAGCCTGCTGAGCACAGCACACAAGTCCTGAACTGCAGTCAGATACCTGGCAACAAAGTTGCTTTGCACAGTCGCACCTGCAAATGCAGCGGTGGGGGGGGGGAAGAGAGAGAGAAAGAGAGAGAAAATATGTTTCTGAAAAGAACACAGGCTTTGTCTATAAAATGTAATTGACTAATTTCAAACCACTCCGATTATTTAACGCAGCCCTACAGGGAAAATCTTCCCCAGCGTGAATGGTGCTTTGCATTCTGTCAGAGAATCTGCAAAAGACCCCTCCTACAGCTCCCAGGAGCCTTCACAGCCAGCTGCCCATGTGCAGAACACCAGGCGCACGGCTTGTTGGGGCAGCAGACCCTAGAAGCGGTTTGCCATGAAGATCCTTGGGAACTATAGTAGGGGGTCTTTTGATGATTCCCTGGTGAAATGCAAAGCGCTGTTCATGCTGGGGAAGGATTGAGGAGACACCATATCTGGCCCCCAGGCCAGAGTTTGGAGCCCGCTGATTTAAAGGCTTGATGTGTGCCCAAGAGCCTTCCTGAAAATTTACAAATATATGTTAAAATATAACATACCTCATTCATGCAGGACAGTATTCCCAAATTATGTTCTCAAATGTTTCCATGCTTTTAATATGCGTTTTGTGGTACTTTATGCTAATCCACTGTTCTCTAAGTCAGCAGTTCTCAGAACGTAGCACCAAGACCCACATTTTAGAATAACACTCTGTGTCATTAACCTGGAGGTGATGTCATGGCCGGAAGTGACATCATCAAGCAGGAAAATTTTTAATGCCCTCCATAGGACAAAATCAAAGAGTAAGTAAGTAAATTAAAAATTTATAAATAAGTTTAAAAAAATATTTAAAATAAAGAAGAACCCTCCTAACCAGTTGCTGATTTGCTGAGACCCACCTAGCCCTAAAGGTGCTGCCTCATTTATTGAATGCCAAGCGGTCTGGCTATGATGGTGATTGGGCAGCACTGCTCTCCTCCCCGTCCATCTATAGCAGCGTCTTTAATCCTTGATGCACATTTAACAAGCCATTTAACAGTTTCTCCAATCGAAGCAAGCAAGAGGGATCTCTCCAGCTGGCTGGAGTGTTCAAAAGTACCTCTATTTCTCCTCCTTATGGATAGCATTTCAGATGCCTAGCCACTAGGCTGCTGCCTGATTTATAAATGCCAAGGTATGTGGCTGTCGCGGTAATTAGGCAGCAGTGCTCCCTGTCCCCAATACCAGCTTGTTTAATCCCTGATACATATAGTCTAATTGGCCTTGTCAGCTTTGTGACCCACCAAAAATTGGGTCACGACCCACAGTTTGGGAACCACTGAACTAAATGTATCAATTTGCAGGCTCTAGAAGTGTCTTCTGTTACCGATACAATTTATGCGGTGTGCCTTGAGTTCTGGGGATAAAAGCACTGAGTCACTGGGTCACTGAAATGAAGCAAGCCTATGCAGAGATGCAAGATCTGTAGGAGTGCAGGATTCAAAAAAGGAACCAAGCACTTTTGCTATGAACAGCATGGAAAAGTGAGAAGTGAGCCGGACTTGCTGCAATGAATGAACACCTCTGTCTTCTTGCATTGCTTTATATTACATTTATTCCATGGTTGAAGTTAGAGTTCCCCATGAAGTGCATTATTTAATTATGTGTATTTACTTTGCAATTTGCTTAAATAAAACCCAATTGAAATTAAATAGAAAGTGCACTGATGATGAAGAGGCAGCTGTTCCCAGCCCACTTAGCTACAGAAGTATCTGTAGTACCTGGCAGAATGAAGACTGCTTAAAGAAATAACTACGTTGGTTCTGTCACAGACCTTGGTAAACCAGCCCCAAGACTAAATTTTCAAATATTTAGTCATTTTTCACATTTGTATACCACCCTTCCTCCAAGGGTAGTGTAGATAGTTCCTTCACTCCTTTCTGTCCTCACAACAACCCTGAAAGGTAGGCAAGGCTAAGAGATAGTGACTGGCCCAACATCACCCAGGAAACATTATGGCTGAGCAGAGATTTGAACTGGATCTTCCAAGTCTAATCCCATTCCAGAACCGCGACACCAGCCTGGCAAGGGCAACCAGTTCCGTCAAAGAGCAACTTTAATATAAGCATTAAATACAATTACATGTAATTTGTGTTGAATGGATACAATTTGATCCATGTGAAATGCATATTCCTCCAACAATCCCCACAGGTTAATTTACTCTTCCCCCAAACCCACAAAGCATATCTATGTCACACATCTCATTTACTTTTGTACACTGCAGAAATTCCCAGCGTACTGCAGCCGTGTAAAGTGTATAATTCATTCCACAATTAAATGAAAAGCACAGAGATTTTAGCAATGAGAAATTCTAAACAAGCTAGTGTGTCGTATTATAAAGCATGGCTTTTTATAACGCATGCCTTTTTAATTTAAAAGCGGTTGCGTTTTCTTAATTTGGCACAATTCCAGCACCCACTTAAGTGAACACAATGTGCTGCAAAATCTAGTCATTTTGCTGATGTTCAGGTTCAGTGGCCTAACACAACGACCAACTGTTACAGAACTGACGAGAGACAAAGCATATGCCTAATAAAGATTGGCCAGTCAATCCGCACCGCAGCCGGCATGTTCTTTCCAAAAACTCCTTTTCCGGCATTCAGAGGCAAACACAGACCAATTCTATGCACGTTTACTCGCAAATAAGTTCCGCTTGGTTCAATGAGACTTACTCATAGACATGCACCACAGGTACCATGGTTTTACAGTAGTAAAGATGTAAAGGATGAAGGAAAGGGGCATAACTCCGAACAGGCAGTGAATTATAAATCTGGCCTATCGGCCACTGTCCCACTAAATCTTTGCCCCCAAGTGCGCCGGAGCAGCTCTGAGGCTCTTGGTGATGACATCTTCCAGCACAAGGCATTTGGAGGTTAAGAACGAAACACCCTTCAGCACCTAGCAATAGCCCTTTTTCTTTCACTCTCCATTCCCTGACCAGCGGGGCCAACCTCATACCAATTTGCCCAATGCCTTCAAACTTTAGGGTACCCTACACTGAGGCGGAGGACAAATTGGCTGCTGCCCTCTGCCAGCATCTCTGCAATCAGAAGAGCGATGCAGCAAATGGAGTGTCAATTCCTGTGGGCCCACCCAGCAGTGGCGTTTCTACACGGAGGGCAAATCTCTAAGTTTTGCAAGAAGCCTTACCTTGCAGTGGAAATCACTCCTCTCCTGCACTGTTTTAGCCAATCCTCACAGGGAACAGCAACATCTTGGTGCTGCTTACTGGCTACAGCAGCAAGGGAGAGGAGGGATTTACATGACAGGGTAAGGCTCCTTGCAACACTTAGAGCTTTGCCCTCCCTGTAGAAACGCCTCTGCCACCCGGGGCTGTTTGGCCCAAAATGGACCTCCCAAAAGCAGTTGGTGGAGATGTCATCACTTCACTGCCAACTATTCCCAGTGCTGCACCAAGCATAGCACCACAAGCATTTGGCTTCCCATGGCTGCCTGGTGAGTGGGAAAGCCACAGAGAAGGGAACCCACCGCTCCTGGGAACAGCCCTGCTGGCCAGGTTGAATTTAGTGGGAAATTGGTAAAAGTCCACTGTCACAGCTAGAAAATCCAGAGAGAACTCATCTTGGAAAAGACCCTCTCCCAGAGTAATCAAGGAGTGCCTAAAAATCCGAGGGGTCAATCTGAAGGGCACTGTTTGAAACCAAACAGTTGTACAATTGGGAGTGCTCCAGTAGGCTTGACAACCTGCTTCACAGAGCATGAAGCCCAGGCAGGTGACCTTTAAAGAAAGGAGGCTGAAGTACAAGGCTGAAGGAGCAGAGCAAAGATCAAAGCAAGACATGTATCAACCACAAACAGGCAGAAATGGCAAACAGAGTGTTCGTGGTGGGGGAGGGTTGGACAAAAGGGTGGCAAATGTGCTTAAAATAAAAGCAGCAAAACAAAAGAAATCTCTAGATGCACAGAACCGAGCACAGGTGGTTCCTGTACTAACCTGGTGAGTGGGTGTGCCTTTCAATAAAACAGTAGCTGCTTTCAAGACATTTCCAGTCAAATTGTTTGGCACAAATATAATTAATCTAAAGAATATCATAGAAGTAATTGATCAACAGTGTACAGTGCATTTGGGCTATATGGGATTGATTCGCACGGGCTAATGTATTATTAATATCACCCAAAATAGGGCCGCAGAAAGGATTTGTTTGAGCAACAGAACAAGAGATCAACACAACTGTATCTCATGGACACTGACAAGAAAATGCTTATGATACACCAAATAATAGCCATTTATTAGTTCCCATCCATTCATTAGCACTATTAATTCTTAAAATGTGGGTATAAATGTGGTGTACTGGCACCATTATCTACATAACAATTAAAGATTTGGGAGCACCTAAAATATTATGAGTAGAAGACAGCCTTCTGCTGTTAGGAGCCAATTCCACAATGGAAGCCATCTCAGAAGCTTGTACAGGGGATAACAGTTGTATTTGTATATTGTATTTGTATATTGTTTTTAATCACTGTTTTAAATTATGATGTTTTTATTCTGTTTTTTAATTGTTTTTTGTATTGCCGCCTTGAATGCCTTTTTAGGCAGAAAGGCGGGGTAAAAATCTTTAAAATAAAATAAAAATAAATACAAGGATTGTTGTTCAGTCGCTAAGTCGTGTCCGACTCTTCGCGACCCCATGGACCACAGCACACCAGGCCTCCCTGTCCTCCACTAGCTTCCGGAGTTCGCCCAATTTCATGTTCATTGCTTCGGTGACACTATCTAACCATCTCATCCTCTGCCGCCCCCTTCTCCTTTTGCCTTCAATCTTTCCCAGCAGGAGGGTCTTTTCTAAAGATTCTTCTCTTCTCATGAGGTGGCCAAAGTACTTGAGCTTCAGCTTCAGGATTTGTCCTTCCAGGGAGTAATCAGGCTTGACTTCCTGGAGGATTGACCGATTGGATCTCCTTGCAGTCCAAGGGAATCTTCTCCAACACCATAATTCGAAAGCATCTGTTCTTCAGCACTCTGCCTTCCTTATGGTCCAGCTCTCACATCCATACATTGCTAGTGGGAAAACCATAGCTTTGACTACACGAACCTTTGATGGCAGGGTGATGTCTTGGCTTTTTATTAAGTTGTCTAGGTTCGCCATAGCTTTCCTCCCAAGAAGTAAATGTCTTTTAATTTCATGGCTGCAGTCACCATCTGTGGTGATCTTGGAGCCCAGGAAAATAAAGTCTGTCACTGCTTCCATTTCTTCCCCTGCTATTTGCCAGGAAGTGATGGGAGTGGTGGCCATGATCTTAGTTTTTTTAATGTTGAGCTTCAAGCCAATTTTGGCACTTTCTTCTTTCACCCTCCTCAGAAGGTTCTTTAGGTCTGCCTCACTTTCTGCCATTAGAGTGGTATCATCTGCATATCTGAGGTTGTTTATACAAGGATCTCGTCCAACAAACAGAACACCCCTCAAGAAGAAAGCTTCCTTTTATGGTGCAGGCTTCCAAATGATACAAGAGCCATCCAGATTGTTACCAAGTGCAAGTGTCCGTATCTGTTTTAAAGTCGCCGTGTGTTTCTATGAATTTTTTGAAAACTTTGTCTTGAGAAGGGGGGAAAATGGCCAAACAAAATATATTCAACAGAATAATGGAAGCATCTTTCCCAATTGGCCACCCATACCCCAAATGTTGAAGAAAAACAGCCATACATCATACATACATTTGTACTCAGAAGTAAGCATGATCTTTTATAGCTCTCAATGCCAAGAAAAGTGGCCCCAAAGATCTGTCCTGGGACCAGTGCTCCTCCTTTCCAGCAACCCATCTTTTCAATATGCCTACTCTAGATGCTTCATGACCCACCTGAAATTGGCTTGCGACTCACTGATGGGTCCCAACCCACAGTTTGGGAACCTCACTTATGAAGAAAGGCTACAGTGTTTGGGGCTCATCGGTCTAGAAAAAAGGCACCTGAGGAGTGACATGACTGAGACATACAAAATTATGCGGGGTAGATAGAGGGAATCTCGTTTCCTGTTCCCACAATACTAGAACCAGGGAACATCCACTAAAATTGAGTATTGGGAGAGCAGATAAAAGAAAACAACAACAAATACTGCTGGATAAAACAGTAATCTGTGGAACTCCTTGTCACAGGAAGTGGTGATTGGACAGATTTCTAGAAGAAAAGTCCATTATGTAATGCGACACCTCATTACGTTAGAAGTAGGCTACTTCAGAATGTTAGATGCAAGGGAGTGGCAACAGGACGCAGGCATTGTGTCTTGTGTGTTCCCTGAAGCATCCATTGGGCCACTGTGATATACAGAAAGCTGGACTACATGGGCTTTTGGCCTGATCCAGGAGGGCTCTTCTTATGTTCATCATTCAATACACTCTGAATATTTTGATTTTTTTATTATTTTAATGTGAGAATTTAAAAAATGCTGCCATTTTTGGCACAGCATCAATAGCTTTAGCCACAATTTATGTTATGCAGTTGTATGACATTTATTACAATGCACTGCCAATACAATAGACAGACAAAACTTAAGAAAACTGAAAGGTTTTGACGATACAAAAAACTAAGATTGCTGTTGGACTTGGCCCCTCTGTTTTGTATATGAAACAGAAATTCAACATAAACTATATTTTTTGTTACACAGTATAACAGAACAATTACTGCAGGACATGTTGGGAAGCTCAGAATTTTATTTAATAAAATATTTGTATCCTGCCTTTCCTCCCATAAAATGGGACATTCAAGGCAGCTAACAGCAAAGGTTAAAATTAAAAAAAAAATATAACATACAGAAAAGTCACAATGGATAAAAGACAGCAAAACAGTAAAAAAAAAGCAAAACAGCAATTAATCAGCAGCAACTGGTACAAAACATAGCATTCATTTAACAGTTTATAAATGACAACTAACAGCAAGACAGACTTGCAAAGAATACCAAGTGGAAGAAGAACAACATCATTAGCCCCTGCTGAAAGGTTAACAGATAGGGTGCTGATCTCAACCCAAGAGGGAGGCAGTTCCAAAGCTGAGGTGCCACTAAAGAGGAGGCCCTGCCCCTTGTGGTCATCAACCTGGCCTTGGCCAGGGATGGTACATGCAGCAGGGCCTCCTCTGATGACCTTAGAAGGCAAGCTGGTTGGCATAAGAGGTGGTAATCCTTTAGCTGCTCTGGTCCCAAGCCATACAGGGCTCAGAGCTACCCAACCCTGAAGAAGCAGTAGGTGAAGGTGGGGATGGATTCATGTGTGGAATGTGGGCCATTCAGTTTGGAGTGCCTATTCTATTGAGAGCACAGTCCTAGCCTGGAGTTAGGCCAGCAAAGTTTGGCTGGCACAAGGGACACCGTAAAGTATGTCTGGACCACTCCCGGAGTCAGAGGGGCCAGCACACAAACGTGTGCCATTCTCCCCAATTTCTAGAGTGGTCCAAACGTGCTTTATGGTGGCCCTTGTGCCAGCCAAACTTTGCTGGCCTAACTCCAGGTTACGATTGAGCCCTCAATGTGCTGCTTGTGTTATTAATCTGTAAACCATTATTAATTATGAATGTCTTCCAGAAGGGTTGCCGTGCGTGTGCTATAGCAAAAAAAAATAAATCTCATTCGCACATGTCGCTGTAAAGACTTTTAAAAACGCTTTCTTGTAGCATAAGCTTTCATTGACTGCTGTCTCAAGACACATTCCTCAATTTGAGGAAAAAAATGCCTCAAATTCGCCTGCATCCCCTGCATCTGTTAATCTGAACACAGGCCACAGGGGCAGTTGCTTGCTTCTTCTCAGGAAATGCATAGCTTACCTTTCCCATTCTGCCATGCTGTGTACCAAGACAAACTGAGGAAAGAGGTGATGAAAATTAACACGGTTGCCACAGTTCCATTTCGGAGCCTCATCTCATTTCAACATCACACTGGTTTATCTTCGGCCTGCGATCGGGATTTAAGTTTTGCTTGAAGTTATATCCCAAGATTAGTGCTACTTAAGTCAGCAAAAGAGAGTGTTGCGCTCTCATTTCCAAATCATGGTCAAGCCAGCACGGAGCTCCAGCAGCAGAAATGGCTGCTCTCCATCAGTCATGTTCACAGAACTGACTCTTCATTCTCCTACACCTTATACCTAGAAGGGGAAAAAATTCAGAAGTCAATACAAGATTGAGGCACAACTTCAAAGCAGAGCAGCCAATAGACGAAGCTGTGAACCAGCGAGTCCTCAGTTCAAGCTTTACCTCTACTCCACCAGACACTCTCTTATACTTAGGAGGGAGCAAATGAATGTCCCTACCAAACCCAGCCTAACTGCTTTCCTACTTTGGGAACCATTTTCCATTTGGGACCATTGTACATGTATAGCACTTCACTATGTAAGCTACTTTGGTCTTTTGATATGCTACTTTCTAACAAAAAGTTGAAAGAAAAATTCACAGACAGGACTCTCAGAACAGGTTGACCAGCTCCATGAACATCTACATTGGTGCTGAATATTTTTAAAAGATCTTAAATGAATAGGTTGTATAACTGTAACCAACAAAAGATTTACTCTATTTAAGTCATTCTGCTCCATGCTACACAGGTATTATATATGCAGGAGAGCATATTTAATGGATTTATACACTAGTTTTGAAAATCTATACTTTTCACAGAGTTTAGTATGTATCCCAAACAAGATATCCCAAACAAGGAATTCAATGAGAATGAGAGAAAGTTCAATGAGCAAAACATCTACAGATAAAGCTCCAAATCAAAACCAGGGTTCCTGCCAGATGACATGCATATACAATTTTTGCCACAAACAGAACAAAATGAGGAAGTAGGATGAAGGTATTTTTATACTGCATTTGGAACCACCTGACACAATTTGACTGTTTAAGCAAGTGCATTTCAGAGGGCAATGGGTTTTTAAAACACCTTGTTTCTCTTGAATTGTGCTTTGTCTTTTGTATTTGCCCTTTCACCATTAGTTAGATGCTCAATAGACATCACCAAGTCAGATCAACTAAATCTGCTCTTAAATCAATATAGGTAAACACAAGAGTCCATCAAAATGGCAAACTGTAGCTGTTAGTTATTTTTTCCTTTAGCCCTCAATGCAAAATAGCACAGAGTTCTTTCAAGGTCCAGAGAATGTCTTTGCAACATAAATAAATCAGAATTCTACTATACCCAATAGGTACTTCCTGGGCCAAAGTTTTGAACATCTAGATACACAGCAAGTCATCTTTCACATTACATTTTGAGTGCACTTAATTCCCACTAACACAAACTACCACAATTGCCATTAAAGACTCTTTATGGTTAGACAGGCACATTTTACCCTAACAATTTCAAGATTAGACTGAACGGTCCACAGACTGCTGCATTGTTCTGCACTGGTAAGGCCAACCCTGCAAGTACCTTTGTGCAGCACTTAATATGCCATTATTAAGGGGAGAGGGAAAAGCATCAGCACAGCTGCTGGAACAGTGCTGGGAAAGAAAGCATCATGCCCAATGATTGGTGAAAGGGTGCCAATTGCATTCATAAAGTTAACTTGTACATGCTAGAAATATAGCACTGAATCAAGCACATTATAAGCTTCTCTCCAAATCAAGAACTATTGTTCATGTATTTATACCACCCTTACTCCAAGGAGCTCAAGGCAGCGTACATGATTCCTTCCCTTTTTATGTCTTCACAACAACCCTATGATGAGATAGGTGAGACTGCGAGATAGTGACTGGCCCAAAGTCACCCAGGAAGCTTCATGGCAAAGTGGAGATTTGAACCTGGATCTTCCAGGTCTAAGTTGAACGTCAGAACCATTACACCATCCTGGCTGCCTTTTATGTGCTACTATTTAGTGCAAAAGCAAATGCTACAGGAGGCATCAGCCAGGGATGGGAACTTGAGTCTCGGGAAGTTGGAAAAATATTTTTTTTCTGACTCATGAATACTCAAGTCACACATGTCAAGGACTCGGCGTGACTTGAGAATGAAGCTGAAAGACTTGTGTCTGGAAACCCGGGAGTCTGGGTCTGCTTGCTTATTTTTTTCCCTGTGATGAAAGACATCGTGGGGACATCCAGAGACAGCAGTTCCAGCCAGGAGACAGGGAAGGGTTGATGTTTTGCATCTAGCAGGCCCTCTTGTCCATCTCTGAGGGAACCAATGATCCCTGGGCAGTCTGACCTTTTTCTTTTGGACGATGGAGGGTAGGAGGAGGAGCCCAAGGGGTTCTTGAGAATAAGCTAGAGAAGCCCAGGAAGGGTGGAAGCAGGGAAGCCAGGAGGCAATTCCTAGCAATCGCATGGGCCCCATTGTTATTTGGGAAGAAGACTCCTCATTCAATGAACCGCCACAACGGAACTACTTCTGAATAGAGCTGCAAAGGATTGGGTCATACATGTACATGTCAGTCTCCCAGCTGCGGTGCATGACCCTGCTACTGCTTCTGCCTCCTCGTGCTATCTGTCCCGCCACCCCCCACCTTGCCCAGTCACTTTTGGTCCATTCCCTTGGTGTGCTTGACCCTTGCCACCCACTTCACAAAAGACTTGTGACTCAAGTCAAAATGACTCTGGGGTTTCAGGGGAGTGAGTCACCATGGGTATTCAATAACACTATGCACAAGTCAAGTCGCAAGGGGCAGAGACTCAGGACTCAAGTCTCACAGTGGTGCCAAGTTCCCGTCCAAGTAGCATCAACCCACTTCAGGCTTCTTTTTTTTGGCAATAAATAAATGCATGTTTAAGAAGGATAGGAGAACTGCCAATCCTCATCGCCAGCTCAAATAGTTCCTACACCACACAAATCCCAAGCTCTTATTTTTCCTTCTGCACCAAAACACACACTAACATCCCATAGTGTTACTTTCTATAAATATATAGATACACAGGTGTATATACCCACCACATTCAACAAAGCAAAGTCTAAAATATTTTTAACAAGCTGTGCATTTTGTGAAATCACAGCATGAGAACTGTAACAAAGCAAACACTCCAAATGTCAAAAGCTGCTACTATGTCATAAAAGTGCCTCTGTGATACGTCCAGCTACATCATCTCAATTTTTAAAAAGCATACAGCCTGACCCAGCAACACCGAGGCTCTCTACATGGAAACTCTGTGCCCTATTCTGTGCCTGGATGGCCCAATGCTGGATCCAGACCCCATGCCCATTACCTAATGGATCACGAGCATCATCAGCTTTTCCAACACATACAGTACTGGCTCCACAGCCACCTCATCACAGTCAAGAGGAACTGACAGCACTCCTGGTGTTTGGTAAGCTTGCACCTAATATGAGCTTTTGGGGATAAAGGCCCAACATGGTGGCTTTATTATTACAACTACAAGTCAACACTGTTTTCTCCTACCAACCACCTAGATCAGTCATTCTCAACCTTTTTTTCCTGCTACACCCCCTTTGGAATTCTTCTCGGGTTCCAGGGCAGCCCCCCTGCCCAACAAGTAAACATAAGAACACGTTCTCACAGTTTTCAGTCTACGGCCCCCTTCAAATGTGCCAGAGCTCCCCAGGGCCCCCACTGAGAATAGCTGACATAAATGAACTTATAACTAAAAACCGCAATGGGGAAAATTCCTCACAAACAAGACACTAAATGCCCACTGCGCTCTGCACAATCACTACTCAGCATGCATGTGCGATGTCACAGGCTCTGGAAAGTTCACATTCACAAGGAGGGTGAGACAGAAGCATATGCAAGAGTGAAGAGGTAACGTAGCTATTGTGAAATCTCACTTCAAGGACAGCAGCAGAAATATGCAGCAGAATTAAGCACAATGTCCTAGGCACCTATATCACACACACACACGCAAACCCAACACAACAGTGTCTATTATTTCTACCTCTCTCTCTCTCACAGAGAGAGAGAGAGACCAGAAGCCCTGTCCATGGCTTACATTTATTCCAACTCCACACACACACACACACACACACACACACTTGCATGTGCAAATGCAGAGTGGAGTCTTACACACAAGTCTGACGTATCACTAACTACACAGGAGTTTTGTGCTGTATACCAGCTCCTTTCCCTTCCCCCCCCCCCCAGGAAAGACAGAGTGAGACAGAGCGAGGCCCACTATTTCAAGTATGGGGGGGGGGACAGAAAGGTGGAGGTCAGGTCGATCTTTTTCTCCCCGCAAGTACACCCGATTTCACTGAAACACATATGGGAGTCATGGAATATACACGACTCTTCCTGTCGGGGGAGCGGGGAAAGGACCCCCATATCCTGAAGAGAAAAGCTTCTCCCATAGGAAAGTCAAGTGCGCGGCAGGCTGTGTCTGCGGAGCAACAACCCCGCTGCAGCTTCCCTTCTCTGACGCGCAGATCTAGCGGCAATCGCACGCGACGCGAGTTTGCCCGCGTGCGCTCGTTCACACGCACAGTCTCGGGCAGATCTCTCTCCCTCCCCTTGGCGGTCGCTCCAGTAGCCTGCCCTTCTCGCTCCAGTCAGTCCTTGCCTCTTCTCGCTCGCTCGCACGCGCGACGCCTGCGTACACCCATTCACACGCACGGAGCTGTCGCATTGCACAGCCCGCTTGCTCCAAGGCAGTCCCGCAGACTGACTTTTGGTGGTATAACCTGGGAAGGCGGCCACAAACCAAATGCTTGCCGGCCTGCATTCCCTCCCCGGGGCAGTCGCCACTCCTCTCTGGCGCCGGGCTGCCTGCCTCTTCTACACAACCAGCACCGTTACCCCAGCAGGCACGCTAGCCGCGCACCGCAAGCCGCTCTTCAATGCGCGGTAACCTATTCCAGGACCACCTGCCCAGACAACCGCCCGCGAGGAACCATCGGGACTGGCTGCGGCTGCAGCAGAGCGCTCGCTCACCTTGGTATGCCAGAAGCCGCCCTTCGTTCCTGCCAGGGGGAGCTCTGCGTTCCACCGTTGCGCGCGCTCACGCAAGTGAGCGCGAGCAGCTCTCTGCAGTGGCTGCCTTCGCTGCTGCACAGGAGTCTCCACCCCGGTCCGCCTCGCGACCGCTCCCAGCACAACAACTGCTCGCTACGAGCTCAGCTATAACCGGCTACGCTTAAAGCATCCGCCTTCTTTCACCTTCCCACACGGCCATTGGCCAAGAGGAGCCACACTAAAACCCAATCATTAGCCTAGGTTGGTGGGTCCTTTCCAGTGGATGGTGTAGGGAGATGTCACTTTCAGATCGGAGGGTTTTATATAGAAATCTCGCGAGCTTTCTTTCCCCCTGTAGGGATGGCTAAAGTAGGGAGATCGGGGTTGTGCATCATAGTTGCATGCGCGTTTATTCCGAAGCAAGTCCCCGTGAG
>JAJKFI010000006.1:9269364-9297791 GCA_029204185.1 Lerista edwardsae | reverse complement strand
GCTATAATTTTCACACGCTAGTCAATTACTTCTGTGGAGCTCAAATTCTCAAAGAAGTGTTCCTTGGAAATACGCTTGCAATTAAAACATGATCCAAGCATACTCCGATTCGCAAGCTAAATAAAGCTATGCTTTGACATTCATTCACTTTTGACTTTCATGCATGGTCTGGATGAAACTAGATGAATATGCAAAGTATTGTTGTAGTAAATACCAATATCAAATATTTGTGTACAGTTGCTATGTAGAAAAAGACAATGCAGAGTCCCTGTGGGACAACAAATGATAATCCTATAGCCCAGTAGTTCTCAAAACGTGGGTCATGAGCCAATTTTTGGTGGTTTGTGAAACTGACAGGCTGTGTGCATCAAGGGTTAAAGAACTTGCCAGGCGCGTATCTTACCTGTAGCACCCCATGGCACGAGCCGTGGGGCAGTGGTGGGGCGCCATTGCGCGCAGTCCGGGAGAGACCGTGCGGTTTCTGGCCCGCCCACACCTCCCTTACGCTCCAAAATAGAGCGTTTTCAGGGTAAGGGAGGCGTGTCTGTGTGACGTGCGGGAGTGGGGCAACTTGGGGGGGCGCGTGTTCAGCGCCTGCCATGGGGCGCGCTCCCGGCCCGGACCGCCACTGGAACTTGCTACTTGGTGGGAGGGGAGCATTGCTGCCCTATCACCACTGTAGCCAAGAGACTTGAGCACCTTGTTTTAGGTGGGTCCTGATGTGAAAAAGTTTACTTTTCTGCTGTAGCCAGTCATACTTCCCTACATTATGTTGTCACAAACTCATGTTAGAGGGAGGGGAGTACTTCCTGACCTTGTTCAGTCTAAATATTGCCCATTTTGCAAGAGGTCATGAGCCTCTCATGTGTGTTTTTTAGTGTGTGTTTTTTTTTTTTACAAAGATGCTACTTCAGTTTTGTCAGCCCAACAATTCCGTTGCATAATCCTCTCCTTAAAGTGGCCCAACCTGTTTGGTGATACAATATTATTTTAGAACAACAACGTCTAGAGACACTGCACTGAAAGCAAAAATGCAGACAAATAGTAGGAGGTAAATAATTTATTTGGCATTAAACACCACTTTTCAACCAAAAGTCCTCAAAATGGTTATGCATTGTAAAAGAAGATTTGCAATGAGGGACATAGCTGAAGAAGTGCAGCGGGGTGCAATTGCACTGGGCAACAAGCTGAGCTTCACACTAGTGGCCAAAATTGTGAAAACCTTGGTAATTACGCATAATACCATCATATATCCTTGGAAAGGTAATTTAATGCAGAATGTAATGAAACAAACCAGAGTGTAATATCTTCATTCTAACAACGTTATGACCAAAAAAACCCAAGAGAAATGAAAATACAACTGTGTCACATTTGTGGCATCATTTTGCACTGGGCTATATTTTCATTAGTGTTTGCAACCACATTTGGACATAGTTCATTCTAGGGTTTTCTAGAGCAGATGAGGTTAGGACTGCTCCTGCCACCCAGTTCTTCCAGAGCTAGTTAACTTGATGGCATTGAGGGTCAAACTAGATCTGCACACCAACATGCACATCAGATGCTTGCTCCTTATCAGGTGTGTCTCTATTTCTCTAAAATTAGTTGCAGGGAGTGGGACAGGACCTTAGAACTACGGTTATAACACATGGGGAGGGAGAGGTTAACCACAGAAAATGCCCCCCAAGTGATAATTTGCTCCTGAAGGTGATGTTTCCTCAAATAGGAATGGAGGGTGGGGTCAAGAAATGGAGGGTGCTATCTTGGATTTACCAAGAAGGCACAGAAGTGAAGAGAGCACAAAGGGACATGGGGCAGGGAGGAAGGAGAGAAAAACACAGAGAGGAAAAAGAAATAAGATATTTGAGGGTCGAGAAGTTGAAGAAAGAGGATGTTACTGTAACATCACTGATGCGCTACTGCAAAAGAGTATCATCATCATGATTATGACTGAAATGTAGCAGGCCTGAGGTGAAGAATTGAAGAAGCCGAAGGAAAATAGTAGTTGTGAATGATAAGGAGAGAGCGAAGAAGAGATCTGATAGCTTAGAGGAAGAAAGAAAAGCAAGTGTTATAGCTGTTACAAAGGCTATAATGACAAGATTTGCTAACTGAGTGGTTTGCGAGAGAGGGAGAAAGAATGGAAGGAAACACTAGTGTTACAAACATGAGGGTCAGAAGAAACAGTAGCATTTACTAGTTGCAAAGAAAGTGAGACTAAAAGAGAGGGAGCATCAACTCAATTTCATCTGATTTCCAAGAAATGAGAAGCCATTCAAGAAAAGGGTGGTGGATAAAACATCAAAAGTCAAGAAAGGAGTGAGAAGGTCATGCAAATTGCAGTAGAACTGGAGTTTCTGTCTGAGGGGAAGTTTTGTGACTTTGGCCTTCCTCATTCTTGTCACCTGCTTGGTTTCTCAGCCTGTAAATCCACAAACGCATTCTAGAAATTCAACTTGCGCAGAATCGAAAGCCTGCTGTGTCTTGTAATAATAACAATGAAGACAACAAGGAAGCAGACAATGAACTCAACTTGTGTGTACCATTTTTACTTTGCTCCTGGGTTCTTATTAGAACAAATCTCAACTTGGGTGCCATTTTGACTTCTTCCTTCAAGTGCAAAACACTTAAGTGGAACATATGTTATGGATGGTCCCAGTTGCTCCGTCGTTTTCAATGTCAGTGTCTTTCATGCATCACAAAATCAAAATCAGAGAACCCCTATACATAAGAACAAAAGAAGAGCCCTGCTGTATCAGGCCAAAGGCCCATCTAGTCCAGCTTCCTGTATCTCACAGTGGCCCACCAGATGCCTCATGGAGCACACAAGACAACAAGACGCCTGCATCCTGTTGCCACTCCCTTACACCTGGCATTCTGAAGTAGTCTACTTCTAATGTAAGGAGGTTGCACCGCCCATCATGGCCTATAGCCCATGATGGACCTTTTCTCCAGAAATCTGTCATCCCCTTTTAAAGGCATCTAGGCCAGATGCCATCACCACCTCCTGCGGCAAGGAGTTCCACAGATCAGTTTCCCGCTGGGTAAAAAAGTATGTCCTTTTATCGATTCTCTCTCTCTCTCAGCACTCAATTCTAGTGGATGTCCCCTGGTTCTGGTGTTGTGAAAGAGGGGAAAAACATCCCTCTATCCAGTCCATCCATCCCATGCATGATTTTGTACATCTCAATCATGTCCCCCCTCAGGTGCCTTTTTTGTTTGCACCAAAATAATATTTTGTAAACTCTTTTTTGTTGAGATGTGTAATACCTGCTTTTCTATTCCCCGTCTAAGTAAATCTTCCCTTTTTTGTTCCCAATAAGCTATCGCCTTATTCCAGCTGATGACTCTTTCATTTCCTTAACTTCTCAATCTCATAAAAACTACTTTTCAGTTTGAAAAGTTTACAAGAATGTTGCAGTTATTTGAGTTGCAAAAGAAGTTCACATCAACATCTGACAGAGTGATACATGCCAATTCTATATAGGAGCCAACAGATCCTTGCAAATTCCAAAGGTCAAGGGGCATTCAGGTTCAGCAAGTAGTCATCCAGATCAGTGCATGTATTTGAGTTTTCTTATGAGTTGGTAACATTCAGAAACACTGATTTTCATCAACAGTTTTAGAATAGATGATTTACGTACACAGTGAAAGGCTAAATCTGGGTTTCTGGGTTTAGACTCAGAGCGCAATCCTAGCCTGGAGTTAGGCCGGCACAGTTAGGCCAGCAAAGTTTGGCAGGCACAAGAGCCACTGTAAAGCACCTTTGGACCACTCTCAGGGTCAGGGATTATGGTGCGCATCTGTGTGCTGGCCTCTCTGACTCAGAGTGGTCCAAACTCGCTTTACAGTGGCCCTTGTGCCGGCCAAACTGTGCTGGCCAAACTGTGCCGGCCTAACTCCAGGTTAGGATTGCGTCCCCAAAACTGGGTTGCCATAGTTTTTAAAAAGTTTTTGGACACACGTGGAGCCCTGCTCCCCAACCCTCACAGATGCTGGAGTGGACAGCAGTAAGTCCCTCATTATGTTGCCAGCAGTGACATGATCATGGCAATTGCATTGCTGCCATTCCCCATCCCCACAAACAGAGTGGTTTTCCAACTCCCATAGAGCTTGGGAACCACTGGACTAAATGATTATGAGCTGTATAAGAGGCCATGTATACAGTCACTGGTCTTAAGAGAACATTAAACTATTGCTCCAATTTCGATCATATTGGACGACTTGCATAAGGAAAGTCATGTCTGTCTTGTCTCTATTTTCTGTTCTGTGTTGCCACCACTAGACACTACTAGTTAGCCACTACTAGTTATTACCATAATTATATACTTTCAACAAAATGTAGCTCACAAAGCAATTTACATTGATAAAGAAATCAATACATGGTTCTCTGTCCCAAAGCGTCCCCCCAAAAATGCAGAATTGACACCACTGAAAAATATGACATGCTGGGGTGAAGAAGGATATTCTCCTCCTGCTAAATATAAGATAATTATACCACTTAAAAAGGTGCTTCTGCCCAGCTTGCAGGGGTTTAGAAGTAGCTTTCATTCCATTTCAATAGCTCTCTTCCCTTTGTGTGAACCCATGGATATCTGTGCAGTATATTCATCCTACTTGCCCGTATAGCTGTTTCAAATGTGAAGGGCACAAAACAGGCAAGATCAAACATTAACATATAACTGGCAGGCAGAGTTACAGAGCAATTAATAAACCAGCTCCTTGGTTGGTGAAGCTCTAGAGATGACAAGTTTGATAACCACAGAACCTGTGCTGCCAGCATAATTTATGTCATGATTATGATTCCTGTTCCAATGATTCATCGCCTTGAAAGGAACAAAGCTACAAATTATCAAATTTGACACAGACACACTCCATTATTTTTAGTATTCTTAAACTGGCACTCAGGAAAGTAGAGAACATGTGTTAATACACCATTCAACATTCATGCCTTAAGGTGCGTCTTACTACCGACAGTAATGTGTGTCAAATATTTAGAGAGACCCATTGGCGGGTGGCATTTCCATTGAACAATTGGAAGGTGTTCCTTCTAGACTTGCAGCAGTAACTTGAACAAGGATAAGCAGTGATGTAATGATATTCTGAAGGTCAGGAACTGTCATTACCCCCATAGCAAGACTGCATTGAGATGATACAACAAAAAATTGACATTACATTTTCATTGTACCTTTACCACACAGCTTTATTGTACAGACTTTACTGTAAAGCTGAATGCAAACAAAATTATGTAAAGTCTGATCCAGTTTTACTTTAATGCTGCAATCCTATAATTTACCTGGGAATAAATTCTGTTGAACTTTCAGGGCATTCATTTTTGCTGAATCATCTCATCTTCCTTCCACAAGAGGAAAGAACCAGCTTGTGACTCTTTGCGTTCCTCATCTAATCAAAAAATATGCTCCCATTTATTTACTCTCCAGTAAATAAAGGGGGGGGGGCTGATCCAGTTTTAGTTTCTTTCACTCTTTCCTGCCCCATTTATCCAGCCATCTGCATCCTCTCATGTGTCTATCTTCATTTAGGGACTGTATTGGAAAAGGCAGGAGATACCCCAAAGAGATAGGGAGTGGTATCAGCAATGGCCCCTTGTCCCAGATTAGCCATGGATTACAGGGTTAACCCCTAAGTCTCTGCAAGCCTCAGGAGCACAGCTGCAGGCTGATGAGGCCCCTGGCTAGGAAGAAGTTAGCACAGGTGCAGAAGGGTGTGACTGATGCTAGAGCCTGCCTAGCAACAGATACTGATTGGCTGGCCTCAGTATAAAGTGGGAGGCAGGAGCTGGAGTAAATGATCTGGGTAGGTGCTGGAGAAGGGCACCAGGTAAGTGCTGGATGGATTGGGACTGCCTGCCTGAAGGACGGACTGGATAAGGTAAGGTTATTGTGGGAAATAACCATTGGAATTGTTGTATGGCTGCCATGCCCCTGGAGCCACCAAGTGGAGGAGGCAGTTGTGGTTTAGGCAAGCTGACTGCCTATTGTTTGGTGGTGGGGTTTGGTGGTGCTAGACTTAGAGCAGTTTGGAGCTAAGCCAGTGATGAGGGCAGTCTGGAGGAGGCTGGCCAGCCAGTGATTCCAAACAAAGCTGCTGGAAGAGAGGAGGCCCAGTGGGTGACTGAACCCCCTCCCTCTTGCCTATCTCTGAGGCTGCTCTGTATGGGAAACTAGGTATCCTAGTGTGGGGAGGCCCAGCAGGGAATTTGGCAGGACAGGAACAGAAGAGTCTGGCACATGCTCCTAGGCAAATGTCACAAGTTGTGTCCTGTTGAACCTGATGCTACTTCTCAGCTCAGAACTTTTGGAAACAGTTTCAGGGCACAATCCTAACCTGGAGTTAGGACAGCACAGTTAGGCCAGCAACGTTTGGCTGGCACGAGGGCCACCACAAAGTATTTGGACCACTCTCAATCTCAGAGAAGTCAGCACACAGACGTGTGCCAAATTCCCTGACACAGAGAGTGGTCCTTTACGGTGGCCCTTGTGTCAGCCAAACATTGATGGTCTAACTCCAGGTTAGGATTGTGCTTTATGGTGGCCCTTGTGCCAGCCAAATTTTGCTAGCCTAACGGTGCCAATTAATTCCAGGTTAGGATTGTGCCCTCAGATTGGAAATCACATACACAAATTCCCGTCTGGAGCAGCGGCACACTCAGAACTAAAAATCAAAACCAGGAGAAGTCCCTTTGTTCCCCTTTGTCAAAAGTAAGTCAAAAGAAAGTGTGCCTGACCTTGTCTTCTGCCAGGTAGTTCATGTTCAGTTAAATTCTATCCCTCAAATATCACCAGGTGGTCAAAAGAGAAAATGTGGAGTCAAGGCAGGAGCTTCTTTTGAAGTCAGCTGGAGGCATTATTCGTCTTCACAAGGGGTATGTAACCATCTGCCTCAAGCACTGTCTTTTTTGCATTCTGGTAGAATGTGCTGTTACAGAACCTAAATTTGAGAAAGCTCTTTTTTTTCCACCCAAGGCACCTAATTTTATGGACTCATCTGTCTTCCAAATGGTGAGAAGTTCCAGGGGACACGATTACCCAGGTTTGGGCTTCCTTGGATGAGAAAGCTGACAGTGTCTTAATATTTTTTTTATTCAACAATATTCAGCAGTGTTAGGGACATAATGGCATTCCGTGCGCTACGGCATAGAGTCATGCTGGCCACATGATCGGACAAAAACGCCGGCTCTACAGGCTTTGAAATGGAGATGAGCACCGCCCCCTACAGTCGGTCACGACTAGACCATTTGGTCATGGGGAAACCTTTACCTTTATTCAGCAGTGTTATTCAAACTGTGGGTCGGGACCCACTTGGTGGGTCACAGAAAGTTGGGGGCAGCCATCTTGGAAGCTGCAGACCTTATTCTTGCTAAATTCCTATTGTAAGTGTTAGCAGCTTGAATTTTCAAGTGAAGTTTTTTTTTTAGTTCAGTGCTTTTACATAAGTATTTTGTCCTCATCTTGCTTTCTCTCAGGGATGTTTCCTGGTTGTACAATTGCTGCAGTCTAAGAATGCCAACTTGCATTTCAGGAGCGTCATTTTATTATGTTACAATGACAGCACTTCCTGCTTGATGATTTCACTTCCTGCCACAACATCACTTCCAGGTTAATGACATCACTTCTGGTGGGTCCCGACACAAGTGCCATTCTAAAAAGTGGGTCCCTGTCTGATATGGGGCTAATGCCACTGATATACAGGGTTGACCACTGAATGGACTAAAATGTATACACTCTTGTAAACAGCGTCTGCTACATGTTTCTGCGAATTTATTTATTTATTTGAAGAATTTATACCCTGCCTTTCCCATGGTGAAGCAAATGCCCAAGGCAGCCTACAGAGACCAATGAAATACAATGTAACCATAATAAGTAAAACAAAAACATTTAACAGGAACTCAGCAAGAGTTCAAGAATGAAGCAAGCCCAATTCTCTTCATCAGGCCCTTTGGAGAGTGGGCGAACGAACAGAAGAGCGCGCGCACACACACACACATACGCACACGCACACACACACACGCACGCACACACACAGGGGAGTAAACAAACTATGACAGAGTTCCAGAGGGGCAGACAACCCTCATCCAAAGGCCAGATGAGATAGGTATGATTTGAGCCCTCTCTGAAAGGCCATGAGGGAGTGTGTAGTTCTTAATTCTTCTGGGAGGGAATTCCATATTTGTGGAGCTGCTACAGAGAAGGCCTGCCCTCGAGCTTCCATCATGGCTGCAGCTGTTAGGGGTTTTTTTTTTTTTTAAATACAACACAATCCTATACTGATGCTGGGCCAACAGCGCAGAAACAATGGCAAAACTGCAGTGCAATTCTATGTATGTTTTACTCAGAACTGAATCCTACGAGTTCAATGGGGTTTGTTCCACAATAACTATGTGTAGTTTGCATCCTAAGAGATAAGTACTGGATTTCCTAAGGTCTTGTTTTTGCAATTCTACCTTGTTGTTTGAATTTAAGAGATTTTAAGAGAACCAATCAGGTTTTTCTTTTTGCAGTTTTATCTCATCGTTTTCTATTTATAATGGCAAATAAAGTAAAGTTCTTATTCTGAATTTGGCAGTGAACAAAAGCAGGCAATTAAGGGAAATTGCCCTGGATAAACCTCAGGTTACACGTATACAAGAAACACATTTTAAAAAAAGATCATGAAAGGTATCTGTGAGCTGTATTAAAAGAGAAATTTACCATGCAGAAGCTAGGACAAAAATGAAGAGAGTAATGATAGGGGTACAACATAGATTGCTATTCTAGTTAGACAAGTTAGGAGAGATACTGATGAACAGTATATATCTGTTTAGAGGAAAATGGAAATTAGAACCATCACTATCAGTTCAACCTATGTCCCTAATGGTCTTTAGAGAGAGGTTGTGAAAGAACTATATAGGATTTGCAGAAAAGGAGGAAGGAGATACGGTCTTGGGAAGAGATTTTAATGCAGCCAATGATCCATTACTGCGTTCCTGTAACTAGACTTCATTGCATATCAGAATGCCTTAAGTCAGTCACTTCCCAAACATTTTAGCACCGGGAACCACTTGGTAAAATTACAATCTATTGTGACCTGCTACATAAAAAAGGTGATCTCGAACGAATTCTGTTCTTACTTAATAGAGACCTTGTGTTTGTGTAGACATTTGCTAGATTCTCCCCAGAAATTGAGTTCAAGGACTGTTCTCCAAAGTGTTCAACAAATCATTCCAGGGTACCCAGAAGGCTGAACTGGACAGCAAGATGAGCAGTTTGGAATTTCCAGGCCAGACAAAAAAAGTGTGTTCACATGTGATCCAAGGAAGTGATTCCCAAACTGTGGTTTGGGACCCCCCCCCCAGTGGGTCATGAGCCAATTTCAGGTGGGTCGTGAAGCACCTAGAGCAGCCATGTTGAACATATGGGAAGATGGGATGTTAGTTGTTTTGCTTGCGTCAAGGTTGTAAATAGGCTTTTTTTTCCTTTCTGAGTCACTTTGCTATTGGAAAATGACTGAGAAATAACCCAATTTATTGCTGCATTCTCAGGAAAGCAGCAGGCTATGGTATCACAATGATGGTATTTCTGGTCATGACCTCACTTCCAGTGGGTCCAGGACAGATGGTCATTCTAAAAAGTGGCTCCAGGTACTAACAAGTTTGAGAACCGCTGATCCATGGCATGCCAATTACTAGAGAAACCAGGAAAATGTGACATTTTAATCTGGGGTTATGAAGATTATTCTTTCTTTCTGCAGACTGGGCAATGATTTTCTTTCTGCAAACTGGGCAAGGGTGCTTGAAAGTTTTTTTTTAATATTTCAAAAACTTTTCGCAACCCACCCAAAATTTGCTTAGAACCCATTGATGGGGTCCCAACGCACAGTTTCAGAAACACTGCCTTAAGTATTTAAGAACTGGCTAGAGTGAGATGCATTAAATGACCTGTGGAGATTGTATAACCCTGAAGAGAAGATTTACACTTTTTTCCCCTCAGGGAGTCATGAAGTCTATTCCAGGATTGATTACAACTTTGCCTCTCCAGTTGTACAATACAGGCTTTGTTATTAGGACATTGTTATTAGGACAATGGTTTATGTGCATCATGCACCAGTACTATTAACATGCATAGAGAATGAGGAAAAAAAGAAACCTAATACAGAAAGGCGGTGAACAGATACGTCTTATTGAGTAAAATAGGAACCAAGACACAACCCATTTATCTTAAGGACTCAGGATGGGGGGAGGAATCTGTTTACATTTCAGCCCCTCCTCTCAAGTAGATGCACTTGAGGGCAATATTCCCTCTAGGGGCCCCACACCATTGCATGGCCTCCTTGGCTGCATGGCGGTTTGATGCCATTCTTGGATGCACAGGGATGACACATCACCACCAGACTTCCGGGAGCACTAAACTCTGAGCTGCAAGGATCTGATTCCTCTGGCTTTGAGCTGCACAGCTTAGAGAAGAAAGTGCTCAATAGTGTCTCCCACTCAGGACCATCAGGGAGTATAAGGGCAATTAACCAGCCTCCTACTTGCTGTGTTTAACCAAAGCACTGGTCAGTCAGCATTCCTGATTGCTAACCTGTTACAGTATAGAAAGCAAGCCATGGGGAGGGGGCGATTGCTCTGATAGACCAGTGTGTGTTTTCTTAAAGCTGTGAGAGCTGAGGCCTGTTGCCATCAGTCTAAGGCAGCAGTCTCCAAACTGGAGACCCTGCAATGGCGAAAATCTTTCCTGGCAAGAATGGTGCTTTGCATTCCATGGGGAAGGCGCGGAAGACCCCTTACTATAGCTCCTACGGTCTTTGGACAGCCACACGTGCCCAGAAAGTCAGGTAGGTGTGCAGCTTGTTGGGGCAGCAGACCCCAGAAGCAGCTGTCAATGAAGACTGCTAGGAGCTATAGTTGGGGGCTTTCACGCCTTCTCCAGTGGAATGCAAGCCGCTGCTTGCACCAGGGGAGGAAAAGGGATGCACTGGATCTGGCCTGCAAGCCAGAGTTTGGAGCCCATTGGGCTAAGGCAAAGGTCAGGGCAGTTGTCTGGGTCATGCTCTCTGTCCACTATAGCATAAAGTCTCCAAATGTTTCCGTATGCAAGCCACATCATATATTTTACACATTTGTTGACGTTTAAATGAATAAGTTCTCCTTGGATCTTCTTTGTAATTAGTATGATATGATTCAGAAATGTTGACAATTTCAAAAAAAATGCCATAATTAAACTGAGAAATGAATATACTACATAATGAATGAAGATGTCATACGTTAGCAAAAAAAAGTTGCTGTGGGCTGGAGATAATCCTGTGGCAGGCTGGATGTGGCCCTCAGGCCATAGTTTGGGGACATCGTGCAGCAGAACACAAATGTATTGCTGCATAAAGCAAACAAGTGACAGCTTGTTAAAGCTAACATTTACTGTGGTGTGATGTTTTGAATGAATGAGCCTATTCATCCGTTGCAATGGCTGTTTTAATCCTAGTAAACTCATTAGTCTTCAAGGTGGCCAGGATTCATCATTTGTACTTTTTTTTTTTCAAAGTTTATCTTAGAAAAGAATGGAGTTGGTATATCGAGGAGAATCTTACTGGTGCCACTATAATTCCCCATGATGGCCACTGAGACACCAGAGATTTCATTGCATGGTCCTTGAGCAAATGCAAGCATGGCTCCTAGTAGGTAGATGGAGTTTCTGACCTTCCTCTTCATGCTGTGTTGAGACAAAGCCTGAAAGCACTCAGGCTGGCACTTGTCTTATTACATTCCCTGCGGAGCGCTTGGTTTAAATGCAATGAAAATAATTACATAATCATACTCTCTCATCGTATGCTACCTTTAGTGATGCAAATCTTCTCAAGTAACAGCTCTATTTGTCTTGGTGAGGGTATTTCAAAATGCACTCATTTTAAAATACCGAACAAACATAGCTAAGATAATACATTTTAAATAGACAGAATTCAAGAAGCGTTTTAATTGTTAACACATGCATCATTTGAGAAGCAGAGACTATTGTATGGCAATTATTTTAGGTAACCTAGTAATACGGGAATCAGAATTCTGAACTTAAGAGTATAATATATCATTAAGTCTTTGCCAGAGGACAAAAGATTTAAATATTCACATACAGATAAAAGACAGCTAATTAACATGGCGTACTCGTTCCCTTAATGATGAAAGCCAAAGTGCGTCAGTCATTAACAATATTGAACATTCAAAACTAAATGAAGACGTCTAGGTTCCAGGTTTGCTTTGCTATGAGGAAAGTTTCCAAAGACATGACTAAATCACTGATTCTCTGGACTGTTGTTCCTGGACAGAGGAAATAGTATAACATTTTCCTGGATAACCTCCAGGTAAGCTGTTTTAAAGCAACTCACAGATAGGTGTTCTGGGAGCAGAGCCAAGGTACATAGGAAACTGGAAAATCCAAGTAAAAGGTTGACATTGAAAGGTACTGCAGCAAAGGAGGCTATGCAAGGACCTCAGAAAAAAGACACCATTTTTTGTATTTTAGAGAGCAGCTGAAAAAGAAATGTGAATTGTAAATATTCAAAGGGCATTTATAAATCTGACAGCAATACCTCCGAATGTTTGAGTCTCACAAACTTGCTTTTTTCCAGGGTCAACATTTTATCTCTGTTTATGCCGTTTTATTTCAAGATGTGCAAGAGACACACGTTTATATACATGTACTTGGTGCTGAACGCCAGCCTGGAGATCAAAGGACCAGTCCAGTTAATGTGGCCATTTACAGGATTGATGGAAAGCGCCATAGGTCAGGAAGGCCACATTTTTGTAGCAACCAGCATCTTTGGTCACATGTATAGAATTTTAATGGAACGTGGTGGCGCAGTGGGTTAAACCGCTGAGCTGAGCTTGTTGACCGGCAGGTTGGCAGTTCGAGACTGTGTGATGGTGTGAGCTCCCGTTGCTTCTCCCAGCTCCTGCCAACCTAGCAGTTTGAAAGCACGTAAAAAATGTGAGTAGATTAATGGGTACCACTTTGGTGGGAAGGTAACGGCGTTCCATGCGCTATGGCATATAGTCATGCCGGCCCCATGACTTGGACAAACACTGGCTCTTCAGCTTAGAAACTGAGATGAGCACTGCCCCCTACAGTCGGTCATGACTAGACCATTCGGTCATGGGGAAACTTTTACCTTTTTATAGAATTCTAACTAGATTCTAAATATCTACTATATTGTAATTATTTTGGAGGTGTGCCTTGTCCACCAAATGGATAGAAACACTCAAATGGGCTATTTGGGGTAAGGCAAATTTGGTTATGTAGGTATTGCAAAAATACAGTATTTTAGTATGTCCCCCCCTTTTGAGAAGAAATTTACAGATATTTTATTTGTTGTTTGTTTCCTAGTTATCATACCAATTTTAATGAAATATCTGTTTGCTACCTTTCCAGTGCAATGATAAGTCAGCTTCAGTCAAGAAAAAATACATATAAAAACAAGAAAAATATATCCTTGGATCAAACATATTGTCATGAAAAAGCAAAGCTACCAACAGCTTTAAAATGAAAATAAAAGTGCAATCCTAACCTGGAGTTAGGCTGGCACAGTTAGGCCAGCAAAATTTGGCCGGCACAAGGGACATCGTAAGATATGCTTGGACCACTCTCAGAATCAGGGAGGCCAACACACAGAAGTGCACCATCCTCCCTGACTCTGCCCCTGTGACTTGTTGTGGCCCTGGAGAAAGGGGTGCAATTGGGCAATCAGATGTAAGCAAAAATAACCACTCTTGGCCACAATTGTCACCTAGGCATACAAAAGCCAAGCTGGGTAACTGATTACTCCCAGACTGTAAAACTGGTCCTATAAAAAGAGTATAATTTCACATAGGACAACCAAGCCCACCACCCTCTAAGCAAGTAAACAACCAGACATGACTATCTCCACCTTCCCTCCCTTTTGTATGCCCATGTAAGTTTATTATGCAGAACAGGACACTAATTTTAAATCCAACGTACATTCTACCCAAACATAGTCTATTCACATTCCAGACATAGGAAAAAGTTATATGCTTCTAATTTTATGTAAAGGCACCCACATTGATTTCACTGGAACGTAGGTATATTTAACACAAGAATGGTACCCTATATCTTTTTAGATAAACATTGCACAATTAATATTGCCCAAACACAATATACTGGACTTGGAGAGTTTATTACAATTCTCTGTACAATAGCATTACAAATAATTTAGTTCTGACATTGAAAACGTGCAACACAATCCTAGACATATCTACTCAATTGTAAGTTCTCAGAAGTTCACTGACAGCCCAATCCTAGGCATGTCTACTCAAAAGTAAGTCCCATTATATTCAATAAGGCTTTCTCCCAGGTAAGTGTGGAGAAGATTGCAGCCTGTGACTTATTTCCAGCCAGGTGTATCTAGGACCATACCCCAACATTACAATCAAAAAATGTTAAGTAGGCCCACCAAACTTTAAAAGATTTACTTTTATGTAAACATGCTTAGATTGCACAGCATGTTATAGAGATGAATGTTAGGAGAAGGTAGATAATACTAGAAAGCAAAACTGGAAGTGATGCAAGTCATAAAATATAGAAAGCACTTTAAAAAACTTAAACATAATTTAATGCACACAATATGAAGCTATTTAGTATCAGAAATTATTTTGGTTCCAAAACTGGCCCCATGATTTAATCCATATGCTGAAAAATAATAGATAATTTTTGCTAAATAGAAAAGAAAAAGCCTATTACACCTCTATTTATACTATTACTAGCTTGTCCTTACCCGGCGTTGCCTGGGTATTTATGTATCCCAAGCTTCTATTAGACAGGAAAAGGAATGAATTCTATCTATAGTGTAAAATCAAAGTAATTTTATGTACAGGAAATTAAAAGTATAAGTACACTATAAAAATTATAAAGTAAAATCTTTTACAAATTCACTATAATATTAATTTAACTCAAAACTTGATTATAAACATTTTTAGTCTCACCTCCAGGAGCAAGAATAAATAAATTCTTGGGTGAACCCACCCTTGAGCAAGCAACATAAAGTTGTCAGTGGGAGAAACATGGCAATCTCAAATCCACTCCGTAGTACTTAATAGACTGCCCCTGTGACTTGTTGATCATGATCAAGAATGCAAGTCTCACTAGAAATTGCAATCTCTTGAAGTTAAAAGGGAGATTCGTTGGAATGTTATCCGTGGAATAAAAACTGTTTCACCCTCTCCCTTTCCTGTTAAGATAGTCACTACAATTACAGTAACCAACATCTTCTTGACACACAGCCTTGTGCTGTTGCAAAGTTTTGGTGGGTCGAGGTTCCATAGTAAAATAATTGGAGATCCCACTGTAAGTAAAAGACAATGTGGTGGCAATCCAGCCGGATCAAGTGAGTTTAGGAAGTCTGATGGGAAACTGACAACCTCATAGGCATCTACTACGGTATCGATAAGACTTGTATTCAGTGACTACACCTGGTAACATGGCAAGTATTTGATTGGAGTCCAAGACCCCCGGCATAATGATTTCTAAAATTTTCTAAAGGTTCTACAGAGTTCTATTCGACTAAACGTGGGCTTACATGTCATCAGGACTGTCCCCAATCAGCTTAGCGACCCCGAAAACTATGGATTTGACACTAATGTCGGTCATTTTATTTTTCACCCCTTCTCACCCCTCATGCTGATGGGGGCTGAACGTGGACTTAAACGGTGTGTTATGATGGGGGGGGCAACTCCCCTCCCCTGGGGTAGTTACCGCTGCCACCAGCCCAGACTTAGTAAAAGAAAGGGGAGCTCCTGGGCAAAACCCCCTTTTTAAAAAAGCCAAATAAAAATAAAAATCCAATTTTATTCATATACATTAAAATTTACAAATAAAACTACAGAGACTCCGTAATAAAACCTGAATACTTAAAATAACAATGATCAACCCCTCTACTTAACTTGGCTGAGCAGGAAACAGGGAAGACAGAAAGAAAAAGAATACCTATAAGAGCTTTGCCTCACTAACTACACTTAGCCTCCACACCAACCCGTGGAGTTAACCTTCCCTGAGAGCTGAGAGAAAAGTTCTATTCCTTGAGGCTTTTATCTGTAGCTCAATAAACTAACCACCCCCACCTGAGGCATTTACACACGAGTAGTTCTCTTAAAACTTACCAGGTTTCCAGGAAACTACAGTTTCATGACACGGTGTCAGGAGTGTCACCATTCATCTCAGCGACCCTGAAAATATGGATTCAACATTGTCGGCCGTTTTTGATCATTTTGACATGTGGCCCCCTTCCCACCCCCAGGGGTGTCTTACCCCCACAGTATTTCGTTCCAGAGTGTAAGGCATATGTGTACCAAGTTTGGTGTAAATTGCTCCAGGCATTCCAGCAGGTCATTTTGGACATTTTATTTTTCACCCCTTCTCACCCCCTATGCTGATGGGGGCTGAACATGGATTTAACGGCATCGGAAGTGTCACCATTCATCTCAGCAACCCCGAAAACTATGGATTCGACACTAATATCGGCCGTTTTCGATTATTTTGACGTCACCCCCTTCCCACCCCCACCCCTAGGGGTGCTAGGGGTGTCTTACCCCTACAGTATTTTTTTCCAGATCGTAAGGCATATGTGTACCAAGTTTGGTGTAAATTGCTCCAGGCGTTCCAGAGCTATGCTGGAATACACACACACACCACATCCAATTTTATATAGACTAGCTTTTAACAAATGTCATCGGGACTGTCACCAATCAGCTTAGCGACTCCAAAAACTGTGGATTTGACAGTAATGTCGGTCATTTCGAACATTTTGTTTTGCACCCCTTCTTACCCCCCATGCCAAGGGGGGGCCGAACCCGGACTCCCAACGGCGTCGGGAGTGTCGGCGCTCGTCTTGGTGGCTCCGAAAACTACGGATTTGATGCCAATATTGGCCATTTTTGACCATTTTCACATGGGGCCCCCTGTGCACCCCTGGGGTCGCCAGGGGGGTCATGTCTGTCGCCATGCCGTAATGCGTACACGTGCCAAGTTTGGTGCCAATCGCTCCAGGCATTCCAGCGGGTCAGTGTGGATGTTTTGTTTCGCACCCCTTCTTGGCCCCCCACGCCGAGGGGGCCCGAATCGGGACTCAAACGGCATCAGGAGCATCACCGCTCGTCCCGGCGACCCTGGAAACTATGGATTTGAAGCCGATTTTGGCCGTTTTCACGTGGGGCCCCCTGCGCACCCCTGGGGGCAGGGGTGCTAGGGGGCCTGGCTCCCACAGTGTTTGTCGTCAGGCTGCAAGGCATGTGCATGCCGAATTTGGTGCGCATTGCTCCAGGCGTTCCAGCAGGGCATGGTGGACATTTTATTTTGCACACCTTCTCACCCCCCAAGCCGAGGGGGGGCCAAGCTCGGATTCCAACAGTGTCTGGAGCATCGCCGCTTGTCCCGGCGACCCCAGAAACTACGGATTTGACGCCGATTTCGGCCATTTTTGACCGTTTTCACGCAGGCCCCCTGCGTACCCCCACCCCCAGGGGAGTTGGGGGGCCTGACCCCCGCAGTGTTTGTTGTCAGGCCACAAGGCATGTGCATGCCGAGTTTGGTGTGCGTCGCTCCAGGCATTGCAGAACCTATGCGGAAGTACACACACACACACACACTCATATATATATATATATTTAACAGTTAGTTGCTTTATATTCATACTAGCTTTTTGACCCGGCCTTGGCCGGGCAAAAAATTATCCCACATGCAAACGTGGACTCAAACAGCCTCAGGAGTGTGGCTATTCATCTTGGTGACCCCGGAAACTATGACTTTGACACAGATTTCGGCCGTTTTTGACCATTTTCACATGGGGCCCGCTGTACACCCCCACTCCTGGGGGCGCTAGGAGGGTGTGACCTCCATAGTGTTTGTCCCCAGACTGTAAAAAGTACTGGTGTCAATCGCTCTAGGCATTCAAATGGGTCACGGTGGACGTGTTCGACCATTTTCACGTGGGGCCCACTGTATACCCCCACCCCCAGGGGCGGTAGGGATCCCTCACCCCCGCAGTGTTTGTCCCCAGGCCCCCAGGCATCCGCATGCTGAGTTTGGTGGCAATCAGTCCAGGTGGGGCATGGCGGACGTTTTGTTTCGCAACCCTTCTCGACCCCCACGCTGAGGGGGAGCAAACCCGGACTCCAACGGCATCTAGAGCATTGCCGCTCATCCCGGTGACCCCGGAAACTATAGATTTGACACTGATTTCAGCCATTTCCGACCGTTTCCATGCGGGGGCCCCCGCATACCCCCACCCCCAGGGGCGTTAGGAGGGTCTGACCCCCACAGTATTTGTCGCCAGACTGCAAGGCACACGCATGCCAAGTTTGACGTCAATCACTCCAGGCGTTCCAGGAGGGCATGGTGGACAGTTTGCTTTGTACTCCTTCTCGCCCCCCCCCCACGCTGAGGGAGGGCCGAACCCGGAGTCAAACGGCGTTGGGGGTGTCGCCGCTCATCTCGGCGACCCCTGAAACGACGGATTCGACACCGAAGTCGACCGTTTGCGATCATGTTTACGTTTCACACACACCCTGCACCCCCCCGGGGGTCCTAGGGGGGTCTGACCCCCGCGTTTGTTGCCAGGCCGCAAGGTGTATGTGTGCCAAGTTTGGTGTCAATCGGTCCAGGCGTTGCGGAGCCTATGCGAAACATACGTACAAACAGACGTTCGATTTTATATATATAGATTGCTTCAGTAGGTATGATAAAGTACACAGTAATGTTTGTGGTAGACACTTACTTGACAATGGAAGAGAGCGAGTGTATTGCTTTTGGGACATGAAACTACAGTACAATAATACCTAGCAAGTTTTTACCCTGCAATAAATATAAAATGGAAGTCAATTAGTTTAATGCAAACATACATGGCACGTTTATCCAAGCCAGTAAGCATATCTGGGTTGCCAGACTAAAGCACTTACCAGCACTCTGCAGTTTGAGATTACACAGTACAGTACTATATTTATTAACTGCCAAAAACTAAGGGTGCTTCTGAATATGATCTTTAAGAGAGAGAACGCACTCAACATACATGATTTCTGGTTATATCCTTTTTTAATAAGACACCAGAAGAGAGGACCAGTTGTGCATTGCTGAAAATAATTAAGAAGCAAGCAGTTTGAACAAACCTCTCTATGCAGCACAAGCAGCACCAAAATCATGGGTTCAGGCATTTTAAATATACATACCTGCTAGCCTTAAAAGGTATATTGATTAGGAATCAAAACCACTTTCAGCTCAGGTCAACAGTTGCAGCAAAGCAACTTAAAATATACACATACCTTGAAATTGAGTTATTTAAAATTATATTAATACCCTATCCTTTAAGGTGTTTGGTTGGAACAGATACACACTGCAGAGATTGGCTCTGTCTTCAAAGTAACAGTCTTTATGTACCAAAGTGGTTGTCCAATTGGACCTTGTACATTCAAAGCATGCACTCTGCCACTGATCTACTGCCTCATTCCAATATAGCAAGATACCCCATAACTTTAATTCACCTGACAAGGAAGTTGAAGACACTGAAACAGTAACTTCTATATGAATCCGGTATCACAAGGCACCCACAGAACAGCACCAGATACATTTCCTGCATTTCACAGTATACTAACGAAATTCCAGTGATTTTAAAATGATTAAAAATGTGTACACAATGGAGAGTAGAATCAAGGTTACTCAACCAAACAACGTTGGATCAATGTAAATATTAATATGAATAGGATACTTCAGTGTACCTTGAAAGTAGACAAGGTAAGATTTTATCCTTTGCAAATAAACAAATCCTGCCAGAATCTCATTTTTAAAATCAACATGTAAGCTGCTGGTTGCCGACCTTTCCCCTTTATCCTTAATAGGAACTGCTGTTCTGCTTCTTATAGCCCCAAAGGGATACTGGATCCAGTACAAACTTTGTGGGCTTCAGTCCTAGCTATGCAGATAGGAAAACAGGATAGCACATTTTATCTCCAATTTATGGTTGTGTTATGTGTGTGAGGACATTTTTAATTGTGCAGAAATGTATGTTGAAGATATTATGAAACAAGCTTCAAAAGGGCAGCATTGATAGGATTCACCAGTGTAAACACAGGTCAGGGTGTGAACCAAATTTCCAGATTAGAGAGAGGACAAGGCTACAAAATGACACTAAGAGAGCAATCCTAACCTGGAGTTAGGCTGGCACAGTTAGGCCAGCAACGTTTGGCTGGCACAAGGGTCACCATGAAGTATGTTTGGACCACTCTCGTAGTCAGAGAGGTCAGCACACAGACATGCGCCATCCTCCCTGACTCAGAGTGGTCCAAATGCTCTTTATGGTGGCCCTTGTGCTGGTCAAATCTTGCTGGCCTAACTGCGCCAGCCTAATTCCAGGTTAGGATTACACTCTAAATTGCAGCCTAATTCTGGACATGAATACAGAAACTCCTAATCATTAAGATTAGAGACCGTTGGCATGTTCAAATGCCTCTTCTCCCCCACAAGCACTACAACCATAAAAAAGTAAAGGTCTCTCATCCGCTCTCTCCTCTACCATACAGAATGGACTGGAACTACACCAAAAGGCAATGACTGCACTTCAGGGTATCAGGTGGTGAGTGGGCAGGTGGTGACGTAGTTATCTGAACAAGTTCCAAAAGTAAACAAGGTTGAGGTATTATCGCATACCCCAACATGCTATTCTCTTTTCATTTTCTAGTCAATTTGCTTTGATGTGTCTCCAGAATGCAGTAAGAATTCCTTTCTGGAAAATAAATTGTCCTGAAAAACTCTGTTTGTACTGTGTAGATTTTACTTGGCTAAAAAGAATGCTTGTTTGCATTGTCATTCAGATTCACAAAGTAACACCACAGCAGTTAACAAGCATTCTAGGCATGTTTACTTGTGACAAACTGCACTGAAGGAGAAAAGGTGTAGAAAATAAAAGCACAACGTGTATGTGGTTTCTTCAAGTGACTAGCAGTAGGCCTTTGTGGCTGCTTTCTTGCTTCATCCTCACTGATATACATACCGGGTGAGAGTGACAATTGTGAGATTAAAAATGTCACACCCTTCCTCTATATCCTTGTATCACAACCCTCTTTGACACACTATAGATAAACCGATGATAAACCGATTTTTTTTCACTCCAATTAATGCCACCATTAGCATAAGTAGCAACCGATATCAGCATAAAATACTTGTTCTATTTTATCATCTGAGGCATGTCGCTCCAGGCTTGAGACTTCTTTTTGGCAAGTTCCATCCATGAGGGCTGATCTGGAGAAGAACGAGCCACTTTCTTAAGCGGCTTTATATCCTCTTTTTCCACTGGAACTGAAGACTGGGCTGTGCGGAAAAACAAAGCAAAAATCAAGCATCCACTTTACAGTAACTTGGTACTCATCAGGATTTTTGCCCTATCAGCTTAACTGACCTGCTACCATACTGAGGTGCCATTAGGGTTGGACTATAAAATCCTTAAGGATCTTACTCATGACAAATATCCTACTCACAAAACCTTGATAGCAGTGATAAAAGCTATTCTGTAGTGTGTTTCTACCAAAATGAAAGTGCACATTTCATCAAGTACGAGTTCTGCTAGGAGTGATTCACTGCAGTGCTAAAACACACACACACACACACACACACACAAAATTCACAGCCCAGTCCTAACAGGACTGGAATAGGCAGGTCGGCTGGCCTACGCTACATCCAGCCCCAGTTAGATAGATAGTAATTTATTGGCCAAGTATACAAACTATACCTGGAATTTGATACGGCCACCGGCTACATACATACAGTACAAAACATACATGATAAACAATAAATACACCAAACAAATAAGGGCATACTTCAAGATAAACCATTGCCTCAAACTCCAATTCGCCTTATCATAATTACAAATTCAGCAGTTTAATGGCACAGGGAAAAAAACTGTTTTTGTGCCTCGATGTTTTAGTATACAGAGTCTTATATCGACGACCAGAAGGGAGAAGATTGAACAAATTATGGCCAGGGTGCAGAGGATCTGCAGCAATCTTTTCTGCTCGCTTTTTAACCCGAGCAGTGTACAGGTCTTCTATTGAAGGCAGGTGAGTTCTGATTATTTTTCCAGCAGTTCTAACAGTCCTCTGGAGCCTTTGCTTATCCAGTTTGGTTGCTGAACCAAACCAAACAGTTATGGAATTACAGAGGACAGATTCAATAATGCCTCTGTAAAATTGGACAAGCAGCTCTCGAGGCAGATTAAATTTCCGAAGTTGACGCAGGAAATACAATCGCTGATGAGCTTTTTTAATGATACTCCTAATATTAGTTGACCATTTCAGATCCCGGGAGAGTACAGAACCCAAAAACTTAAATGACTCCACCACAGAAACCGTGCTACTTAAGATGGAAAGTGGGGATAAAGAAGGGGGGTGCTTCCGAAAATCAACTATCATCTCCACAGTTTTTTGTGAGTTGAGCACTAAGCTGTTACTGCTGCACCATGCGACAAGATGCTCAACTTCCCGTCTGTATGCAGACTCATCACCATCCTTAATAAGACCAATGATCGTCGTTTCGTCTGCACCTTTAGGAGGTGGCTATAGCACAACTCTGAGTAAAGGAACATTTGTCCCCTTACCCTAGGTAATACCCTAGCCATTTCTATGGTGGTACTCAGATCTGCAACAGCAAAATCACTGGCACAAATCCAAGTGGCACGTGTAGCGCTAACAAGCCTGGAGACTGGGGGGGAGGGAGATCAGGCCAACCAGGTCAGGTCCTTACTCCACCCCCTTTTCCCAGGCTGTCTGCCCACAGGCCTTCCCCCTGTTTTTGCGCCCCCCTCCCCAAGTATCTGTGCTGGCCTCTGTAGGCAAGTCTTACCTGCCACTGGGACTGGTGTAGGGAAGACGGTGCACATTCGTGCGCTGAACTTCCTGATTCCGAGAGTGGTGCAAATGTGCTTTATAGTGCATTTGTGAGACTCATAGGCCAGCACAAGGGACTCGTGCTAGCCTACCAGCCTGTTAGGACTGATCCCTTAGTCAAGCTGTTTTACGCTTGACACACAGCAAGCCCTTGTTCGCCCACCACCAAATGTACATCCAGTAGAAAACTGCTGATTCTTTATTCCATAATGCAACAACCTGTATGATACACGTATTTGCCATCAATTCTATTCGCACTATGTTTTTAGGTGTTTGCTTTAAAAATTAAGTGTGCATTGCAATTCTCACTTCTACAAAACTGGTTCATAACTGTTTTACACCAAGCACAAACATAACAGAAAAACTCTCTCTCTCTCTCTCTCTCTCTCTCTCTCTCTCTCTCTCTGTGTGTGTGTGTGTGTGTGTGTGTGTGTGTGTGCGTGTGCGTGTGCGTGTGCATGCGCGTGTGTGTGTGTATAGAGAGAGAGAGAGAGGATAGGATTGCACAACCTATATCCCTGTCAGTATTTTGAGTTCTTGTTTTCATACCAGAGCTATGATGTGACAGTGAGCCTGCTTTTGGCAAAAACTCCTGCAGATCAGACTTTGTATCTTTTTTCTGCTCTTCAGAAGGGACTGTGGATGGAAAAGGAAAAAATGCATTCCGGGCAAGATCTGTCTGTTGTCTCGCAGGTTCCTAAATCAAAAAAGGGAGATGAGGAACAGGATAGCACTATATTAAATAATTCAGAAAACATCAGTGGGGATTTAACACAACACAAGAAACTCAGCAGCAAACATAATTCGCCTACTCAACAGAGGAACAATTGTGTGGTTTGTCACACAATTTATGTTTGTTCTATTTATGCTAGCCGAGTTGTAAACATTCCATAAATTTTTAATGTTCTGAGGTTTCATAAGGCTGAAAAACCATTTTGCATAGTTATAAGATTTTGAGTTATGCAGTTAGCTCTTGGAAACGGGTTGCAATCACCATAGCAAGATTATTTAAGGCCTTCTGCTTTGCTGTACTAAAAAGGACAAAACACAAACCAAGCCTGGTAACAAATAGCTTCTGATATACTAGACTATTGAGAGCTATGCCATTGCTGCAATGGTTCCTGTGCTTCTTCAAAGCAACATGTTGCTGTATTTACATTTGCAGCAACATGTTTTGTTTTTAGCCAAAAGCAGCCTCTGGAGGCTTTGCGTTTGACCAGAAGAATAATGTAAAAGGAGAAAAGGAGGAGGAGGAGAAATTGTTTAGGCTTTCACCTTCAGCCACTTTCCTTCTCAAAATTCTCCCTTTGCCCCAGCTAGTTTTACTCCCAGTTTAACTGAACATATAAAGACATGCCTAATATCTTGAAAGGGAAGGAGTACCAGAAAGGCATGCACATTGCTGAAATCAGTAGGAATTTATAATTGCTTTTGGTTACCTACATGAGCATGATGACTCAACTTCCTGTACAACCAAATCTGCATGGGAAAGTCTAGAGGAAGTTCTGCAAAACTGAAAGCTTCATTGTTTAGAAATGCCTAACGTATCAGAATGGGCCAACTCATTTTAATATACATTAATGACCAAATTGGCCAAGATTTATTGTGGCATGGGGTCTGATCCAAAGGCAAGTTGGGGCATACGTAGAAATAAATCTATGTATAATGAACTCAGGAAACTGCATGTGGCTTTGGCTAACCAAAGTGTCACAGTAGGTGCTTGTTCACAATAGAAAGACAGCATCATTTAGTATTACAACAGTGCAATGCAGAAACTCTACTTTTATCAGGAGTGTTCTATGGAAGGAATATGACAGGGTGAAGATTTTACAAAGCAACATTACCATATCATGTGAGTCTAATTTTTCTGTATATGAAGTTCTAAATCTGGATTCCAGCACTGCCATTAACCAACAAAGAGAAAATATGTTTTGCATTTTTTTTCTATATATTGAAAATAATTTCTTTGGAAGCAAAAGGATTTCATTCTACCACATTTAGTTACAAATGTTTACTATGGCTAAACAAATAACATTTTCCTCACCAAAAAAGGATAGTGTTCAGATTTAATTTTATGCAGGAGGCTTTGATCCTGCCAATACTTATCCTTTATAAAATGAAGAGGAGAAAAACCACACCAAAATTAACATCACTTAAAAAATATTTTTTTAAAAAATTGCATGGATGTAGAAAAGGGAATTATGTCATAGAGCTATTGCCACCTGAAACAGAGAATACTGGGATGGAAAGATCAATGGTCTGACTCGGTAGAATGCAGATTCATATGTTAATAAGATACCCTATAGACTGTCCAGTAGCTGCTGTGAAAGTCACTAAATAAAATTGTCTTTTATTTGGCAAACAAGACTGCTGTTAAATGGAAAGAGTAGTTTTGCAATCAACTGTTAATACTGGCAAGCCCATTTATCCAGCAGTGAAGACATGACAGAGAGGGAAGGTAGCTATGTCACCTGCAAGCAGGGTGCCCTCATCTAAGCAAAAGCAAATAAGTAAGCCTTGACATGTCAAACACCTTAGGATCAGCTCAAGGGCCAGTGTGGCATGGCAGTCAATACTGAACTGGGCATCAGAGTTCAAATCTCCACTCAGCCATGAAACTGGTGACCTTTGGCCAGCCACCATGTCTCAGTCTAATCTGCCCTACGCAGTTGCCGAGAGGATACAAAAAAAATGGTCAGGAGACCCAGACCAACCTGAGATCCTTGGAGTAAAGGAAGGATAAAGATGCAATAAATAAAACGGTTTCAGGACAGAGACGGAGGTTGAAGTCATAAACACAGAACAAGTACACCAGGTGCTATTACAAAAAGATCTTTGTGAATCAATTACAAGTGGACGAAACACAAAAGGCCATTGTAATATTGTACACAAATCAAGCATGATGAACTGTGATCACCTCCACTTTTTCCTTCTCTTTTATTTGTTTTTCTGCGTTATCCTGAGTCACTGGTTTCTCTTCTCCGCTAAGCTCCTGTTCCACGACTCTCTGCTTTTGTTTTGCTATAGTAATCCAGGCCGGAACTGTCTGGCTTTCTCTTGCACAGTCTGCAGCAATCACAGGAGAAAGCGCACTTTTTTCTGTTGAGAGAATTGGGGGGGGGGAGAGTTATTTGAAAGGATAAAGAAAGATCTTGTTTCATTTCAGAAACATTCACTAGGAATGTTCAGTGATGAGCAGAGCTTGCTTTGCGATCCCCAGAAATGAACTACAGGTTGAAACTAATTATCCGCAGAATTGGCTGTATGCGGGCCCACTGAACCACTTTTGGCTCAACCTCAAGCCTCCAACAGCGACTTGGGCTGTGCTCCGGTTGCTTCTGAAGGCTCTTCTGAGGCCTGCTAAGGCTACGCCATGAAGGTAGAATAACTGGAGAGGACATCCCTGTAGAATTAATACGAGCCAAATGAAGCCAGGGGGCGGGCTTAGCAGCCATGTTAGTTGACTCAAAACAATCCTTATTCCAAGCATTTCAGATTGATTTCTTCATACTGTTTAGGACTGAATAGTTTACTCCTGAAATAAAAACTTACGAAAATAAAAACGTGTGATCTAATGTGATCTAAACGTGTGATCTAAAAATAGTGTAGAAACATTATTGGTAACCTTATTATGATTTAATATGCACTTACAAGGTTTAATTCCGCATAATTATATTACTGAACATACTGGACGAAATGCTACTTGCTATCTATTTAAACTCAGATTGCACTGTTTTCACAGACTCATTTTTTGAAATCTACACAAGCAAAAATAAAACGGCCATGCCCCATAAAAAAAAAATGTCTGTTAATGTTCAGAATTTTATAAGTATTACAGTAGGAAAATTACATTAAAATCTCTTCATGACATAAGTAGTTGTCAATATGAGAGTAATTCTTTTTTACTTCTAGACTATTAAGAGTATTTTTGAAAGCTTCCACACTCACCCCCCCCAAAACAAATTATGTTAATCTCCAGAAGTTCGAAAATATTACCGTAGAAAATGGAAGGCGGGGAAAAAGTGTAAACGGGAAGGGGGGAAAAAGGAGGGGTGAAATATTTTTTTTTCCTTCTAGACCATTAACAGTGGGTGTCAGAAAATGGTGAATAAGACTGCTAGGAACAACAAGGAATTACACAGCTTCAACAAAAATGCACTCACTGTTTCAATTAATGGTTGTTTTATTGAACCGATATAATGTGAATACATGAATCTTTCTGTGGAAATTAAATCCCATTTTTCGTTCAGCGATTAGCACACCCGTATGCAGAACACGCAGGCATGCTTAAAGAGGTTGAAATTAACTTTTACACACGTGTAGGGAGATTTTTATTCGTGAATTCGCGGTAATCCTTCTCCTTGGCGGGAATGATCTGCGTCAGCCATATTTGTTGACTCGGAAGCTTCAAGAAAATAATGTCATGTCGACTCCTGTTATCTAATCTTCTTGGGCTACGCCCATCCATGTGCAGCCTTCATGGGCCTCAGAATGGCTGTTACAGCAAAACAACAACAACAACAACACAACCCTGCAACTTCCGGTTTTGCTGAAAAGCCGGAAGCTGTTTTTTTCTTTAAAGGCCATTCTGAGGCCTGTGGATACCTGCGGCCTTGGTAGGCCTCAGAAAGCCATCTGGATCCGACAGGATCAGTGCTCCAGTTGGGTTTGGTGGGGGGCAAAATCCACAGGTTTAATTACCCACATATTTTTTTAAATCCATGAGGTTTCTAGGAACAGAACCCTCTTGGATAAAAAGGCCCCACCTGTACTAAGAAGAAACTCCACACATCAGGAAATATTCTCTGAAGAGTTTTATCAAACTGAGCAGAGTGTCAAAACTCAGAAACCCTTAATGAGGCCTACAGCAGAGCCAGAAGAGCAAGGAGGCTGCCATCTTGCCACTGCTTCGTTTTGGGCTTGTTGGAGGGACTCTCATATACCTACCACACTTCCTTCCAGGCCTGTTGGCAAACAGCTAGATATAAGTAGTTAGTCTTAAAGGGTCAGATAAGAGGTACAGTATCCAGGGCAGAGGTGTAACAAGGGCGGAGCCTGAAAGGCACCTATTCTGGGGGCTAAACCAAGAAAGGCACAATTTACAAAAGTGAGCTTCTGCCCAGCCACAGGGGACATCCAAGTGCAGTGTGGCATTTGGGGGCCTGCTGTGAGTGGGCAAAAGCAGAGTGTCAGCCAGAGTTTCCCACAAACCTCTACAGTACACCTGTGAGCTATTTGCGGCATACCACTTGGCCACTGGAGGTTGCTGGAATTGTTGCTGATAATCTGTGTATGGTAAGTGAATGGGAAAGTGACAGTGAAATTCAGTCACCCCATCCCCAGAACTGGGCCCATATTTAACAATGTATGGCAGTTTTTACTCCAATTTGTACCTGGCTGTCATATAATGGCTCCCCTGCTAGCCAGCTAATGCCTGGGTGGCCAGTTATGCACTATTACACACACACACACACACACACACACACACACACACACACACACACACACA